>CM057455.1:1150790000-1151107500 GCA_016271365.2 Neoceratodus forsteri | reverse complement strand
TTGAATAGGTGTGTTATAGGTGTAGCAAGTATATGGTATGCTATTTTCAAGAAATATGGGTCGAAGAAGTCGGCCCCAGAACTTTTTTTTAGTATCTAGTCGTAGAAGAAGATCTTTAAGTTCTTTTATGGTGGTAGGTGAAAAGGAGAAGTCCATGTTATTGCTACTTGGTTCTGAAGGCTGGGTGTTGGTCTGAGGAAGAAGGCTACTTACAGGTGTGTTATCAAACGCCAGGCCAGCAGTGGCACAGTGATTGTTGAAAGCCTGCAGTATCTCTAATTTATCGTTAATGATAATATTGTCAGTGGTAATTTGGGAAGGAAGCGCACTTCCTGGAGAGTGGCCAGATAGCTCTTTTATGGTGGACCAGAACTTGGTAGGGCAGTTTGACGCAGAGAGTAACTCAGTTTGATAAAAGTTGGCTTTGGCCTCTCTGACCAACTTAGTACAGACGTTTCCAGATGCCCTGAAGAGACAACAGTCTGTGTCGGCACAAGATTTACGAGCCTTTTTCGAGAGGTAATCTCTTTGAGTAAGGCAGCCTTCAGATCCGGTGAGAACCAACCACAGGTTCTGGCTTTTATTTGTGCTTTAAGCAGGGGAGCATGGCTGTTTAGGGCGCTGGATATGATTTCATGGAGAATGTCATAGGCATCGCTTACTGACTTAGCCAGGTAGAAACTCTGCCATAGCAAAGAGTTTTTTAGATCATTGAAGTATGCAATAGGATCAAAGTTCCATCTGGATCTTTTAGTGGAAAACTTTGATGTAGATAGAGGTTTGGTAACAGTTCTTATGTCACCGATAAAGCAGTGGTCATTAACGTCTGCTAAGAGGATGCCAGCATGGGAAAAGGAATGAGGTCTGTTAACAACGAGAACATCGAAGAGGGTGCTTCTTGTTGTTTTTTTTTTTTTGTTGATGCGTGTAGGCTCAGTAATAAGTTGAGTAAGCCCATGACAGTCGCAGAATTGTTTCAGGGGTAACGAGACCTTAGTCAGCCAATCATAGTTAAGGTCGTCTAGTATGATTGTTTCCATTGAATTAGTATCCAGGTGGGATGACAGGTGTGTCAGAAGTTGTGGTCCTGGTGCTGGAGGTCTATAGCAGCCTATGATGTGGAATGCCACTGATGGGGAAAGCTCGACTTTAAGACACAGGCATTCAAATCCACAGGCAAAGGAGGTAGCATCTAATATAGATATTGAAAATTTGTTTTTAACATAAATGGCTACTCCTCCACCCCTGGTATGCCTGTCAGTTCTGAAGAGGAGGTAGTTAGGGATATTTACCTCTCTGTCTGGGGTGGATGGCCAGAGCCATGTTTCCGAAAGCATGGGTAAGTCTGGTGCAGTATGAGTAATCCAAGCCTGGACTGAATCGAGCTTCTTTAAAAGACTACACACATAAGTATGCAAGAAGCTAATTCCTTACAAAGTTGTGAGTTCAGAAAGAGATGAGAGCACTTTCGTAGGACTAGGGTTAAGTTCGACGTCACCTGAGCATAGGAGTAGAAGGAGCACAATTTTCCTCAGGGCAGCAAGGAGAAGTTTAAAGGCACAAGTCTTTCTACGTCTGGTATAGGTTTGAGTACATGGGTCCAAAGATTGAATCATCTTATTGTGCTGCCCTACAGATACATATCCTAGAATCCATGCAGAATAGCACCAAGCCATACCTAGTTTGAATGGATAGGGTATAGGACCACGTAGAGGATATTGGTTAGCAGTTCCACTTTGAGGATATTCCACAAACTGTGAGGTGATCAAAGGCTCAGTGGCAGCATAATTTGTTCATAGTGTTGGTATATGGAGAGACTAGCATGGTAGAGCATGCACCTTTGTTGGCATTAATTCTGTCAGGTTGCCTAACCACATAGGGTATTATACAAAGGCTGGCGAATAAGCGTAGCCAAGCAAGGCCTGTCATGGTTGCCCTTTATGTAAGTAAGGAGCGTACTGCAGTAGCTTCTGCTATCTAAGTTATATAGGTCCTAGGGGTCGTTGTTCCACATACGACTGTTTGGGGAAGTTTAAAACGGAGTTATGCAAGATAAATGTATACCGCCCACAGCTAGAGAAAGGAGAGAGTAGCTCGAATTAATAGTGGGGCAACACGGAGGCTAGCAGTCTGAGCGAAACAGCTCAATTAGCAACTAAAAAGCCTGCGATTTCCTTGGCGCCTTGAGTCTGGAGAGAGCTACAAAGTCACGAAGGGGCTGTAACACTTGGCTGCTGGGAAAATCTTTAGACAATAAACACAGTTTTTTTGGCAAATCAGTCACAATTCAGTAATTTGTAGTACAATTTTCAAGTAAAACAGTGCCTTAGCAAGACAGGATATACTAGTCAGCAATAAGCAAACCTAAAGTACCAAAATGGTATGCCTCAGCAAGACAGAATGAGATAAAGCTGCTAGAAGGCTTAGTTGCAAAAAGGGGATGGGAGGAATTGCAGTTGTTGACAGTAAGTAACCAATAAATTGAAACATCAGATAGGAATGGGCAGAGACTGTGTGCATTTAAAGGAGGCCTGGGAGAGGGGAAGGTGGGATGAAAAATCAAGGGAAAGTTTGCAGAACTAGCACTGAATCAGTGCACATACAGTTGGAGAGAAACTGCAGCCGGGGGAAATGGTAAGTTACTTTGCACAGGCCGAGCAGAACAGGCTAAGTTAAAATATATAAATTAGAAGCCGAGTACAGGGATGCAGGCTTACATTAAGCCACACGTCTCGGGTGCTCCTGTCTCAGGTGAGTGAGACCAGCCAATCAGGGAGCTCTACACAGGCGTGGAGCCAATAGCGCTACCCTGAGAAGGCGGTGAAATTGAAAACAGCAAATTGCAAAGTGATGATCCGGCTCAGCATTCACACAGCCCAGAGAAATCATGCCAATTTTTCAAGCGTCATACCTTATATATCTCTTTGGGGGGTAGGTGGATCAGGCTCCTTGCACCGTAGAGGTGCTATGGCTGGATCGTGACCGCTACCTGAGGGGGCAAGTGGCACCTGTAAGGAAGGAGACAGCAGATTAAATAGGAGCAGATGGGGGGGGGTGTCTAAACAGAGACACACAAAGCGAGCTGAGCACCAACATGAAAGACAAGTCGGGGGCAGCCTCAGACAGAGGCAAGGTGCCGGCTAACTCGGGAATCCAAAACAAGCACAAAAGAACAGACTGATGGGGGAGGGCAGGAGGGACAGAACAGAGACAGAGGAGGACAGGGGGACAAAGGAAGATGATTAAGAATGAAAGCCAAGAGCAGAAAAGCCTTAGGCTCAAGACAGAGGCTACACAGATTTTACAATTCACTGAATTTTCTAACTAAGTCCATAGCAGTAAGCATGTAAACCCAGTGCAGTCTTAAATAGGATTAAAAAAAATATATATTAACAACACCAGTAAAACTTTTTTACAAACTCAGTTCAAGGCAGTGTACAGAGTGAAAGCTTAACTGGGGAAAAAATCAAGGGGAAGTTTGCAGAGCTAGCACTGAATCAGTGCACATATAGTTGGAGAGAAACTGCAGTGGAAGGGGATGGTAATGGAGTGGCTAATGCACTCCCCTTTCTCATCCCTTCCCTTGCAAACCTCTGCCCACATGGCCTTGTGATCTGCAGTGACTTCAACCTAGATCAGCCAAAACCCAATATGAATAACATCCATTCCATCTTGTCAGAGTCTCTAACCTCACCCTACTTATCCCTGAACCAATGCGAATAAATACAAAATTGGGCAATTACTCCCTCATTGATTGGATAGTCACCAACTGTGCCCCTAAGATCAAGTTAGCAAGTGTCCTTCCTGACAGTATCAGTGACCACTCACTGACATATTGCATTTGGTACAACAATTTCCCCAAGCCTGCCCCAAAAATTGTTCTTGCAAGGGACATGTCACCGTTCAACGAACAAGCATTCCTAGCCTCCATCTCAGGCACAGACTGGGGAACTATAAACTCACTACCAGATATCAGCCAGGCCGTAGACTACTTTATAACCACTTTTACTGACATAGTAAATCACCATACCCCTCAGAAGAAACAGATCTAAGGGCATCAAAGCATCCTGGCTGTCCAAAGAACTATGGACACTAATGACTGCTCGTGACAAAGCTTGGCATACCTTCAAAGGCAGTGGCTTCCATGTGGATTGGCTAGCCTACAGGCAAGTCAGAAATGCCTGTAAAAACTCCCTCTGCAAAGCCAAGAGGACCTATCTCAAGTTGTTACAGACAAAGCACCTTAATAACCCCAAGGAATTTGGGAACCAAATAAACTCCCTTATGAAAGGCAAAGGAATGGAAATCTCGAGCTCCCTTACTGCCCAAGGTAACATCCTCTCAGATCCCCTGGCTATTGCTGCGGGTTTCAATGAATGCATCACAGACCTAGACAAGTACACCACTCTCTTTAACCACACAACTGGCCCCCTCCACAGTTGACATTGGTCACCGGCCAGCTTTTCACCTCAAACTTGCAACCCTGAAAGAGATGGGCAGGCTGCTCATATGCGTAAAACCTGAAAGCTCCCAAGGTTACAATATGCTTGAACCTAAATTCCTTAAACTTGGTGCTGCAGAGCTTGCTGCACCATATGGAATCTGCCTAACAGATCCTTTCTCTCTGGAACTCTCTCAGTGAAATGGAAAGTTACTGTGACCATTCCAATCCACAAAAGTGGCCCCAACACAATAGTTGAAAACTACAAACCCATCTCCATTCTTTGCCCACTGGCAAAGATATAGAAATGCATTCCTTATAACCACCTACAAGATAACCTGGAATCCCATCAGCTTCTCTTGATTTACCAGCATGGGTTCGGGAAGAACCATAGCACCCTCACAGTGATGATAAAAGTGACTGCAGATATACTCAGTGCTATGGACCAAGGCCTTGCCACTGGTGCTATCTTCATGGACCTCATGAAAGCTTTTGACCTGGTCTATCACAACCTTTTAATACAAAAGCTTCACTCCCTGGGCCTTGAGCACTGTGCTCTCTCATGGCTCCACAGTTACCTATCTGACTGTTCTCAAAGGGTCAAGTGGTCAGGGGCCCTCTCAGACCTCAGACCCATATGTCATGGTGTGCCTCAGGGTTCCATTCTGGGACCCCTGTTATTCTCACTCTTTATTGATGAGCTATCAAACAACTATGGTGGAGCCTCAGTTCACTTATATGCAGCAATGCCATCATCTACCGCTCCTCCTCAGACATTGGTTAGATAAACCAAAGTCTTGCATATGACTTCCATCATGTCAAGGGTTGGTTCTTAGAAAACTAGTCCTCAATATAAAAAAAACAAAAGTATGCTGTTCCACAACCCTGCCCCCACACCCCCACCTGATCCAATCTTAGGATAGTTATGCCCTAGACCATGTCCACGTATTCAAATACCTGGGTGTTACCCTGGAACCATCACTCACCCTCGAAACCAATTTCAACTTATTGACTAAGGTGATCAAGCAAAGGCTAGGTCTGTTGCATCATTTTAACAGTAAAAAGTCCCACAACTCAGGAGTAGTAGTCCTAGTAGCCACCTTTTTCTGCAATAGTCTGTTGTATCATCTCTGCCTTCTTCTGTCATCAGCCTCATGTCAAAAAATAGCAATGTCCACACTCCTCCCTCTGCTCTCCTATGGTGCACTGCCGCTCCTCCCAGCCTGCACCACAATCCTGTCTCATCTCAACCTACTCTACCTGAGGGTTGGACATTTCGCACTACAAGTTAACCCTAGACACCATCATTGAAATGTACTATCATCTCTAGGCTGGGCACCTCTTGAGTCCAAATTTCAATTCACCACCATGTGCTTCATGTTTAAGCTGGTCCACCTTTATGCCCCCCTGCCTGGGAGACCTTATCAAACTTAGGCAGTCCCAGCATATTTTACGGTCTGCCTCCTTTCCCCTACTGGTTACTCCCAAACCTTGTTTGACAGTCGGCAGGAGATTCTTTGCCTTTTTGGCCACATCCACTTGGAATTCCCTCCCACCCACGATTCTGTCATGCACCTCTCTTCCGCAATTTAAAACACCATACCTCACGTCACCTCCTTTCCCCCTCTCCTTGTACCTGTTTTCACTGACAGCATTCCTGCCTGCATGGAAGAACCACCATTGTTTGACTTAACCTCAGTTCCAATGTGTGTGTCTGTTAGTTAGCCCGAACTGCTATATTCAATGCCTTGCACCTTAATTGGCCTGATGTTACTTACACTGTTGTAATACTGTATTTATCCTGATGTAATCACCGAAACTGCACCCCTATTGATTTTACCTGTGTTTAGCACTTGCCTTGTTAGCCATTGTATTTCGCCTCCTCTGTATCATGTATGTATCTGTTGTCTTGTCCTGTAACAGAGTAATATCGGACCCAGGCAGGTATTGGGAAGGGAATTCAAGAATATGCTAACAAGGAGGGGGCCCAGGATTGAACCCTGTGGAATCCCATAGTGTACTGATTTGCAAAAGGAAAAAGGTGGATTTCATTTTGACTTGTTGGGTTCTATCACAGAGTTAACTTTTAAACCAAGAGGTTGCTTCAGTGGACAGCCCCCATGGTATGCAGGGACTGTATGAGAAGCGTATAACTGACAGTGTCAAACGCCTTTAAGTCAATAAAGGCCGTACCAACTATGTGATCACTGTCTAGGACCCTATTGTACACCTATTGTCCCATACGGACAATAAGCAATATCTGCTGCATGTTAGTTCTTTATAATTACTGATGCCCCCCTCTATCACACAATTTACAGACCTCTTTGAAAAGCCATAATAACCAGAAAACTGGTTATTACGGTGTTCTCAAAAACTTTTCTTTCAGTAGGAGTGCCCAAGAGCATCAGTCATTTGTAGCTCACCACCTCATTAGCTGTTACTCTCTGTGTGGGTGGGCTGAACAGCTAAAGAAACATGGTAGCTCAGTTTTCCTGTAACGGACGAACTGCACTGATCCTTTTGCCTTTCCGTGTCATTTATGTAACTGTTTAATGTCTTACATCATTTATTTGGCTGATCCTGCCTTGATAAGTTCAAAAATCTATTTGGTTGATCCTGCCATTCGTACCTCTCAAACGAGGCAAGACAGACGCTGCATAGGGAATGAGCCACACCTGACTAGTGATATTACAGTTGCAATATGAAAAAAACACTAAAGTAAAGAAAAAAATGCCTGTGCTGAAAGGGAGACAGGCAGAGAGAGAGTGTGTGTCTGTGTGTGTGTGTGTGTGTGTGTGTGTGTGTGTGTGTCTCAGAACTGCTTCATTTGCTGTGGCAATCACTCCCCTGCACCAGTAATTACAAACAAGTTCTAGCCAGAGCCGACAGGGCTGTGACGAGCTGTCAGGTGACCAAAGTTACATATGTGTGTAGAAATTATTGAACGCCCGGGTGTAACTTGGCCATTTTTTGGAGGTGTTGCACCAAATTTTCAAAATGGCCTTTTTGGGCCCCCTCCTCATGAAGAGTACCAGTGTCATTTTGTTCATTTGTCCTGAAAGGTAATTTCGCAGAGTGATCACACTATTCTGTGCCACAGGTGTGAAAACACATTTTGGGTGGGATGTGAAAAATGACAGCTGTACTGTTAAAAAGCAGGTGTGCAAAAATGGCAATGTTGAAAATCTAGAGTGAAAATATTAAAAATTGGCGAAGCTAGGAGCATACGTAGAAACTGTGCTATGCATGCTCGTAACGCAGTCATGTTTTGGAAATTTTTCACCAAATTTGCAACATGGGCTTTTTGAGATCCCACCTCATGAACAGTGGCACAGTTGTTTCGTTAATCAGCCCTGAAAGATGATTCCGTGCAGCAAGCGTGAAATCACCTTTTGTGACTGAGTAACGAAATGACAGTGACACTGTTCAAATATGGAGCCCAAATTCCAAAAAATGGCTGATTTAACAACTTAAGTTGAAAACCCTATTTAATGCCATTATAGCAAGCTTACCTTTGATTCTTCAGTTTGTGGTTTGGCTTTCATGAGTGCAAACATGTCCTGGTCCAGAGAAGATGACAGCGCCAACCTCTGGAGGTTAGTATGTGGTAAAGGGGGCAGGGAAGTGGGTGCTCAGTGGGAGGAGTGGGGATGGGGAGAGGGACTGGGCGATAAGGAGAGACCATTTTCTTTTTTACAGGTAAAAAAAAAAACACGGGGGAAGGTTTTCTTTATTTACAGGAAAGTAAAAGAAAACATACATTTGGGCACACTGGGCTGGGCTCCCAGTGTGCTACATGAGTTGGGAGATGGGTACATGATGCCGACACAGGAATTGGGTGCCGCAATGTCAGCAGGAGGGGAAAAGGAAAAACAAACATTTGGGCACACTGAGGTGGGCTCCCAGTGTGCCACATGAGTTGGGGGGCACATAATGCCGACACAGGGGTTGGGCATCCCCATGTCGGAAGGGGCAATATATATAAATACAGTTGTGCACACTGGGGTGGGCTCCCAGTGTGCCACATGAGTTAGGGGGGCTACAAAAATTGAATGGCATTTATTTGCCATTCACAACATGGCGGCACCAGTGGAAATATACATGAGCGTGAGTTGCGCATGCGTAGTTCTTGCACCAGAATGGGGAAGTAACAGCCGAAATAGTGTGGCTGTTATTCTGTAGTGGCTGATCACGGAGGAGTGTTTCAAGCTCCGTTGGACATTCAGAAGGATACTTCCAAAAGTCCAATGGAATGTTCCACGATCGGCTGTTTTTAGAGCTACGATCAATTCCAAACTGGCCGTAGGCTCCGCCCACAGCTCTAAGAATAACACCTGTGCAAGGTTTGTGTTATAAATTGAATAAAATATGGGGTGGTGTGTGTAATGAGAAGTTTACAAACACCCAAGGGGTTCACTCAAAGCATCTAACCCCTCAGTGTGTGTAAACTTCTCATTACACACACCAATCCATATTTTATTTTATATAATTGCTGGGTCTCCCCTTTTTGGCCACAGCAATTAAACAACATAGCACCCACTCCTGTGCAGGCTGCTTTCCAGTTCAATTTTTGTCCGGTCAATAGATTTTCAGCTTTAGAGGTTTTACAGTTTTTTTTTTTATATTTTGCTATCCCCCAATTTGTAGAGAATAACACTTTTTTTTGTTTTTTTAGTAACTTACTGCCGAGTTTCTCTGCTCACTGGGTTGTGGGTGAGAAGGAAAAGGCAAAGCAGGAAGAGAAACACTGCGGTGGGCTGGGCACATGAGCAGAGCAAGGAGAACCATGCATGTGTTTGCTATTATAAATGCTCCTTTATAATGGCAAATTACAGCACTGTCTTCCTATGGCAAAAAGGGAAGGCCCATTAGTTATGATGATTCTTCAAGGTTTATGGATAAACCCTTGAGGTTTATGGATTATAACACATCTTGGGTGTGTAAAAAAATCATCATAACACACACCTGCACAGGCATTATTCTCTACATAGTCACAAGAAAAGTGATCTAAACAATGAGTGTTCAAAAACAGCAGAGAACACTGATGGAAACCTGGTCCAGGCCATATTAAAAGGAGTATTCCTTTTATTATTTCAATTGTAAATAAAAGTGGTACAGTACAGTAGACTCAAAATGAGAAAAGGGTTTCATAAATGTCTGTAGATGAGGAGCAATCTAAAATATAATGAAAGCTTATAGATCAAAATTGTTACCATTATCATGAACAGCACCTTTTCTAGGAGGGAGGGATCAGGGAGCCCGCTCCTGATGAAGGACATCAGATTGTTGGAGGGGGTACAGTGTAGAGCTACAAAGATGATCCAGGGATTGGAGGTTAAGACCTATGAGGAAAAGCTGGGTGAGCTGAATTTGTACTCTCCGGAAGAGAGTAGGGACGGGGAGATATGATTGAGATCTTTAAGTACCTGAAAGGAATAAATAAGACTAAAACACAGGGGATTTTCCAGAGGACAAAGGAGAGAGACATGAGAGGACACCAACTGAGACTGGAGGACGGTAGGTTCAGGAGAGAGATGAGGAGACATTTCTTCAGGGAAAGAGTGGTGGACAAGTGGAACACCTTGCGGGATGAGGTGGTGGCCTGCACGACGGTAGACAGCTTCAAGAGGAGTTGGGATAGGGGAAGGGGTAAAGGGATGGGGGAGGGGAGGGCAGCAGCAATATAGGGTGCTAGCTGCACACTGGAGCAGACTCAGTAGACCATGAGGCCTGTTTCTGATGGAATTTTCATGTGTTCGTATGTAATTTTGAGAAGTAAAATGAATTTTGTCCTTCATAATCTGGGACAGTTGTGCCTTTTATACAGTTGCATGTGCAAGATTATTTAAAAAAACGTTAAGCATTTGATGATCCCCCTTTAAAAAACATGCACACACACCTACAGTAAACTTCTACTAAATACTGTCACTCATACCTCGCAACTGCCACGAATTTTGCAGAGCGCTATGATTTTACACTCCAATTTACCCTTGCTCTGCAAAGGTTTACTGAAGGTAGAGATATTTCTGGACACACAACCTATTGAATTATTGAACTAACATAATCGAAACATTCCTTAAAATACTAAATGTATAGGGCCCACTATTTGTACACATTCTTTAAAATTGAAAGCGCCACACATTTTGGTCATTTAATTTCAATGGAATCCTTACACATCTTACCTTCCCTTCATCTCACTGATTTGGATGTTCTAACCTTGACAGTTATGCATTACAATCGAGGAACATGATGAGGCCCAAAGGAAGGCTGCCAATGCCCAACAGAAATGCTTATACAATAAAGATCAGCAGGGGAAATATACCGGCAATAGTGTAGCGGTTAGTTTTTAAATACCTTGTATTTCAAACAAGGAAAACACTTAACCAAGATGTCCTATTTGTTTGTTAAATGTTTGTTCCTTTGCTCAAGCACAGAAACAAAAGTTTGCAACTGGTCTCGCACCTCATTGTTACTTCCTGTCATGCTATACTGCACAACTCGAAGAATTTCGTGTTGTTTTTTTCCAGTGTAAACGGTGCCCCAACGGAGAGCTGAAGCTAAACACAGTGAGCCAAGAGAAATGTAAACTAATCTCAGTAACAGCAAGCCGAATTTTAAAGTCGGTCGACGTTTTTACACTTACGGGCTTTGTGCGGTGGGGCAGGCAGGATGCCAACTTTGCCCGTCATAGCCAACATGTTAGTTTCTACGCTAGTGCTGGCAGCAAAGCCTCCTTTTCAGTCCAGAGTTCACAGGACCGCTGTTTTCGTGCCCCAAGGGTGCCGTTCCCCTCTGAGGCGACAGGTGTTGTCTGCTGTTTCCTTGGAAACTACCTAGTCTCACTCGGCGCGAGACACCGGAGACGTTCAGAGTGCGGTAAAAGGTGATGGATGGACACGGACACCACACAGGAGTGCATTTTGTGCGGCTCATCCTCATTGTGATGGGGGGTGCAAGGCGGTGGTCAGATTCCCTATTGGCCTGTCTGTCTCAACGGGTCGGATGGTTATTGTTTTTTTTTTCTTTTTAAAATAAATGCTCACAAGAACCCCAGTACCTAAAGTGGGGGCTTTACATTTTGAAAAACGTCACGGGTCCACGTCACCACTGCTCAGCTAAAGTCCAGCACTTGAATGCCGTATGATGTCTTATATACACTAGTGATTACGTTAGGGTCACATATTTCAAAAGGGTTGTATCATTTACCTATTTATTTATTTATTTATTTATATAAAGGGTTATATCATTTACCTGAACGGTAGAACAAGAATTTAGCTATAACTTCCATGGAAAATGCATTGGGTTCCAATTCTGAAGCAACATGAGCTTTGTCTGTTGAGAGACTTTCCGAGAGGCTCTTTTTACACACCACCACTGGCGTAGATTGCAGGGGGGCTGCCCACTGCCCACCCCCCAAGAAATGAGACCTGGATTTTTAAAAGCTCCGTTCTAGTTTGTTTTTTTCCGTCCCCCCTTCCCCTGAATTTATGCCGGACCGTGGACCTGGCTCACTGCCGGGAAGGGGTGGGGGATGTAAAAAAATCCCGATTAACAATATCGTTGGTGGTTGGTGGTTGGCGCTGGCACTGCTCGGTGTGTCAATTTCCGATTGACTGAAAACATCAGCCCAAATATTCAAACTGCGCCAGGCTGTGGTGCAAGCCTGGGCGCAGCACAACTTGGCTGCGCCGGGGTGTTGACTGGGCGATATTCAATGGAGCTGCGCCATGGCACAGCATTGTTGAATATTGCACCCTGGCCACCCGCAGTGCACATGGCGCAGTTGCACTGCGCCAGCGCAAGTAGCCAGAGTGGAGCAGGGGGATGCGCTAGCGCAAGTTCCGTTGCACCATGCACAGCAACCACGATATTCAAAAGTGCACATGCAAATGGGGCCATAATGTTTGCAAGGCGCAAATGGGGCCATTTGCATGTAGGTGCGCCAGTCCCCGGCTACTTGCGCCTGGCACTCTGCCAGGCAGCAGCCATCGGGGACCGACGCCCCCTGCACAACACGGCAATGTGCCCCACAGCCCGATCACGGGCTTCAGTAAATAGATAATAGTGTCCTATATCCCTGGTGGTCCAGTGGACTGTTCTCAACCTGATCGACGGGCATGTAAGAAAGATAATCCAATATCCCTGGTGGTCCAGCGGACCCCCCACCACCCACTGTTCCCCACCGCCCTCCCCCAGTCAGCAGCGGCATGGTCACATATCTGGAATGTGTAGTACGTACTGTGCGGGCTGCGCCCATTAGCTCATGTTGTGGACCAGTGGGCATACAGCCCTACCTATGGTGTCAGTCAGAGGGCGTTGGGCGGCAGGCAGGTGAGGTGCTGCGCCCACTGCTGACCGGGAGGCGGGGTGGTGGGGATCAGTGGGCGGGTGGGGAGGGTCCGCTGGACCACCAGGGATATGGATTATCTTTCTTTTTACACATGCCCGCGATCGGGCTGAGAGCAGTCCACTGGACCACCAGGGATATTGGATTATCTTTCTTTTTACGCATGCCCGCGATCGGGCTGAGAGCAGTCCACTGGACCACCAGGGACATTGGATTATCTTTCTTTTTACACATGCCCACGATCGGGCTGAGAGCGGTCCACTGGACCACCAGGGATAATGGATTATCTTTCTTTTTACACATGCCTGCGATTGGGCTGACAGCGGTCCATTGGACCACCAGGGATATTGGACGTTATTATTTTCAACAGATGCCCACGATCAGGCATGGGGGGGCACCGCTACGAAGGTGCAGCCGGAGCTCGGGTGGCCACCCACAGGTGGCAGCTGTCGTGTTGCGCCCTGCAATATGGCAGCTCACCAATGGGTGGCCAGCTGTTGTTCCTTTTTTTTTTTTGGATCAACTGTGTGCGGCGCAAGTAGGGGTTGCACATGCATGGACTCAGCACATCCCGGGCTGAATATCAGGATGTACAGAGTATGCATGGGCACACCCCCCCACCTGCGCTGCATACAATACTGATGCACTCTGGCACATCAGGATTTGTGTCAGGCACAATTCCCATTTCAATATCGCGCAGGGGCGCAACACTTTTGAATATCTGAACCATCATGTTTTTAGCAGCCTATCACTGAGCAGTAAGCTCATTCGAGCGCACGCTGACACGACAAATATTTTACTTTTAGGCGCCATTTCTTCAGTTGCCTGATGAGGCTTGGCTCATTCAAATTAGACTGGTTGTAGCAGAGCTGAGCATCCCGCTTTGATGTCGCACGGTGATCTACCCACCAGACCGGACTCTCATCAGGCACGCATGCCGTGCCATTGACTGGGTGGTATAACGGTAAGCCATGAACTAAATCCTTGAGGCCGCGATTGCGAGTCTCGCAGTCCTCAATTGTCACGGAGTGACCAGTCTCTCCAGTTCAAATAGACTGGACAACGCAGCGCCCCCGCATTCTCTCCCAACCAGAGCAGTTCCAGTGAAACCTCATTCGGTCCCGAGTGAGGATGGTGGGGAACTGTAGCGGGTTCTCCATGGCGGCAGCTACAGCTGCGGACGGAGAGATCATTCAGCTTAACGTCAGGGGACCGGGGTACAGGGTACGAGACAACGGGGATCCCATCCTGTGTTACATAGAAACATTGACTTTGATGGCAGATAAGGAGCACTTGGCCCACCCAGTCTGCCCATTTCCCTACCTACTGGATAAGCTTCAGATTCTAGTTAACCAACAGCCTACTTCCTGCCACCCCCACTACAATTGCCTTATGTCTGTCCCATGCATGTTTGAATTCCCCCACTGTTTTAGACCCAACAACCTCCCCAGGAAGGCGATTCCATGCATCCACCACTCTCTCCGTGAAAAAAATTTCCTCACATTACCCCTGAGCCATCCCCCCTCTATCTTTAAATTGTGCCCCCTTGTTCTTACACATATCTTTTTCTGAAAGATGTTACCCTCCTGGACTTTGTTGATTCCCTTGAGGTACTTGAACGTTTCTGTCATGTCCCCCCGTTCCTCCTTTCATCAAGGATATACATATTAAGCTCTCTCAGTCTCTCTTCATATGATTTCTGATGCAGACCCTGCACCATTTTAGTTGCCCTCCTCTGGACTGCTTCCATCCTGTCTATGTCCTTGCGTAGATGAGGTCTTCAAAACTGCACACAGTACTCCAGATGGGGTCTCACCAACTGTCTGTACAGAGGGATAACCACTTCCCTTTTTCTACTTGTGATGCCCCTTCCTATGCATCCCAGTATCCCCCTGGCTCTCCTTACTGACTTCTCACATTGCTTACCAACCTTTAGATCATCTGATATGACTACCCCCAAGTCCCGTTCCATTTTTGTTGTTGTTAGTACCTCCCCTGCTATTGTGTACTCTTCTCCTGGGTTTTTGTTTCCCAGGTGCATTACTTTGCACTTCTTTGCATTGAATCTAAGTTGCCAAAAGTCTGACCATTCCTCCAACCTTGGCAAGCCCCTTCTCATCCTTTCTACCTCCCCTTGTGTATCAACTCTGTTACAGATCTTTGTGTCATCTGCAAAGAGGCATACCTTTCCCTCCAGACCCTCTGCAATGTCATCTATAAAGATGTTAAAGAGGACTGGACCCAGTACTGAGCCCTGAGGTACTCCACTAGTGACCCCCCTTTCTTCAGAATGTGTTCCACTCACTATTACCTTCTGTGTCCTGTTGTGCAGCCAGTTTGCTACCCAGGCTACCACCCTGGGACCTACTCCCAGGCTGGCTAACTTGATTATTAATCTTTTGTGCGGTACTGTGTCAAATGCCTTGCTAAAGTCTAGGTAGGCCATATCCACAGCCCCTCCCTGGTCTATTACTTTGGTCACCCAGTCAAATAAATCTATTAGATTCGTCTGACATGACCTTCCTGCTGTAAATCCATGCTGTTTTGGGTCCTGTGCCCCGCTGCCATAGCTGTGGAATGGGGATAAGGGCATGGGATGGAAGCAGGGTAGGGCGGTTACAAATTGGTACAGTAGCCGACGGCGTGGCCCAGCTCTGGGATCGGTGTTCCAGTATTCATAGATTCATAGAAGTGTGATGGCAGAAAAGGACCGAACTAGGCCCACCAAGTCTGCCCAGTTGCCCAACTATGTGCTTGGACCTGTGCCCCCCCCTTAACACTCCCATGTGGTTGTCTCATGCCCTTTTGAATCCCTCCACTGTTTCCTCTCCAACGACTGCTTCTGGGAGTCTGTTCCACTTTTCTACGACTCTGTGAGTAATAGTATTTTCTAATGTTACCCCTGAACTGTCCTCCCTCCACCTGCAGGCGATGCCCCCTCGTCCTTATTGTACAACATGTTACGGAGCTCTGGAAGATGCATGTGGATGTACCCAACTTGGAGTATATGTTACACAAGTGAGATGGGTTGTGCTTGATAGTCTAAAGAATTGTGTTACAATACAACGTTGGGATACTTGCAATATGTGCTGCAGCACAAACCGAGGATGAACCTCGGGATCACTGTGTACAATTCAGTACTACAGCTGTGGGATCTTAAGGACGACTGAGTATTTTCCACTGCTCAAGTGGTATAGATGTTAGTTCTGCTGTCATGCTGTAGTTAACATAAGGAGCTCTAGGACTGATGAGCACAGCTGTGAGATTGTTATTTGATTCATGCTGAGCACGCTGCACTGATGTGGGATTGGTGTTGGATCATGCCCAGTTACATTAGTGTCAGTCTGAATGCAAGCATTATTTATTTATTTGTCATTTTTGACCAGGAAAAGCACATTGAGTTGTGATAGCTTGTTTCCAGGTGTGTCCTGAGGAACTGGTTACATGGACCTTTTTTTTTTTGTTACCTGACTGGGGAAATGTTGGCCATTACACAGAGGAAACTCCCTTACTCTTCAAAGATAACTTCCATGGGATCTTGTACTTCTGCCTGGACAGTGGCAGGAGATGGGCAGATGGAACCTCTGTTTAACAAAGGACGGCACCTCAACAGTGCAACGCACCCCCCCCCCCATACTGCACTAATGTGTCAGTTATGGGTATTACTCCAAGTATCTGGTACGGGGCTGGAACCCATGACCTTCAGATCTTCTGGCCCCAAAGGCAAGCGTGCTACCTACAGAGCCACTGACACTGATTGTAGCTGCTTCATACAGATGCACTTCTAGTACAGCATACACATTGTGGGCTCCAGTTATATAGTTCATGGACGGAGGGTTGCATCAGTGTCACATAACACAGAACCACCCACAAAGGGGAATTTGTAGCAGTCCTCAGAAAATCAAGCTTTCCTGCTGGCTATCTAGTTAAATGAGTGCCCATCTGTGGGTTCTGTTGGAAATCTGGGTCAGTAGATGACTTCAACATAAATTGGCTATCGCTGGAGGCCAGAAACTACAAGGATGCTGTCACGTCACAGAACCTCACCCAGCTTGTTACCACCCCCACCAGATGCAACTATAGGACAGGGTCACGAACACTTCTGGACTGGATCCTAACTAATCACCCTGAACGAATCTCAAAAGTCTCAGTGCTCCCTGATGGGATCAGTGACCACTCACCGGTCACATGTACCTGGACAAACAAATTCATTAAGCCCCCTCCTAAAATAATCCACACCAGAGTGTTAAAGCAGGGGTACCTTGAGCTACTAAAGACACACCTAAGCCACCTGGACTGGACACCAATTGACTCTGCCATTGATGTAAACCAAGCCTTAGACCTTTTCATCAGCCACTTCACTGCGGCCTGCAATATCTTTGCACCTCTCAAAAAGCTGAAGGTCAGGGGCAGAGCTAACCCTTGGATAACCCCCGATCTAATCACTTTACTCAAACATAGGGATCATCTCTGGCACTGTGCCCATGCAACATCAAACCTGGGGATATTCATAAATATAAAGCTGCCAGAAATGAGTGCACGTGGGCAGTTAGGAGAGCCAAAAGAAAATACTTCAAGAAAGCTCTCTCTAACTCCTGGGGTGATGGAAAAAAATGTTGGAGTAACTTGAAAGACCTTACAGGCAAGGACCCTAAGTCACCACCCACCATGCTCAACATAAATGGACCACCAACAACTGACCTGTACACCATCACCAACACCTTTAACAATGCGTTCTCCAACTTGGATAGTGTCCTCCCTTCTAATTTCTTTGATGCCCCCTCTGGTAGTAACCCTCTTGCAACTACTCCTCTCCTACACCCTGCCCCACAATTCTACTTCAAGGAGATCCCAGTGCATGAAGCCAGAACCTATATTCAGAAGGCCATTCACAATGCAGGCTACAGCGGTGACTCCCTTGACCTGAAGTTGTTAGCACTTGTCCTTGAAGAAGTCCTTGAACCCTTGACAAAGGTCCTCAACCTATCACTAAGGATGTCCCAGTTCCCATCTCGCTGGAAACAGGCGACCATCACACTGGTACACAAAAGTGGAGACAAATCACTGCACTCCAACTACAGACCTATCTCCATCCTCCCTCCATTGCCTAAGGCCCCCGGAGCGCATCGCTTCAGACCAATTAGTCAAGTACCTGGAAAAATACAACATCCAGTGTCCTGAGCAACATGGTTTCTGAAAAGAGCACAGTACCACACTGCACTATTAGAATTCACAGGCTTCATCCATACCACACTTGATCAAGGAAACTGTGTAGGGGCAGTATTCATTGACCTTATGAAAGCCTTTGATACTGTGAACCACCCACTCCTACTCAAGCAATTATCAAACATTGGGCTCTCCAATGAAGCACTGCTCTGGTTTTCAAGCTACCTTGGGGAGAGGGTCCAGCGGGTTAGGATTGCCAGTGTTACCTCGGAAGAAAAGCCAGTCCTTTCAGGGGTCCCACAGGGGGGTCCATCCTGGGGCCACTACTCTTCAACCTCTTCCTCAATGACCTTCCCAGTGTCTGCCACCAGAAATTACTGCTCTACGCCAATGACGCAGTCATGTTCACCAACCACCAAAACAGAGAGCTCCTCGAGAAACAATTACAGCTTGAATTCATGTGCATTGAAGAATGGTTCAAGTCACACAAACTGGTCATGAACTACAGCAAAACAAAGGTTATGACCTTCTACAGTGCCAGGAGCAAGTACAAATCCCATGAGCTCACCATCTAAACCAAACAGGGACCTTACTTGAACACGTTCCTGATTTTAAATACCTAGGTGTCACATTGGAGAGCTCACTGTCCTACCATCGGCACATAGATTCTATCGCCAAAGCCACCAACATCCATATAGGCCTGCTCTACAGGCACAAGCACTGCATGACTCCTGACACTCTCCGGTTGGCTATCAACAGCTCTGTCACCTCCATCATCGATTACGGGCTAGCAATTTATGGCTCTGCCTTTGCCTCTGCCCTTCGCAGAATTACAGTTGCACTCAACAAAGCATGCAGGCTGCTAACTGGGGCTGATCGACTTACACACACTTGTGACCTGTACACCCGGGCAGGATGGCTACCTCTTATCAGTCGGATACAGTATCAAACCTGCCTGTTAGCCAGAAAAGTCCTCCTGGGGGTCATGCCCCCGGGCATTGAAAAGCTACTTATTGACCCCCACAGCACCCAGAGAACTAGAAGTTCACAACAACTAACCTTCCTTGTCCCCAGATGCCGGACTACCATGGGCCAGAGGACCTTTGCTCACAGAGCACCACAGTGGTACAATACTCTCAACAAAGAAACTCTTACTGCTGCTGCTCTTGGCCCTTTCAAGAGACAAGTCCGATTTCATCTAATTTCAACTAGTCGTTGTGACTGCCTCGCCTAATTGGGGGCCCACCATTCACTGCCCTCCACTTCAGTCTTGACAGCTATCTCTCCCCGGCTTGCCCCCTTCTACCTGCCTACCCCCTTGCCCCCTCTCCCTTTCCTCCCCCGGGGCATTTCCTGACTTCTACCTTCACCCTCTACCCTCCGACAATGGCCTTCCTGCCTGCATGCCCCCTTCCCTCTCACCTGCAGTGCTTATTTCCAGGATTGCCCTTGGCTGGTTATGTCATGCTACCTAACATTTGGCACATTTTGAATTACTGGAATTTCCTAAGCCTCAGTCTCTTACTTCTTGTTATTGTGTAACTATGTATTATTATGTTGACCTTTGTATGTATGTATACCCCCCATTCCTTTGACGTGGAACCTTTGTAAACGAGCAGTTCCTGCTCAAAGGTATTTGTAATCATAGATTTCAATAAAATAAAAAATAAAATAAAGTACTTCAGAGGATGTGATCTGTAGGAAGGGGAATGGTTATTGGAGCAGAAACTCTTGTAAAAATTTGTAAGAGGTGTGAGAATGGGGTTTCTTTGTGTCCCAAGTCTCAGTTGCAATATAATGGGCTGCAAAAGCCCCATTATGCTGACCCATAAAATTGCTGTACTGAGAACATAAGATTCATGGCAGAAAATCATAAAATGCAGCTGAAGCATTCCGGACGTTACTGTGTGGAAACCAGGTTTGTGTACATTACCGGCTCATGCATGTTTGCACGTGGTGCAGTGCCATGCACGAATATGGGTGACCCAGTCTGTCACACACTCACAGTCTTCTACCTGCCTGACCACTACCTTTGGGTCCTTCTGGTATGCCACGAAAGTCTTTCGTTCTGTCCCTCTTCGTGGTCTTGGCTAGTCCAGTAGATTCCCTCACAGCCCCAATCGCCAGTGTGGGTGCTTTTTAAATTTCCAGGCCTTTGTCGATTTAGGTTGTCTGATGTCTTTGTGCAGCAGATGCAACCATCCACCCTTACTCTCTGCTAAGAAAGGTTTTTAGCCAGGGGGTGTTAAAAATGTGCTGTTTTTTCTGTGTCAGCGGTAACTGGTTACATGAATGTCACAGGTGCTGCTTATATGCTTGCCCCACCTTTTTTGTGCACCAGTGCATTTAAATTCTGACTTGCACGGAAGGGCTGTCTAACCCCTTCTGAGTATACTCTTGTCCTCCATGAAGCCTTGGCTTACTCCCTAGGTGGGACGGTAGGGGTTGAAATAATCACCTGTCTACCTGTTCCAGACACCCAGTTTTCCCCAGGGACAGCTGGTTTAATCTCTCTACTTGTCCCTGGCACAGGCAGCATGTGAAAACGCATTGGCGGGCACTAGGACACAGGAGTTATTGCCACCTGTAAGGCTGGGCTATGGATGTCACAGCATGGTGTCACAGGTTGAGAGATGTCCATTCAGCCCTGAACCCAGTGTCCCATGATGAACTTTTCTTTGGGGTCAGCGGTTTTAGCAAGCAGCATAAATGAAAACAGTGCTGTGGTAAGTCTAGGCTGTGCTTGTGTCCCTTGCCATCATGCATGTGCAGTTGTCTGTCTTCCTTTTGCTTTCTGCACTGCATAGCTCATTTCTCTGTGTGCTGTACTTGCAGCAGCAGTCCAAGACAAGCTCTTGTTCACAGGCAGCAGAGTTTTGGGATGCAAATTAAACCCCCTTTTCAAGGCTGTCTACTAAAAGCTAGAAAACTATTTGACAGCCCTTTCCAAGGCAGACAGTCAAGGCAGTAAGAGGGGGTGACTTGGTATTTAGATATTATGAGAGGAACTTAAAAGGGCTGAGATAACCACTTAAAACCCCACTGTCAGGGTATGAAGGGCTCCAGAGACAGAAGATGGGGAAGCTGGATAAAACCCTTGTCAGTGTTACTTTTTGTGTCCGGGCTGCACACAGGAGCAGAGGAAGCTGATCAACTTGGGGCAGAGCAGAAGAGAGTTGATTGAGGGCCCTAATTAAGAGCTCTTGTCAGGGCTGCTACCGAGCAGAAGGGGGAAGCTTTTTCTGGTCCCCCTCCACACACTCCCCTCTTTCCTTCCTAAGCCTTAATATCCCTCCTCTGGTCTTTCTCTTTTCGCTGATATACCTAAAAAATTCCTAGTCCCCTTTCTGCACTGCCTGGGCTATATTCTCCTCCGTCTGCACCTTTGCACTCCTAATTGCTTTCCCTGCTTCCCTCTGTTTCACCTGATGCACCTGTCTGTCTTCCTCTCCCTGTGTCTCCTTATACCTCCTGAATGCTAACCTTTTTGCCCTCATCTTCCCGGCCACCTCTTTTGAGAAACATAGTGGTCTTTTTTTCCTCCTGCTCTTACTTACTTGTCTGATGCAGAGGTTTGTTGCCTTTCCTATCCCTTCTTTCAGATTTGCCCACTGTTCCTCCACCCACCCAAGCCCCCCCCCCGCTATGGCATCCCTAAAGCATTCCCCCATCTTTTTAAAATTGGCTCTCCTGAAGTCCAGGACCCTTGCCTTTGTGTGAGTCGATCCTGGCTATGGTATCTTTTAGGTTACCATCTCTGATCCCAACACTCCCCTCCCCTTGGTTTCTGTGACATACTTCTGTCTTTACTTTTTTTTTAAATAATCCCTTATTTCCTGAAAATCTTGTGTTACTGATGCCAGGAGTAACCGTCTGGAGCAACCAATTTTGAATAGGGTGACTTTGATAGGGCAGTTGTTTTTTTAACCACACATTTTACTACTGCAAAACAGCCCTGCCCCTTTTAAATATATGGCACCATGTATTTATTATGACATATGGAATCACCTTGTGTTTTAGACTGGGATTCAATGAGTCAGTCCAGAGTTGCCTGTCAGGATTTGGGCATTGAAGTGCTGCAACAGTAAGAGAACATTGTTAAAAGTCACTCTTTTCTTTACGTGCACCGAGGAACAGTAAGGACCTGTCATGTAGTGTGAAGCAGCGGGTTCTGCTTGACGTGCTTATGTGATTTGACTCCCATTTTTTTAACAAAAATAAAGCTGCTTTTGGCAGCAGTGAAGTAGATCCAAAAACAGTATTTTTGTTTTTTTTTAACCCCCTTTATTGGAGATCACAGTGTTTGGAGATCATAGTGTTTGCTTCTGGATGGTGAGAATGGCCTGTGAGACTGAACTTCAAAAAGGCCTACATGATGAAAACTGCTAGTTTTAGTTGGGGATCTGAATTACAGTGATAGATGGTTGCAGAGTGAAATATGGCAGCTGAGAGATTGTGGACATCAGTAGTGGCTGACTGCCACAGCATGTGGCTTCCGTGCTGTAAATTATAAAATGGGTTAGATAGCCACCACAAATACTGCTCTCTAATAGGATGAACCAGATCCGCTGCCTTGTCTTCATGTACTCACAAGTACTAACTGCTTTCCCTTCCCCTTCTACTCCTGGCTTTATCTTTGCTTACGCTCCACTGCTACTCTATCAAATCTCTCCTCCCTCCCATATCAGTTGTAGACTGTTGTTTGTTCTAGCTGCCAAAATACTGTATATTTGATTTGATTTGATTTGATTAAATCAAATCACACCAGTCATCATGTTTCATTTATCAGTATGCGACCTATAAGTCGCTTCCCTGTCTCATATCAATGTTTACCACCTGCGGTCACCCTATGTGGTACCCTTGTATGTATATCCAGCCTGCATCATGTAACGTGTATTTCATGTATATACTGTTATTACCTATCTGTGTTTGTACTTTAAGTGTTTATGTCACAGGACCTCCTTGTGAATGAGCTTGCTCAATGGAGTTTTCCTGCAATAAACTTGAACTTGAACAAGTGCACAATGCTACGTTTTCTGAACTAAATCTTTTAATACTAGACCTTTTTGTGAGTGCAGTAACACATTCCAGGGTGCTGTGTTTTTTGGGGATATATAGGCACTCTGCCATTGGATGCTGAGGAGTACTCAGCTTACGACCTTGTGTGTCAGCACACACGCCGGAGAAGTGTCCATATAGCCCACCACATTCACACCCTGTCACGTGTTATTGCACATTTAACACCCACTGGAGGAGCAGGAGGCTTTACAGAGGTAGGACCTGTTAAAGCTGCATTGTTTGTCAGCTGTGGTGAAAAATCATCATACTCTTTTCAAGTAGCACTGCTCTGAAACACCTTCGATTTTTTTTTTTTTTAACTCGTGTAATTTTAACAGTCAGCTCTTTTGATAAAGGGTCAGTACTGATGATGCATTCGCTGATTGCATCCATTTCTTATTAAGCACTTTGATGGGGCCTAGAACCTTTAACTGTCCCAAAATTGGAGGGGCCTACAACCACTATCAGTCTCAGATCTGGAGAAGGGGGGGCATGGGACCCCAAGTCCCCGCTCAGTGGAGGGATTGTATTGGACCCCTCACAGTTCCAGTTCTGGGGAGGGAAGATGTGGGATCCTTTGCTGTCCCAGCTAAGAGGAGAGGGGCCAGAACCCCCTTGCAATCCCATATCTGCTGGGGGGACCTGGAAACTCTTGCAGTCCTGACCCAAATTATGGGGTGAGTGACCTGGGACCCCTCACAGTCCCAGCTCTTAGGAGGGGGCCTGGGACACTTCACATTTCCAGCTCCAGGGAGGGGGAACTGGGACTCCTTGTATTTCCTGCTCTGGGGTGGGAGGGGGGTCTGGGACTCCTCACTTTTCCAGCCCTAAAGGGTGGGAACCCAGGGCTCCTTGAATTTTCAGCCCTGGGGAGGGGAACCTGCGGCTGGGGCTCTTCACATTTCCATCTCCAGGAAGGAAAGGGTTTGGGACGCCTTGCATTTCCTACTCTAGTAAGGGGCGACCTGGGACTCCTCGTATTTTCAGCTGTGATGGGCGGGCCTGGGATTCCTTGCTTTCCAGCCCTGGAGGGTGGGGACCTGGGGCGCCTTGCATTTCCAGCCCTGGGGGGGGGGCTGAGGCTCCTTGCATTTCCATCTCCAGGAAGGAGGTGGTCTGGGACCCCTCACATTTCCGGCTCCAGTAGGGAGACCTGGGACTCCTCGCTTTCCAGCCCTGGAGGGTGTAGACCTGGGGTGCCTTGCATTTCCAGCCCTGGGGAGGGGGGGGCTGAGGCTCCTCGCATTTCCATCTCCAGGAAGGAGGTGGTCTGGGACCCCTCACATTTCCAGCTTGGGGGGGGCTCCTGACATTTCCAGCTTGGGGGGCTGGAACTCCTCACATTGTGCTGCAGAGCCTGTTCCCAAAATAGGTTTGAATCCCTCCTCCATGTAGGTACTGCTTGGTAGTCTGCAATTGTCAGAATACAGCAAGACTTCATGTTGTTTGAAGAAAAAATTACTCACCTTAGTAATTATATTTTTTCTAATGGAGTCTTGCTGTATTCTGACATCCCCCCACGCCTCCCCTCTCAGAACCTGGTTTTTGGGAAGTGGGTTGGCAGGTACAGTGCTGCACCCAAGGGGTGCATTGTTTCCTACCTTTTTGGTTTTACTTTTGTTTAGATTATTTAGTTCACTACCTGTTTTTTTGTTTTTTGGGTTTCTCGACTTGCGTCTTATGGGATCCAAAAATGTGGTTGCCTTTTGGCTGTGAGTGTTTTACAATTTCCTCTTTAGGGTGAAGCTAGTTAGTAGTGCTCGTAAGAATCTGACGGTCACACTTCAAGTGCAGCAGACAGTGGCTTGAACCGAGCTCCAGCCCAACGTTCTATGCTGTCTGCATAGAATTAACTATTTCATCTCCAGGGCAGTTCAAGTGCTGCGGCATACTGCAGTTGTCAGAATACAGCAATACTCCATTAGAAAAAATATAATTACTAAGGTGAGTAATTTTTTCATCCATGCTACCCCCCACTTCAGGTGAATGGGTCAAACGAGTGAAGGACGTAGTCCAGATGGAGCACTCACAGCCAGATTGACTTATTACAGAGAAACATATTGAAAGAAGGAGAGGATGGGAAACCTGGTTGCATACTTTTGAGGGTTTGTGGTTGATGGCAGAAGACAGAGCAAGTCAATCTGCCTGATATATGGGGTAGGGCTTAATCCTCGGAAGGAGAGTTCAATTTCCTCCTCTTTAGGGGGGATACCTCCTAGGGGAATTGAGGGGGTGGGACAAATAGATTGAGCATATCATCATTTAAGATTTGAAACATGGGGGGGGATGGGGGTACACACAGTTTAACCAAGGGCCATGTTGGTGAGGCCCATAAAATTGGGGACATGTTTTAACTTTCTTTTGAACAATGTCTTCTTGATATTTAACATACAGATGCCCTCCAGTTCTTTTATTGGATACACAGTATTCTGATATACCTTGCTTTGATCTTTCTGTTAAAATAATAATCTAATTGTCTTGGTTTTGTAACTACCCTGCATCCCCCTCTGCTCAGCTGTTACATCTCTCTCTTTCCATACTACTTTAACAATAAAATGAATGGCATGGAGTGGGAGTCTGTGATATCATAGAATGTCTTAGACTTATGAAAATCAAGAACAATAACTGGTTCAAAAAGTGGAATTCAATGTAGATCTGAGGGCAGTAGGGTACTCCAAAGCCACTTTATTTATCAAAAAATTATCAAAGCATATCAGGATTTAAGATGCATAACTGGCATGGAAAGGCAGATAGAAGGGCAGTTACATATACACAACTCATCCATCTCCTTTACATAAATAATTATTTTTTGCATATTTAGCTGCCCTTCCATCTTCTTTTCCATGCCAGTTATGCATTATGATATGCTTTGATACATTTTTGATAAATACTGTAGCTTTAGGGTGCCCTACTGCCCTCTGATCTACATTGAATTCCACTTTCCAAACCAGTCATTGCTTTTGATTTTCATATGTCTAAGACACTGTGTGACATCACACACTACCATTCCATGCCATTCATCTCATTGACCTGGAACGTGATGATGTCATATAATGTTATGGCACCATGAAAAGACAGAGCTGCAGCCTGCAACAGCTGAGCAGTTAGGGATTCAGGGTAGATACAAAGGCAACAAAATTATTTTACCTTAACAAACAGGTCAAACGTATATCAGAATACTGGGTATCCAAGAACACAATTTGAAATTTTAAAGTTTTTTTAAACTAATATGTAACTAATTATAAAGGTGATTGGCCTAGTAATACTGCTTTCTATAAATTACACTTTAGGAATTGTGATGTGATGGTCCTGTGATTGTGTTTCACTAAAATGTGTTTTGCACTTTCAAATGAAGGAACTGGTACATTTCAAAAATATTAAACATTACATGATACAAATTACTATTATGGTCTCTTAAGACAGCTAATATGAAAATTACCAAAATTAAAATACAAGGCCAACAATTAACTGTCTCTTGTTTTCTTTTCATTACATAAAGTACTGCATGAGGACTTACTGACCTTCTTACCTGTGTTTCTGTTTGAACCTGGGGCAAATGTACATCAAAATGTAATAACCTGTAAGGTATTAAATTAGAACTAGCATAAACCAGAATGCATTTTATACCCTATGGTTTCTGGATGCCCAGAATCCCCACCCTTCTTCATGTGGTGCAAAAAATCAGGACTTTTTGGTTAGTTTGTCCCCCATGAAAAAAAAAAATATATGCCCCTGTACACTACAGCTGGTTTGCATTTTCTTGGAAATACAGAGGCATGCATATCTATCAAACTGTCCCTGATTTTGCCTCAAAATATTTCTTTGTCCCTCCAAACATTGGTGTCTTCATGACTGAACCAGAGGATTGTAAGCACAAAATAAGGCCAGCCATTATAGTTATAGACTTGTTCTTGCTCAGAAAAAAAGCATTTTACACTAAATCTCCTATTGTATCAACTTCCTGAGTAGATATTGTCACAACCCCACTCAGCAGGTCAGGCCCTCTGCTCCCACAGTGCCAACCTCCGAGTGCAGTATTGTGAACAGGTAACAGAAACAGGGTAACCCTCCTGTCTGTTTTGTGGGTTCAAATCAACCTTTGGTCTCAAGTTCTGGAGGGATTCAAACTGTGAACCTCTTGCCAGCATACCTAAATGTACAGGCTCAGATAATTCTGCTCTTCAGGGAAATGCCAGATATCTTTCACCTACGGGCACCTAACCAGGTGTACAAAATGAACCCTTAAAAACTCTATGAAAGACCTCAGATAAACTCTTACCTTTTCCCAGTTTGGTATTACCATTAAGCTATTGCACAGTGTCAACTTTAACCATATATGCTTCAGTTGTCAAAGAAAGAATTTCGAAGGCACACTGAGCAGTCTCTTTAAAATAAAGGTTTACTTTAAAATAGATAAAAATATAAAATGTAAATACAGAACAATATATCACAACGCATACAATCACTTAAAAGAATAAGGTTTAAAAAGAGCAAATTCCTACCACCAGACAATTAGACTTATCTATCTAATGTATATCTTCTAACAGTGCTAGAGTAGATGTTTCTTCTTCAGAGTCCAAACATGTATCTCTCTAAAGGTCAGTCACAGCGTAATTAAAAAAAAACTGTCTTGAACCTGCCTTCTCTATGATGTCACCCAGCTCTTCCTCTGTTTATTAAAAATTATACAACCAGGATGTCTTATCAAGCAGGAGGTAAATTAAATAAGGTGACATCAGCAAAACTAATTTCCCCATATGGCTTCCCAATCAAGTCTGATTTTTCAGTTCTTTCTTTCATCCATGAGCAGCGTTCTGCTTTTCAAAGACATCAAAGAACATTTATGACTTAGCACCAAAGTGACATAACCTGTTTTCTTCCTCTAAATGTCATAAAAGTTTTTGATCTCTATCCTGGCAGCTGGCAAGCTAAAATTAAGTCAGATAAACAGGAGATCCTTAATTTATGTCTCTTCTAGTCTTTAATTATCTCCTGGCTTTTCAGGATAACATCTTGTAGCTGAAACCTGGG
Organism: Neoceratodus forsteri; assembly: GCA_016271365.2. NCBI lineage: Eukaryota > Metazoa > Chordata > Ceratodontiformes > Ceratodontidae > Neoceratodus > Neoceratodus forsteri. The sequence goes on along the minus strand of CM057455.1, from coordinate 1,151,079,457 downwards.
GGGGTCATCCCACAGGCTGTCTCATGAGAGACACTCAATGACACATTTTTATTTTACAAAAAAGCATAGAGTAATCAGAACCAGCTGTCCAACTGTCACAATCCTCACCTAGACTGAATTTGGGGGCACTACTCCCTGCATGGAATGAGCTTCTCAAATCAGTTCACTCCTCATAGACACGAGACAACTCATCTGAGTTCTGATTTTTCGCTCCGGCCCTATGTAAGATTGTCATGTCATACCCTTGCAAAGCAAGACTCCATCTTAACAATCTACAGTTGTTTTTTCCCATTTGTATCAGCCAAACCAGGGAGTTGTGGTCAGTCTGTACCACAAAATGCTGCCCATATAAGTATGACTTTAACTTCTTTAGGGCCCACACTATGGCAAGACATTCCTTTCCCAAGTAGAGTATGCCTGCTCCATGGGAAGTAACCTTTTACTCAGGTACACCACCGGGTGATCTTTCCCTTGGCTGGATGTCTAACTCAGTACTGCCCCACTATCCACGTCTGAGGTGTCAGTCTGAACTATAAAGGGTTTGCTATAGTCAGGACTTGTCAAAACAGGAGCACTGCACAGTGCCTCCTTCAGTCTGGTAAAGGCTTTCTCACAGGCTGGGTCCCAGGTAATTTTCTTTGGCATCCTTTTCTTTACCAGGTCAGATAGGGGAGCAGCCAGGGCACTGTAATTCAGTACAAATTTCCTATAGTACCCTGCTGTCCCTAGAAAACCCCTGACCTGCTTCTGCATTTCTGATCTGGGCCACGCCTGGATCACCTCTATTTTTATCTGGCTAGGACACAGCTGTCCCCAGCCTACCACATGCCCGAGGTATGCCACTTCTCCCATGGCCACCTGGCACTTCTCAGCTTTGACAGTGAGCCTGGCCCTCTGTATTCTGCCCAGCACTTCCCTAAGGTGGGACAGGTGTTTCTCCCAGCTGGCACTAAAGATGGCAGTGTCATCCAGGTACGCCATGGCATACTCCTCAGCACCATTTAACACCTGGTTCACCAACCTTTGGAAAGTGGCTGGGGCATTCTTGCTCCCTCTTTTTCTCTGCAGTTCACTGTTTTTGCTCCCTCGTCTCCTCTGCAGCTCGCTGTTCTCGCTGTGCCTCTCGGCGTTCTCGCTCAGCCTCCTTCTGGAACTCCAGCTCCATTCTGCGCAACTCAGTTTGCAGCCTGAGTACGTCTGGATCCAGAATACTGGGGACCTTCCCCTGCTGCTGTGCCTTTCACTGGCAGTGACCCTGCTGCCCTCCTCATTGGATCTGGACACTGCACTGGCCGCTAGCCCTTCCACACTCAAGGTTTGGTCCCTTACAGTCACTGTCTGTGACTCGATGCTCTGGGTATCTGCTACCATCAGGGCATCCATGAAGTTCTGCTTGGTGGCTTTCACCTACCTCTGAGCACAGTATTGTGAAGAGGTAACAGAAACAGGGTAACCCTCCTGTCTGTTTTGTGGGTTTGAATCAACCTTTGGTCTCAAGTTCTGGAAGGATTCAAACTGTGAACCTCTTGCTAGTGTACCCAAATGTACAGGCTCAGATAATTCTGCTCTTCGGGGAAATGCCAGATATCTTTCACCTATGGGCACCTAACCAGGTGTACAAAATGAACCCTTAAAAACTCTATGAAAGACCTCAGATAAACTCTTACCTTTTTTCCCAGTTTGGTATTACCATTAAGCTATTGCACAGTGTCAACTTTAACCATATATGCTTCACTTGTCAAAGAAAGAATTTCAATGGCACAGCAAGCAGTCTCTTTAAAATAGAGGTTTACTTTAAAATAGATAAAAATGTAAAATGTAAGTACAGAACAATGTATCACAACGTATACAATCACTTAAAAGAATAAGGTTTAAAAAGAGCAAATTCCTGCCACCAGACAATTAGACCTATCTATCTAATGTATATCTTCTAACAGTGCTAGAGTAGATGTTTCTTCTTCAGAGTCCAAACATGTATGTCTCTAAAGGTCAGTCACAGCATAATTAAAAAAAAAACTTTCTTGAACCTGTCTTTTCCATGATGTCACCCAGCTCCTCCTTTGTTTATTAAAAATTATACAACCAGGATGTCTTATCAAGCAGGAGGTAAATTAAATAATGTGACATCAGCAAAACTCATTTCCCCATATGACTTCCCAATGAAGTCTGATTTTTTTAGTTCATTCTTTCATCCATGAGCAGCATTCTGCTTTTCAAAGACATCAAAGAACATTTATGACTTAGTACCAAAGTGACATAACCTGTTCTCTTCCTCTAAACATCATAAAAGTTTATGATCTCTATCCTGGTGGCTAGCAAGCTACAATTAAGTCAGATGAACAGGAGATCCTTAATTTATGTCTCTTCTAGTCTTTAATTATCTCCTGGCTTTTCAGGATAACATCTTGTAGCTGAAACCTGGGGGCATCCCACAGGCTGTCTCATGAGAGACACTCAATAACACATTTTTATTTTACAAAAAAAGCATAGAGTAATCAGAACCAACTGTCCAAGTGTCACAGATATTACCAATGCTTAAAATACTGCACTTGTGTATATTGCTGATTACCAACTTCAGATGTATGAAACCTAGCCCTGCACTTGTTACTTGTCTTTTATTGTTGCACCTTACCCCTGTACCTTGCATCATGTTTACCACATATGGTATTTTCTGTTTTGGTTTAATTAATTAACTCCTTTTTTATTGTTAATTATTTTCCTTAATGCCGTGTACAATTTAAAATTTAATAAATATGTTGTTTGGGGGGTGGAACTCTATGGGTGATACATGTTGCTTCATGTTTATATGTTGTTTGGGGCATAGGAGCTCAATCAGGCAGTAGACAGCATTCAGTCAATCATAGGCACTGTGGTGTTGAGAAACTTGCTGCCAGTTTATCCCAGCTTAAATGAAATGGGTTGCTTTCTACCAGTGTTTACAACTGTGGTGTGGAGGAGGGTATGCTGCCTCATGTTTAAATGTTGTTTGGGGGGAACTCAGTGCCGTAGCAGATACCATTCAGTCAGTCATAGGCACTGGATTTAATAAAACTATAGTGAACTAGGTGGAGGCATGGTTGGGAAATTGAACACATAATGTGCAAATAAAGGGATATTTGTCTGAAGCAGGATTAGTCACTAGTGGAGTGTGACAAGGATCTGTATTGAGGCCTGCCCTGTTTACTATTTTCATTTCTGACATGAATGTGGGGATAAGAAATTTTGCCATCAAATTTGCTGATGACACAAAAATAGCTGCTGAAGTGAACAACACCCAAGAAGTAGAATCCCTAAGAAATGATTTAAAAGTTCTAGAAGAATGGGCATGGATCAATGGCATGTTGTTCAACATGGACAAATGTGTCATCATGCATTTCAGTGAATCTAACAGTCAGAATATATACTCCCTGAATGATAGGCCACTAAAATCAGTAGACACTGAGAAGGTTCTAGGTGTTATAATCTCTAGTGACCTTAAATTCAGCAAACAGTGCAATGAGGTGATTAAAAAAACCCAACAGGATCATTGGATGTATAAAAAGGGCCTTCATCTCCAGGAATAGGGCATGCATCTTGCCTCTGTACAGGGCTTATATGAGGCCACACCTAGATTATTGCACACTACTCTGGAGTCCTTTCCTCCAAAAGGATGTCAAAAGGTTGAGGGTGTCCAGAGAAGCATTACTAGATTAGTGGATGGGCTGCATAGCATAAATTATGAGTCCAGGTTATCAGAATTAAATTTATACTTATTGGAGTTACTGTAAGGAAAACCAGGGGAGACTTGCTACAAATGTACAACATATCTTGTGATAAACAACTAATGAGTGATTTGGGTATAATAAAAAAAATTATAGGGAATTCTGCTTGAGAAGTCATAGTCACCAACAAAAGTTAACATTCCCTAGGGGTAATAAGAGAAGATACTTCTATACACAAAGAATAATACCCATTTGGAATTCACTCCCGAGTGATGTGGTTGAAGTAAAATCTTTCAACACCTTTAAAGTAAAATTAGATAATTATTTGCTTGTAAACTTGGTGGGGGGATAACCCACTTTTTGGGAGATATATCATAATGGGCAAATCAGTCCTCTGTGCATCTAAATTATTTCTAGTATAACTCCTAATATAACTGTGGTGTTAAGGAACTTGTTGCCAGGCTTTCTAGGCACTAACACAGTTATGCTATATTGCCTGTATGCATGAAAGAGCATATAAATTGGGCACTCCCCACCCAATTGGGCACTGGAGTCAGAGCATCATTCTAAGGCAAGAAGGTGGTGAGTGCCCAGTTGTGTGTTCTTCCATGCTGCTATTTCCATGTGAGCACCACCCTCCCTATACAAACTTTTTTTTGTTATTGCCTGTGTGTGGTAGCAAAGCTGGGAGGGGAAGGGGCAGTCACCACCCTTGGGTTCATGGCTCTAAAACTGGTGCTGCTCACCAAGATGTGTGCCAATTCCTGACATTGTCTCTCTAAGACAGTGTTGAGATTACAGGGGGGCTTGCCAGGGTTCGGACCCCCTAGCTATGAAGTGAGCCCCAGTAACTCACGCATCACTGTCATTGACTTATAATGGGAAGAGGGGCTCGATTTAAAGATAGGGTCCCTATGGGCCCCCTCCGCTCCCAAAGTTCAATAGGTGTATTTCCAAAACTGCTCTAAGATAGGGTAATTAGATGTCCCAGTTTTACTGGGATAGTCCAGATGTTCACTGCATTCTCCTGTTGTCCCAAAACTATGTTAAAAACTAGTGTTTTGTCCCAGTTACAAACCCAGTTTCCATCCCAGAAAAAATTAATCCTTTACAGTAGCAATGTTGCCTCTGATCTCTTGGCATTCTAAACTTCAAACATTTGCTTGCCTTAGTTGTCTTGCCTTATGAGTGGAGTCAGACCCTGCCTGCTTTCCAGCTAGTCACCAGTCTACTCCTTCCTCCGAGATTCGGATCCAGGTATCATGCTGCCAGCCTCCAACTGTAACAGTTAACATAGAACTCTGTGGATTGACTAGTGAGACTATGCACAGACCACCAAGCAAACCCCAATGCCACTAACGTGACCACAAAGTTTGTCACACACACAGCAGAGATCAGCATCAGTCAGAGTTTGCAGTTTTCAAGCTTGGTGGGTGTGTGCATTGCTCTCAGGTTCAAGGGACAGTGTTTCTTTTTGCCAGCTGATGCATAGGACAACCCCGACTCTCCTGCTTTTTGGGAAGTCTTCTCATTTTCTCATTATTTATCTGGACAAGTGCATTTTTAATATACTGTAATTAAAAATTAAATCCCGAGGTTGCGTTGGAGGAGAGACAGGAAATGAGGTGGAAGCATGAGGTGGTGGGCCCATGGGAGCTTGAGAAGCCTGAAGGTGATTAGGACTGCCTGCTGCTGAATGAAAGAGAGAAGGTGATGTGAGTCCTGTTAGTGAGTAAAATGCCTGTTTTTAAAAAAAAGAGAAAAAAGATATTAAAAAAAATCCTGAGAAGATAGGAGAGCCAGCCTAGGAGTTCGAAGGAGCCTGAAGTGATTACCAACTGTGCAACTCTGTGATAGAGTAGGGTGGTCATTGATGTGAGTAAAACATTTTGTTTTTTCTCGTCTGGACTCTGGACTTTAATTAAAATTAAAAAATCCTGAGGAGGATTACATTTTCTTCTCCTGGAATTATATCTGGACTGAGATGTAAAAAAAAAAAAAAAAAAAGTGTTTGCTTCTCCTCAGTAGCCCCAAAATACGCAAACACTTCTAAAACCCCAGAGCTTCTGCGGCCTAGTAGCCCTTAGACCCCTGGCTTTACGTAAAACATTGTGATTCACACGTTGTACACACATCTTGTATTCAGAATATTTTTGTGAACTTAGCATACATGTCCAAGTTAAGAGATTTGATCACTCTACTCTAAGATGGCTTACGTTAGAAGTCTGTCTTGGTGCTGCATTTGGCTACTAGATCAAGGATTCTCAGACCTTGCCATGGTGAGCCTCCTCTACTGGACTTGAAAAAATTCCAGGCCTCCCCATGAGTCGTGACCACATTCGCATACAGCAGCAATCGCATAAAAATGGACCATTAGCACACCACACTAAATTGCACTTCCGGTTACCTTTTGCACGATTACCACTGTACCTTGCCAGATACAAGTAATGATGAATAACAGACTCACAAAAGCACACACAGACACTGTTAAATAAAGAAAATAAGAAAAGCAAAAAACAGTGTGCCATTTCCACCCCACACCACCAAGAGACATCATATATGCTCTCCCAGATGCAGGCCCTTTGTTTCCATTTTCACCACAGAGACATTTGCTTCATTTTTAAACCCACCCAAACATATGCCCCCAGATGCAGGCTCATTATCCACCCGACACCCCCACCATGAGGAGCCTCCCTTTTCCACCCCACACAGACGTTTCAAAAACCCAAACATATGCCCCCAGATGTAGGCCCATTATCTACCCCCTCACCATTATGAGCCTCCCTTTTCCACCCCACCCCACACAGACATTTCGAAAACCCAAATATATGCCCCCAGATGCAGGCACATTATCCACCCCACACCCCCACCATGAGGACCCTCCCTTTTCCACCCCACCCCACACAGACATTTCAAAAACCCAAATATATGCCCTCAAATGCAGGCCCATTCTCATCCCCCCCAACTATGAGAAGCCTCCATGGTTTCATTTTTTATCAGAGACATGTGCCCTTAGATGCAGGCCCTTTACCCTCCGCCCCATGAAGAGTGCACCTTTTCCTCCACCAGACAGACACTTAAATGCCCCCTCCACTATTTCAAGCCCCCTCACCTGATTAGAAATAACATTATGCCTTTTGGCTTAAAATGTACCCCATCCTTACCAGCCCTGAAGGAAGAAGAGGTCCTGGAAAGGTCCGGTCGGCCAGAGATGGTCCGAGTTCCTGGTCCACGTGGATGGTGTGGCTGTGTCCCAAAACTGGTAGCGGAAGGTCTGATTTTGTGGTGGGAGGTTCAAAGGTCCAATTTTTCGGTGGGATGTCCGAGTCGGCAGCTTCAGGAGCCGGGAGGTCGGAGTCAGCATCTTCAGATGGTAGGATCCAAACTTTAGCAGCAAAATAAACAAGATGAAGATCCCCCTTTCCACGCTCCTTTATTGCCGGAACTCAAGACCTCAACATTCAGTGTGAGGCAGGTGATTGGCTATGGAACCTTGCCCTGTCATTGGCTGATAGCACTGCCACCACGATTGGCTGCAATAGCTTCCCTCTCATTGGGCTAAAATCCCCTCCTTGTGATTGGTTCACTACAGAAAATTTCTTGGTTGCCAATTGGCTGGCTTATGATCCCTTCCTAGCCCCAGTTTAGCGCTCCAAGTGTTTCTGTGCTGGTCAAGACTTAGTCCCGGGATTTGTGTGAGCCAAAGAGGAAGAGGGGCAGGGTTCTGCTACTTATTGTCCTTTGAGAGAAGTAAGTTCACCAGCCAGCCTGAATCCACATTGCCTAATCGACATGGCAGCAGAAGAGGTGGCGCACTGAATTGCTTGTTTAAGCTTTGTTACAGGTGGGGGGGGGGAGGGAGCAAGCGGGGGGAGTGGCGCACACTAGGTTGGAACACAGAGGCGCATTCAGGACAGCGGAGTCTTGGCCACTACTGCTTTTGCTGCGCAAACTGTTTTACAGCATTTTTTTTTATAATAGCCAGAGTCACATTTCAGCCCAGTCTTCGCGCCTCCCCTGAAATGGGCTGGCGCGTCCTCTGGGAGGCGCGCCTCACCACTTGAGAACCCCTGTACTAGATGAATGTTCAGTCTGCTTTGATACATTTTAATGTGTGAAAACAGAACAGCAGGCAGAAAAGGTATACGTGAGTGTCTGCACACCTTTAGAATGATGAGCTTGCTCACTTATATGCAACCTGCCTTTAGTTTGAAATGAAGAGGCTCTGACTGGGCGCCCTGGGCTGTGGGGTAAGCACCACTCTCAGCCTCTGCCTCCAGTCTCATTGCTCAGATATGTGCATCTCTCACTAGACTCCCACAGTTTGCTTCAGGTCTTGCCCTATTGCTGAACCTGGGACACTGGGAGGTGGGGGAAAGAGGTGAGAGACACAATTACTGCTCACATGACCTCAAATAGAAAAAACTTTTAATATTGTATTGGCACCCTGTTAATACACATCCTGTGCACTGCTGCTGGTGGGATCCTTACAGGTGTGTATGTGAAATACAGTTATTCCAAGATTCCAGAAGTTATTTTACTTTATTGCCCATTATCGATACAAATCACTGATTATACAGCAAACCACATCGCCTTTTCAAACTGACACTCATTTGCTGGCATCTTGGGACTGCCCCCCCCCGGCCCCATAACCTGGCTCTGCTACTGCCTGTATGTTCACACTATTGATCACTGACATGCTTATGTGTACTGTGTTAAACGCTCTAAAAAACAAGGGGGGGGGGCTGGGCTCAATTCCCAGTTACTGTTTACAATATATTCACCCAGTATAGCCCAACTTTGATGTAGTATCTCATTTACAGTGGGGGCTTGCCTTTTACTAATGTTTATGACTGGGTGAAAATGAGGGGTGAAGTAACTTGGCTTAGCTTAACACAGCAGTATAGGGGGCTCTGGTGAAAGCTGAACCTAGATCTGTGTCTCCTGGTTAGTAAGCTTGGGTCAAGCTGCCACAACATTTCTCGTTTTCATATCCTATTGTATGCTCCAAATAATAACAGTGGCTAAGATTACACCAATACAATCCCTGCCTCTCAAAAGGAAATATGAAATGCACGCACTTTGAGGTTCTGTTCCTTTGTGCGCGTCTGTGTGTGTGTGTGTGTGGGGGGCACAAGTGTCCAAAACCATTTTTTTTTTAATTACCTATTTCTTACAGTAATTTAGGAGAGCATTAGTAAAAATCAGTGTCCCTCTGTCAAAGCCCTCCCCTGTGGGCACTGTATAACAGTCATGGTAGTAGAGCATAACAAAAACTGAGAGATCACAACTATACTGTATGGGCTAGGAGATGGATGCTGTATTTTTGTTTTTACATTTGCTCAGTTTACCCATTTTATACTAGCAATAAGATAATATAGGCGTGCATTATGCTGCTCTGACTGCACTTCCAGGGGCCTAGCTATGTCCATTGGTGGGTCAGCTCTGTGTACAACTTTGAAATTCCTGGCTACACCCCTGGTCTTTTTCTTTCAGTTCCACAAAATTTGGGGCTGTCTCCACCTTACAATCTGCTCCTTCCCACCACTCACTTGCTCCTGTCCTCTGCGATGTTACTACTCATTCCTGCAATTGCATCTGACAGTGTACCCTGGGCTGCTGCCCAGCACCCTCCTACCTCTGATTCCCCTTTGCACTGCACCTTCACTAGTGCAGTCCTCTCTTCCGTCCTCTGCAGTCGACAACCATTGCTCCCACCTTGAACTCAGTATTGTCTTCTACACATTGCAGATTGTATTATAATGTATTTTACTTTCACAGATCCTTCTCTTCGCAAAACTGTTATTTATGCTCAATGTAAAATTACACATATCCCCATAATGCAAAGCATTGTGGAAAGTATATGGAAATCACGTTTGAGTTTTCTGTTTTCAGCATTTGCAGGATGTGTGAGAGGCCATTTTGCACCACACACTCTTGATCCATTCTAAACTCTTTCAAGGTGATGTGTATATATAATTCCCATGATGCTTTGCATTATGGGGATATGTGTAATTTTACATTTCTCTGAAACCTGCCTTTATTACCGATGCCCTTTCTGGGTAACCCTTGCTTCAGTGCTTTTGTGCTCAGGTTCTTTGACTTTGAGATTGCTTTCCTATTTTTTTTTTTTTTATCATAGAATATTTTTTATTATTTTTGTCGATTCTGTAATCATACAATACTTTACACATTATATTCCAAACAGGAAACTAATGCTACATTAAGGCACTACAATACTATTTGCACATACTGGTATACATTACAAAAGAAATGATATCTTAAATTCAGAACTATACAATATGGCTGGTACCTTAACCATTTCCTAACCGTGTATCTGTCTAAAATGAACAGCTCAACTTAATAGTTCACCTTATCTCGCATATAGTTTATACTCACACATAGGTCATATAACCGCATTATCCTCAGTGACCAGTTTTCCAGCTACCCTTAAAGGCCGGTCACCTAACTTAAGTCAGGAATAAAGAAAGGAAGAAAAAGAAGATAGAACGAGTTAAGCCTCAGCATAGCAGCAGCCAATAACTCATCTGAGTGTGTACAGAGAAGTCAGGTCTTAGTGCTTGTACTTCAGATTGCATGAATGGGGGCTGTCATTCTAACAGTAGTCTGGAAGGTGGATTCTTAGGATGGGGGGGACTTGGCACAATGCAGAGTTAAGATAGGCCTCCCATTTGGAAAATTACGTGGTCAGCTGCCCTCTAGTAGCATAAGTGAGCCTTTCAAAAGTGGCCAGTCTGGCTACGGCTGAGTGCCATAGGGAAATAGGCAGGGATAGAGGTTGTTGCCAGTGTCTCAGGAGAAGCCGCTTGGCCTCCAGAAAAACTACCAGGATCCAATTCTGATGCTGTGGTCTTAGGTGCTCTAGCGGCGCCCGATCTCCCAGCAGCAGCATAGGATGCGAAAGGTCTACGGGCTGTCCCAGCACCCCAGAGCAGTCCATTGCTACCGCAGCCCAGAAGGGAACTAAGGCTTGACATTGCCATAGAAGATGCAGAGTGTCAGCAGGACTGTACTCACATCTCCAGCATCGTGCATGCAGAAGTGTCCCCCATTTGAATAAGACAGCCGGTGTTCTATACCATCTAAGGAGTATCTTGAGCTGAATCAACTGGCTGTTAACGTCTTTATAGGTAGCGTGCTCCATGTGCGGACATTGGGACAAGACCTCTGGACCAATATGACTCCCTATATCCATGCTCCACGCCATTCTGCATGTCACCGTATGATCTGGTTGTGCCTCATGCCATATGTATTAGAATCTGCCTGCTAAACCTCGAAAGGAAGGCTTTTGATGTAGTGAGGATAACCAGGGCCATCTCAATTCCCCTTTAGTAGTCCAGTCAATAGCCTGCACTCTGTTACGAAGTTGCAGAAACTTCCAGAAGTCCTGCGACTTTAACGAGTAACATGCTTGGAGTTGTTCAAATGACATAAGAGTGTTAGTATTTGGTAGATAGAGATCTTGCACAGTGCAGATCCCCTTCTCTTCCCATGAAGACCAAGTCAGAGGTTTGTTATCTACCATAATAAGCCAGTTATACCAGAGGTCTAGATACCTAAAGCGTATCATGGTCCCTTGATTCTTTGTCTTGGCCGCCTTCATAAGGTGAAACCAGGCTTTCCTAGTAGCGTCCATAACTGGGGTGAGCTTGTCTGGGGTATAACGATATTAGTTAAAAGTAGGCTGAGGGGAGTGGGTTGAAAAATTTGCCCTTCCAATTGTATCCATGGCGGAGGAGTAAGAGAGGTTGGAACAAACCATTTGACTGCTTGGGCGGCTAAAAAAGACCAGTAGTAGCCTCGAAGCCAGGGAAGCCCTAAGCCCCCGTGACCTGTGTGCTCGTAATTTATGTACACCCCACCTTGGCTTCCTCCCTTCCCACAGGAAGAATGACATTAGTTTATCTAATGTTCAAAATACTTTGACAAAATTATGGGAAGGTTATTCTGCAAGTACGCTACTCTGGGCAGCAGGAGCATGCGACGTGCTGCAACTTTCCCTGGGAGGGAAAGATTCAGTGATCGTCAATGTGCTGTTTCAGTTGTCAGCTGTGTGAGTAACAGGGTAAAATTCCTAGATTCTATCTGCTACCAGACAAAGGGAATGTGAATACCCAAGTATAGTAAATAATTAGGAGCCCATGATAGCCATAGCCCCTACAGACAGTCCTTAGTGCAGGCGGCGTTCAAAGGGGTAACACTGGTTTTCTTTTGGTTGACTTGTAACCCTGATATTCTGGTGAATGTTTGTAGAGTCTCCATCACCAGGCGTCGGGATTCCTGTGGACGAGAAAGAGTGAAAAGTAAGTTGTCTGCATACACAGTTGTGAGATAAGAACAGTACCCCACCAAGACACCCTGAATCACTTTGTTAGCCTGGAGTACTCGGATAAGAGGATCCAGTGCCAGCAGAAAAAGCAGTGGGGATAGCGGGCACCCCTGCCGAGTGCCTCTCAGCAGGGGAAAGGGCATAGATATGTCCTTGTTGGTAAGTATTTTGGCCATAGGACTTTCATACAAGACATGGATCCATTGTTTAAAGTAACTGCCAAAACCATACAAATTAAGCACCTCATGCAAATAGGGCCATTCAACTGAATCAAAAGCTTTTGAGAAGTCAACCGCTATAACTGCCATGGGGATGGAGGACCGAAGGGCTAGCCACTTGATGTTGAGCACAAGATGGATGTTGTCAGCCACTGCCCTAGCTTTGGTGAATCCAGCTTGGGAGGGGTGTACTATGGAGGGTAAGACGTCCATCATACGATTGGCAAGTATTTTGGCCTCTATCTTGGTGTCTACGGATATTAGTGAAATAGGGCGATAGTTTGCGCAGTTTAGCGGATCGTCTGACTTCTTTGGAATGAGAGTAATTAAAGCCTCTCGCATTATTGGTGGAAGGGTACCAGTCAAGTGCGCTTCCTGAAGGGCAGCAAGTAGTGGGGCTCTAATTTCGGGGCTTAGTATCTGGTATAACTCGGTGGTCATGCCATCCGGTCCCGGAGATTTGCCTTTTGCTATCTGAAACAATGCCTCATTAATTTCTGCCTCTGTGAGAGGGGCATCCAATTTGTTTTTCATAACTTCTGAAAGTTGGGGAATATGAGCTATTGAACGAAAGTCCTTTAAAGGGGCTCTCATTTGATTCTTCTCTTGGGGCATTTGTGATTGGTACAACTGCTGGTAATATTGTGTCATGCATTTGTTAAGTTGCTTAGGGTCCATAACTATTTCCGCTTTGACAGTCTTAAGGGCATGGATGTGGGAAGCAGCTTGCTGTTTCCTCAGTTGGTATGCCAGCAGTTTCTCACTCTTATCCCGGCCCTCACAATACATATGTTTAGTCCTAGTCATACACCACTCAGCTTTTTGATGGAGTATTGTGTTTATACAATATTTTAACCCGGCAATTTCCCGAAGTTTAGTTGCGTCAGTACACCCAGCAGTGGTTACCTTGAACTGTGATTCCAGGGCTGAGAGTTCTGCTTGGAGCCCGATAAGCTCCGCTTTTCTCTCCCTGTTCCTTTGAGCCACAAAAGCTATGATGTGATCCCTAAGCATGGCTTTAAAAGCCTCCCAAACCATGTCTGCGGATGTATCCCCAGGTTTATTGTGTATAAAGTAGTCTCTGGAGGCATCCTGAACCATACTCCGAAAGGAGGGATCTTTGATCAATAAGGGGTTGCAACGCCACCTGGTGCCAGTGCCCTGTTGCCCTGCAGGTAAGAGAGTACAGGAGACAGGAGCGTGGTCCGATACCAGGATGTCATTGATCTCGGATGTTACAATGTCCTGGGCTGCGTACAAGTTTGCAAGCCAGAAATCAATGTGGCTGTAAGTTGCGTGCGCTATCTAGAAGAGAGTAGTCCCTCCCTGTAGAGTGGTCTCTCCACCAGACATCAACCATACCCCATTCCCTCATCATTTCCTGTAGTATGCCCGCCACCTTAGGGAGGGTTTGCGGGGTGGGCTTAGACTTATCCAACAATATGTCAAGGGCTAGATTAAAATCTCCCCCTATCATGATTGGGATGTTATGGTAGCCCTCAGTGAGGGATTCCAAGGTGCAATTGAGATCTAGGAATAGCTCAGGAGAATCAGAATTCGGGCCATAGATATTAGCTAACACCACATGTCCTCCCTGGGTGAGAGAACCTGACCCCTATCCATCGGCAGTTAGCGTCCGTAACTGTTTTATCTACCGTCCATGGACATGACTTTTTGACCAGAATGGCGACTCCCTTGGACTTGTTCTTAGCCGAGCTGGTGATTACTGTCCCTACCCATGACTTTCTGAGCCACCCAACAGTCTTTGCAGTGAGATGCATCTCTTGGAGCAACGCAATGTCTGCCTGCAAAGAGTGGAGGTGTTTAAGGACAGCAGATTATTTAGTTGGGTGATTCAGTCCCTTCACATTCTAGGATATGAGCTTAAGCCCCATTCTGGAGTACGACACTGCTATGCTGCTGATTTAAAGAGAAAAATACTTACTTCAGGGATCCTGAAAGTGCAAAGTAAGATAAGTAGTCAGAATATCTGAGGTATGGTAAGTTGTTCAGCAGAAGAGAAACCAGGAAGATTTGACAGAGAAAATACTGCACGTATGACCTAATGGTGAGGAAGGAGAAAAAAGAAACACAAATATAGGTGAATATAACACACTCCAAACCGACAAAAGTTATCTAACCTTTAAAGGTACCCACTAAACTGTAGGTTAAACAGTGATATAATGATTTCCTATTAACTGCAAGTATCAGGTACAGTATATATATAGAGAGAGAGAGAACAAGCAATGAGCTAGTGAGATTTGGGGTATGCACAATGGTGCTGTTCCCTTTCCAACCACAGGGGTAAGCACTCTGCCATTCTAGCCAAATACTCAAGTGAGGGGGAGCGGGGTCAAGCTGTTCAATTTCTTGTAGCTTGCACCCCAGCCTTACCTAGTCAGTACTGAGTCATACATGCCACCCAAAAAGTAAGAATGGGTGGGGCATCCAAGTCTAAAGGGAGGAGGGAGGGATGGGGCAAAATTGTGACCATCCACCTCCAGCGTCTAGTCTGTACAGGGCTTTAGCATCCCTGCTACCCTGCGATCCCCTCTACTAACATACGTCTTGATAGGGATCCCTTAGATCAAGGCCGGTGGCAATGGGGAGGGACCCCTGAACAGAGGGTATTTCCTCGCTTCACTGATGGTGGGGCTGGGAAATCCAGGCATAACACAAGTACCTATGTGTAGAGCTTCTCAAGCGATGATTATACTTTAAGTTAAGTGATAAGTAGGATGGTAAAAGAAGGTAGCTCCCAAGACCCCCATGTCCTGTTTTCACTTCAACAGAAACATGACCCAACCCCTCTTTATGAAACACTCAAAATATAACGTTGGGGGAGGGGAGCTAACTCCAGTAACATTGAAAGATAATAACAAAGAGGTCACCTATGTTATTCAGTCCGGTGGGGAAGCTCTATCATTCAAGAGAGATTCTGTAGTTGTGTTCCTCAAATCCTTTGTCAGAGCTTCCTCAAAAAAGACATCGTCCCTGTTTTAATGGGAAGTGTAGCAGTGTTTATAAATTCCTCTGTGCCTGGCAAACAGTCAGCCCAGGATCCCATTTCTACTGCTTCCATTAGAGTCTCATCTAGTATATCTCCTGGGTCAGGTTGCGATGTATAAAGCGATTCATCTTTTGTTAGCTTGGCAGGAGGTGCCATTTGTTGTCCTCCGACAAAGTCTAAATCACTATTGGACCTATGCCTTATCCTGGTCGCAGAGCCGGTGTACCGTGGTGGCTTTATGGAGGAGGAAACACCAGGGCCTCTTGGATGGTCATCTACTTTCCTAAAGCTCTCCATTGCAGCTTGTAGAGGTCGAGAAGGACTGGGGGATCCATTTACTGAGGGAGTTGTCTGATCTTTATTGTGATCCCTCTGGATGCTGCTGCTGGTAGATTGGTTACTTCTATCCTTGTCAGGGCACCAAACTTTCCTGGGAGATGGAGTTTTCAGGGACAAGCGTGGCCAGTACTTGGAGATCCAGATTTCCACCTCTCGGGGAGATTCTGCCACTGTTTCCTTCCCCTCCTTGGTTACAGATAGGTAAGCGAGCTGATGAAATCCATATTTGAAGCCGTGCTGGGCCAGTAAATTTTTGATAGGAGCAAAGGCCTTCCTCCGAGCTGCCACTTCAGCCGAGAAATCCCGGTAAAAAGAGATTTTTACCTCCTGCCATATCACCTCTCCCAAATCCCTAGCTGCTCACAATACTCACTCTTTCATAGAGTATCTAAGAAGGTAGGCAACTATGGGTCGTGGCATAGAGTTCATCGGTCGGGGGCCTCCAGGAACCCGATGCGCCCTTTCAACATCTAGTGGGCCGTGCCACCTATCCCCCAGCATCTTAGGGATTTCATCATTTAGAAAGCGCTCCATAGTCACCCCTTCCAATCCCTCAGGAATGCCCAAAATTCTTATATTATTCCACCTGCTGCAGTTTTCTTGGTCCTCAGCCCTCTGCCATAAAGTAGCTAACTTGCTCTCATGATCCTGAAGACATTGCAGGATTTTGGCCTGGCTTAGTTCTAGGCTTTCAGTCTTCTGCTCCACCACATTAACTTTGTCGTTTAGTACATGCACCTCAGCAACAGTACCAGTGAGGGTAGTTGATAATGAATCGACCCTTGAAAGCAATGTTTCCAACAAGGATGTTATGTGTTGTAGGGAGGAGTGAACATCTGGCGGATGCGCAGAGGGCTCTGAGGCCATGGTGGACAAGCCTCGTGGAGGCTGTGGTGGAGAAGTCCTCAGGGAGAGGTGTGCAGGTAAGGCTCGTCACAGCATGCTTCTTATCCACGTCGAGAAACAGTGTCTGAGGATTTGTGAAGGGGGGAGATATCGACCCGGACACCAACCTCTATTGCGGTGTTAGCACCGGTTCCCCTGAATGTAGAGGGTGCTCAGCCCACCTGAAGCCCAGTTGAGTTGCGTGTGGGACCGTCATTGCTAGACCGTGAGCCGTATCCCGGACGCAAAAGATTACCTTGTGGAGCCGACCCTTGTGGCTTCGGAAGCGTGCTGGGGCTTCTTTGGGAAGAATTATCCCTGGATGCCAATTTTTTTAATTTTTTTCCCCACGAAATGGCTTAGCTGGAGTTGGAGCTGCAATATTAGGCGTCCATTTCTTTTGGCATCCAAACCACGCCCCCCGATTGCTTTCCTATTTTAAGCTCTGCCATGACCCCAACCAGTAGGCCCAAAATATATAACAGGTTCATCCTTTCCCAGGACTATTACAAATGAGACACACTGATGACTCTTGTGTAGGATAGAAACATGTGCTTTTTTTCCTGTTCTTGACCTTTGCAAGGTGAATGAGAGGCCATTTTGCACCACACTGTCTTGCTTAAAGCAGAACCATTCTAAACTCTTTCATGGTGATGTGTATATACTTCCCATGATGTTTTGCATTATGGAGATATGTGTAATTTTACATTTCTCTGAAACCTTGGATTTATTGTCAATATCCTTTCCAGGTAACTCGAGCTTTTGTGCTGTGGATCTTTGACTTTCTGTTATTTATGATGCTTATTTATCTATTATTTGTTATTACTGTTCTTAGTGTAACTCGCTATCCTCCCTTTGTCCATCCCGCAGCACACATCTGAAAATGAGCATTACCAGCTCAGTATATCTTTGCTGGTAACATTTTTAAAATAAATAAATAGTATTCACAGGCCAGTCCTACACCTGCTCTACCTTATGTTGCATATCTACAGTAGTAGGCTACCCTTGGCATATTATTCGTGGTATAAATGTTTCTTAATAAAGGTGATGAAACCCAAGCAGACACAGGCACTGGCCTCACATGAATCTCAGAGATGTAGGAGTGGTGATATACACCATCCTGCCAATTGTGGATGAGGAAATGCATCTCAAGCAGAGTGAGTCATGCACTTCTCTGCCTTACAGCGAGATATAGCATGGAGTCAAGGGAGACATGGTGAGTGCAAAGTGGGCAGGTTAAGGCAAAGTAACTTGCAATTTGGAGATGCTGTCCATTGGGGGGGCTGTCCTAGTTCGGTTTGTTATGCTAGGTATTTAAAGAAGCATACATCCTCAGAAAAGGACTATCCATGTCATGAAGACCAGGAAGATTGATAAGTGATCCTTAAGAATGCAGCATTTAAGGGGTATGTTGTTACCCTAAAAGGACTTTTGTTATAGAAAAAGAATATTGTTTAGCAGGAAAAAATTCCCTGAGTCTTCCAAGTACAATCAAGAAAAGATCTTGAAAGACCGATTTTGGCCTCTTGGGTCACATTAAAACAGACTGGAGCTGGTGTGTTGCATGGATGTCACTGAGAACCCCTTCCCCCCATCATAAGGTGACATGCCTGACCTGCATCCCAGCTGTTCAACACTTATTCCTCAAACTCACCAGTCCATATTGTTGAAATCTCTGGTTGTCATACTGATTCCTGACCCCCACCCCATCCTCAGTAGTTACATCAGTTATCCAGACACTAGCACTTGTTGAAAGTAATGTGTGCCTAATCACTACTCAACAGGGCTGGTGACTGCAAACCTAAAAAAAAACAGAGGTGGCCTGTTGGCACAGCAGTTGGAATTCTGCTTGTGACGCCAATGACCTGGGTTTGGGAACAGACCCAGGAGTCGTAGGGCTGGCCGGGGAGAGAAGGATTGAGCATCCTTGGGACTGTTCTCCTTGTCCGTGGGGAGGGGGAAGTGTGTCAGACACTTTGTTAACCCCTGGTAGACACAGGGATGCTGCGCAGCTGGCACCAGAAGGTAGGGGCAGGGCAGACGCTGGTCATCACTGCACGTCCCCTCCCCAGGGAATCAGCACACATGCAAAAACTGCCGGTCCCTGGCATGATGCTCCTGCCATACTCACTGCCTTAGATGTCCACCAGGGAGTCCCTCTCCCATGGCCCTGACCTGGGAGGTAAGCCAGGGCTCGTCTACGATGACTGTTGGGGAGCCCCCAGCGGTCTCACCCAGGGGGTAAGCCTGGGCATGGGGGGCACAGATGGGTACGGGCCGAACTCCAGATGGAGGATTAGAGGGGCCCAGCACATAAAGAATGCAAAATAAAAAGAACAGAAGATATAAAGAAATGTCTCTTAGCTTGGATTTTAAATCAGACTGCTAGAAATAGCATTCCAGTTGTGCTACCAGCTGTGCCCAGCAAGGCAGCTGGAATCCTGGGACTCATAGTTACAGTTTCTCTAATAGAAACATAGACTTTGATGGCAGATAAGGACTGCTTGGCCCACCGAGTCTGCCCATTTCCCTATCTATTGGATAAGCTGCAGATCCTAGTTAACCAACAGCCTATTTCCTCCTACCCCCCACTAGATTTGCCTTATGTCTGTCCCATACATTCTTGAATTCTCTCCCTGTTTTTGACACCACAGCCTCCTCAGGAAGGCCGTTCCATGCGTCCACCCTCTCCGTGAAAAAATACTTCCTCATGTTGCCCCAGATCTGTCCCGCCCTCTATCTTCAAATTGTGCCCCCTTGTTCTTACACATCTCTTTTTCTGAAAGATGCTACCCTCCTGGACTTTGTTGATTCCCTTGAGATACTTGAAAGTTTCTATCATGTTCCCCCTCTCCCTCCTTTCCTCGAGGGTATACATATTAAGCTCCTTTAGTCTCTCTTTGTATGGCTTTTGGAGCAGACCCTGCACCATTTTAGTTGCCCTCCTCTGGACTGCCTCCAACCTGTGTATGTCCTTGCGGAGATGGGGTCTCCAGAACTGCACACAGTACTCCAGATGGATTCTATGTCATAACAGACGAAAAGTCACAGCTCCGGAAATCAATTTCGGTACTGTGGCGCCCCAGCACACAGCAAAACAGCTCAGGGAATTACATTTTTAACATTTTATAGGCCTGCACCTCCACTTAAGAATTCTCAACCCAGGGGTGCATGTCGGGGGGAGAAAAATTGGGCCAGGCGAACAAAACATACATGTGCCCAGACCCGAACCCAGCACCCTGTCCACTCAAGCTGTGAACCCACTCACCGCACCATGGGGCCAGCTCGGCAGCCCACCATGGCACCACCCCAAAAACCCCTCCCACCTCTTGCTGAGCTTGCTCGCTCCCACCCACCCCCTCGCGCGTGTACGTGTAGCAACATCCTGTCACTACATGCAAGAACCCATCCCATCCAGTTGGCCGACCTCATTGGTAGCCCCCATGAAATATGCTGTGATTGAGTCACCATTTTGCGGTTCACTCAATCGCAGTTGCGCATGTCACAGGCTACCCTCCAGATGGGATCTCACCAGCTGTCTGTACAGAGGGATAACAACTTCCTGTTTTCTACTGGTGAGCCCTGTCCCTGTGCATCCCAATATCCTCCAGTCCTTCTTACGCCTTCTCACATTGCTTGTTTACCTTTAGGTCATCTGATATAACTACTCCCAGGTCCCTTTCCATTTTTGTTGTTGTTAGTACCCACCCCCCCCACACACACACAATTCTGTACTGTTCCCCTGGATTTGTGTTTCCCAGGTGCATTACTTTGCACTTCTTTGCATTGCATCTAAGCTGCCATACATTTGACCATTCCTCCAGTCTTGCCAAGTCCCTTCTCATCCTTTCAACGCCCCCCCATGTATCAACCCTATTACAGATCTTTGTGTCATCTGCAAAGAGACATACTTTTCCTTCCAGTCCCTCTGCAGTGTCACCTATAAAGACATTAAAGAGGACCGGTCCCAGTACTGAACCCTGCAGTACCCGGCTAGTAACCCCCCTTTCTTCGAAGTGGACTCCAGTTACTATTACCCTCTGTGTCCTGTTGTCCAGCCAATTTTTTACCCAGGCTACCACCCTAGGGCATACTTCCAGGCTGGCTAACTTGTTTATTAATCATTATATTGTGTCAAATGCCTTGCTAAAGTCTATGTAGGCCATGTCCACTGCCCCTCCGTGGTCTACTACTTTGGCCACCCAGTCAAAGAAATCTATTAGATTCATCTGATATGACCGTCCCACCATAAATCCATGCTGCCTTGAGTTTTGTGCCCCGCTGTCCTCTAGGTACTCAGCAGTTCTTTCTTTCAGAAGTGATTCCATCATTTTCCCTATCACTGAGGTCAAACTAATAAGTCTATAGTTTCCTGCCTCTGCCTTGCTCCCACTTTTGTGAACAGGAATCACATCCTCCTTCCTCCAGTCCTTGGATACCACACCATCCTCCCATGATTTGTTAAAAAGGGTGGTCAGTGGTGTCATCAGTTGTCCCCTTAGTTCTTTTAGAATACTGGAGTGAATCACATCAGGCCCCATTGCTTTGTCCACCTTCAGTTTTAAGAGTTCTTTCAGGACCCTTTCTTCTGTGAATGGGCTGGTATCGACCCCCCCTCCCCCATATCCAGAGTGCTTCTTTTGTTTGGTTTATGGACCTCCCCGCCTCTTTTTTTGTGAATACTGAGCAGAAGTATTAGCTCAGTATCCCTGCTTTTTCACTGTCGCTCTCTGCCCACCCCCCTTCCTTTTATTAAACCTCACTATCCCTCCCTTGATCTTTCTTCTCTCCCTAGTGTACCTATAAAAGGTTTTATCCCCCTTCTTAAATGAGTTGGCTATCCTTTCCTCAGTTTGGACCTTTGCTATTCTGACTGCCTTCCCTACTTCCTTCTGTTTTAACTGGTACAGTTCTCTGTCCTGCTCCTTTTGTGTTTCCTTATACTTCCTGAATGCTATCTTTTTCTCCCTAACCTTCCCCGTCACCTCTTTTGAGAACCACAGTGTTTTTTTCCCTTTGCTTTGTTTATTTGCTTCACACAAAGGCTTGTTGCCTCTGTGATAGCAGTTTTGATTTTTCCCCATTGTTCCTCCACCCTTCCATCTTACCAGTTTACTACTGCTTTTCTGAGGCACTCTACCATTTTGCCAAAGTCAGCCCTCCGAAAGTCTAGTATCCTAACTTTTGTATGGCTTGACTCTATGGCTGTGTTTATCGTGAACCACACTGTTTGGTGGTCACTTGTTCCCAGATTACTACCCACTTCTAAATCTGAGATCCTCTCTCCATCCCCATTTGAGAGTACCATGTCTAAGACTGCTCCCTCCTGAGTGGGTACCAACACTATCAGTCTGAGGCATTCCCCCTGTAGGGCACCGAGAATGACCCTGCTTTTAGATGTGACTGCAACAAAGGAACGCCAGTTAACATCTGGCAAAGTCAGGTTCCCCATCAATAATATCTCCCCTTTTTCTGCCATTCTAAGGATGCCTTCTATGATTTCCTTGTCCATTGCCTTCCCCTGAGATGGGGGTCTGTATACAACCACTGTGCAGATTGTGGTGCCATTTCCTATCTCCAGGGTGACCCACAGTGCCTCCTCTCCTCCCTGTTTACCCTTTAGTTCCATTGCTTTGATCCCTTCCTTGCATAGAGAGCTACTCCTCCTCCTCTTTTACCCTCCCTGTCCCTCCCATAGATTGTGTACCCTGGTATGTTGACATCCCAGTCATGTTTCTCTGTGTACCATGTTTCTGTGACTGCCACGATATCCTGGCATCCCTTTTCCATCAAGGGCACTAGTTCAGGGAGCTTGTTACCCAGACTATGGGCATTGGTACTCATCGCCCTCCATTTTTTGATGGCCTCACCGCTTTTAGCCCTATCCATGTCCTTACTACCTTTGCCTTTTTCTCCATTTACCCATTCTGTTCCCTATCGACTTCTCTACCTTGGTGTTTACCTCACTAACTACCCTGTTTTGTGGTGGGGGGCTGGGATTTCCCTGCTCCTTTTCAGTGCCTCCCCCCTTGGCTAGTTTAAATGCTTGTCAATTGAACATTTAAAACTATCACCTAGGATCCTGGTTCCCCTCCTGGACAGATGTAGACCATCGCACCGATATAGGCCTGTATCCCTCCAGGTGGACCCCCAGTCCCCAATGAAGCCAAAGCCCTGAACTCTGCACCAGTTTTTCAACCACTGATTGAATTCCATGGTGTGGAGCACCCTAGCCTCACCTACGCCATAGGCAGCACCTCCGAGAAGGTTATTGTGCGTGCTACTTGTCTAAGACCCCTCCCCGACTCCACAAACTCTTCCTGCACTGCTCTGATCCCTTTCTCAGCCAGGTCATTTGTTCTTAGGTGGACAATGAAATCCAGCTCCCTCCCCTGTGCAGCTGCTCTGGTGATCCTGAGGATTTGCTCCCTGTCCCTCCAAGCCATGGCGCCAGGCAGGCACCTTACCTCCCTCTCCCCTTCCTCCCCCAGTTCTATCTTCCTAACAATGGAGTCCCCCACCAGGAGTTGTTTCCTTCCCTTGTGGGGTCCCATGCCACCCTTTTATGGGTCTCCTTTATGGAGGTTTCCAGCATCCTCCTTGGTCTCCATTGTGGGTGCCTCCATAGAGGAACCACACTTTGCCAGAATGGCATATGAACTGTGGAGAGGTACACCTGGAGGGATGCACCTCTGTTCCACCACCCTCACCCTCCCTGAGCCCACTGTGGTCCAACCGCTCCTCTCTCTTGGCAACCTCTGAGGCAATGGCAGTAGCCCTGATGGTCCCTGGATGGGAGAGGAGGTCCCACAAATCCTGGCCAATTCAGCCTGTAGATGAGCAACCTTCTTCCTCAGGCCAGAGAGGTGCCTGCAGATGGGACAACACCGCATCCTCCAGAATGTCTCCCAGAAGACTGCTGCTCCACAGCCACTGCACTGCACCACTCCCATCATGTCTTATTTCTGTCCCCTTCACTGTTGTTCAGAATCCTTACTCTTTCTTCTGTGCATTTTAAGCTCCTGATCTTCCTGTTCTGAGGCAACCTTAGGAAGCCATTATTGTCACATAAGGTGGTAAAGCTATTGTACAGACTTTCATCAGAGATCACAGCTACTAGGCAAAGAATACATAGGAGATCATGTACCAGGTTCCTGGGGAGCCTGTGATGGTTGTCTTGTGGCAACATTCCAATCACAGATCTGTAAAATAATCGTGATGAGGTCACAAAGGATCTGTATGTCTTTAGGAACAAATCTGGACAGACAAGGAAGGTGGAACATAAAACAATACTTATCTAATAGGAAAGGTATTGGGTCCTGTCAGACTGGGATTGGCACTCGGTCAAACCTGTAACTACACAGGGAAATATTGGTTAGTATGAGGGGAAATTTGTAGCAAGAGTACAAACAGATATGCGGAGAAGTACAGTCACAATCAGGTTCCACATGTGCATTGAAACAGTTGTGACTTTCTTCACTGAGGGGCTTATTTAACTTTACTCTGATGTAGAATTAAATAGGGCAGATACTATTAAGAATGGCTGAAGGTCCCAAACTTGTAGTTACTAGAGGGCAGAGAGGAGGAACACAGTAGATACCTATACGTTCCAAAATGCAAATAAAATTGGACACTCACCCCCCTTCTTTCTTGAATAAAGATGCTACTCTGTATTGTAGGTGCAAAGTGTTGTTTTTAAGTTTGGCACTGGAATAAACTACATTTACATTCTCATGATGCATTTTGGAAATGATTCCCTTTTCAAGCCCTGTAGGCTATTGAATCTCCCACTGCTGCCTATTGCTCTGATGTCAGCTGCATTTGCTTCTGGGATTTTGAGTAACTGAAGATGTTTGCCTACAAGTAAGCACAATTAGTCTAATACTGTCTGCTATATTACAGTAAACAGAATGTAAACCAAAATGTTTATGCTCACAAATTGCACATTGGAGCCAGACCTATACTTGAGGGTGGGGCCCTTTGTGATGGCTATTACCCTTTAAATTAATCAATCAAACACTGTTTATTTCTAAAAAGCTCAATTCCAATATTGATCAATGTGCTTGTACAATAAGATAAAACAAAATACTTAAAATAGATAAGAACACTAGCTTTCATTTCATTTTTCATTTTTATTTTTTATACTTGTTAGCTAGATCAGCAATCTGCCCATTTTCAGAAGCGACAAGTCAACAAATAAACATAGAGTACAAAAATATAAAAAATGTAATATAGTAGACCAACATTATTAAATACAATACAAATTTTAAAAACAATGACATACATTGAGATTGTTTAACCAGTTTGAAAAACATTTTTTAAACAATTGTACCGTCCCTGCATTGGTAATATTAGATGGGATATTATTGAAACTTTTTATTATTCTGTAGATTACAGATCTTTGGTCGATAGTTTTTTGTAAAAAGGGATTCTAAATGAACCCCTAGACCTAAACCTAGTTTCTATACCATTTAACTGAGGAGGAATTAGATCCTGGGTGGCCTGAGGGAGTAAACCTTGTGAACACTTAAACAAAAAAACACCAAGTTTCAGGTTTATCCTGCCTTGGAGAGAGAGAGACAGTTTGTTTTGTTTATCAAGACACAATGGTGTATCCTCAAAGGGAGACCTGTCATAAAACATAAAATACTATTATATGACACTTGTAATTTCTGAATCAAAGTATAATTTGTCCCAGAAGATATCATATTACCAAAATTAAGTAAACTTAGCAAGAGACTATTTCCAAGTAATCTACAAGATTCTGGAACAAAAAATGGTTTGATC
Organism: Neoceratodus forsteri; assembly: GCA_016271365.2. Lineage (NCBI taxonomy): Eukaryota > Metazoa > Chordata > Ceratodontiformes > Ceratodontidae > Neoceratodus > Neoceratodus forsteri. Next base: position 1,151,054,167 of record CM057455.1, on the reverse strand, counting down.
CTGAATAACAACCCAATTCTCATATTTTATTTTCTATAATCTTAGCAATATGTTGATCAAATTGACGATGAGGATCAAAGGACACTCCTAGATAATCAAAACAGTTTACCAGTTCTATATGATTTCCTGCTAGATCCATAATATGAATATTTATGTCATGATTTTTTCTGGGACCAGAAAAAAACATGCATTTGGTTTTCCCTGAATTGAGTACTAATTTACATGAGAGCAGCCATTTTGGGAAATTTTCAAAGTCCATTTGGACTTTATTTAAAGCTTGGTCTGGAGTGATTCCATCAGAAAAAATAACCGCATAATCTGTGTACATGATAAGATTAGACCCAAGGATGGTAGTGGGAGCAGCATTAACAAAAAGAGAAAATAAATGAGGGCCCAAAATTGAACCCTGAGGGACTCTGCATAATAAGGGATGAGATTCAGAGCTAAACTGACCAATAATAGTTTTATGTTCCCTTTTACTGAGATACCCTCCAATCCATAAAATAACTTAGTTGGAAAAATGGACTTCCTTCAAGGCCCTCAGTAATAGAGAATGGTCTGCTAAATCAAAGGCCTTGGTGAGATCCACAGAAATTGCAGCAACAGAACGCCCTAAATCAAGGGAGGCCCATATGCCATTTGTGAATCCCACCAAGGCAGTCTCTGTATTATGCTGTTTCCTAAAACCATGTTGACAGCTTGACAACAAGTTGTATCCTGAAAGGAAAACCTGAATTTGGTCAAAAATTATTCTCTCCAAGATTTTCGATAAGGGTGATAGTAGGGAGATAGGTCTATAGTTGGAAGCAATATGTTTACTTCCTGATTTAAATATAGGTTTTATGAGTGCCAACTTCCAAATCTGGGGAAAGACATTGTGACATAGGGAGTAATCAAAGACTGAGGCAAGGGGAGTGGCCAAAATGTTAATACCCTTTTTAATTGATCTAATTGAGAGGCAGTATAGCGCAGTGGTCTAAGTCTCTGAGCTGCAAATTTGGTGACATCCCGCAGACCTGACCTGGGTTTGAATCCCACAGCTTCCACTTGCATACTGTGTGACCCTGAGCAAGTCACTTAACCTCCTTGTGCTCCCAGGTCGCTCCTGTAAAAAAGCTTTCAGCTTAGTGTGCTATACCTGGTTAAACAACTAAATAAAAAAAAAATAATAATGCCAGTTCCATCTAACCCTATAACTATATTTAGGACATAATAACTTCAGGAGTTAAGACTTGGAAGTGAAACAAAGGATGTTTATTTTTAGATTCATCTTCTGAGGGAAAATTAGGATTTGAAAAAGTTAAAGGGTTTCGAAATTTTGAGAGGCCTCCAATATATTCGATATAAAAGATAAATAGTCTAAAATTAATTAATACTATCTGAACAGACTAGTCAAACTCTGAAAAGGCTTGGCTAAAAAGATGAGCTTTAAGGGCAGATTTAAAGCTCTTGACAGTCAGGCACTTTCTTATCCGACAAGGTGGAGAGTTCCACAGGGTCGGAGCTGCATAGGTAAAAGAACGAGCACCAGAAATCTAAAGTCAGACCCTGGGAACCTCTAGCAATCCCTCATTGGAGAAGCAGAAAGATCATTGGGGGTGATAGGGCAAAAACGTTCTTGCAGATAACTCAGTCCCTGGCCGTGTAGGGCTTTGTAGGTCAATAAACCACCTTGAAGGTGATCTGCAAATGGACTGCCACCCAGTACAGATCATGGAGCACAGGCATGATGTGACAAGATCTCGGTAAGTCTGTCAACAGCCTTGGTGCACATTCTGGACTAGCTGCAGTCAGCGGATATCTACCCCTGGTAGTCCAAGGTATGTCCCTGGGATTGGAGGAGTCACTGCTGGGGGGGGATGGGGGTTCATATGTATTTTATGTGAGGGTGAGGGATGATTCTTTTTATTTTGTTTTTTCTTTTTTCAGCTACTTGCCAAGTAGTAGTTCTGCAGTACGAATTATCAAATAGTCAAGTCCTGCAGTATGGATAGTATCCTATTCAGGAAGGGCTCCTGAACATTTGGGAGCCCTACTATTCATGGTATTTGGGAAATGCTATTCAGCTCTTATACACCCTACCCTTAGTGCATTGTCCAGCATAATAAGAGACTCCTCCCTAAAGAGGCTCACCCCCACTATCTTTTCCATTGCCCATTCATCTGTTCCAACCAGCTCCTTAGTGCTGGGAAAGATCATAGAATGTGAATTAAGTTCCCCCTTTCATTGCTCCAGCATTCATCAGAGGGCACCAAATCATCTGTTTTGGACAGCTGGGGTACAGTGTCAGAGATGCAAAGTTTTTATTTGCATGAAATTACCCCGTGCTCCTACACATTCCATAGGCGTTGGACCAGCAGATGTGCCACACCTCATTAGTTAACCCATATCCCAGCAGCTTCTCCAATCTCCGTTGTACCTTTACCAACACTGCAGAGTAGTCTTCCAGCAGTGCCAGGTATATCCTGCCTTGTTGTCTATTGCCCCCTGCCCAAGGCCTGTCTGTCCCACCAGATTTTAAATCTGGCTATTCAAACCCCCAAAGTTCCAGCTAGCTGCCTGGACTGCCATTAGCGGGGTTAGTCAGCCCCCTTATCTACCCATCCTCCTCCCACTCTACCCCCAGCTGCATTTCCCAACAGAATCCTTGCTCGACAAGAGGGTAGGCAAACAAACACCAGCAATGGCTGGAACACTGCACTTTTATTTTAAAATCATCAGCCATCTCAATTGTGCTGTTATTTCACCTCATGTTACATCACAGTCACCACCCTGTATACTTAGCCATCAAGCTGTTGCAGCTTCAAGTTAAATCCTTTTTATTAGTAATCCAGATGGATAAAAGTTCACCAAAGCAGGTCGGATACATACAGCAGGTAGCCAGCTGAAGAAACGCCCCCTCCCCATGTCACAGACAAATGTTTTCGCATTGGTAACACTTTCTCAAGGCTGCATGAGAGCTACAAGGGTGTGTAATTTAAATGCAGCTCTTAAAGTGACAGTGTAAATAGTGAAATAAGCTTATAAATACCTATAATTAAAACACACACACAAAAAGACACTCAAAATCCCCTATACAATTGTGGACTCACTAGCACCAGTAAATGTAAAAAATAATTATACAAAATCTATCTATATTGTCATTGCACATATATCTAAAGCCAAAAAATGCATTGCTATGATCCAAATCCATTCTTAACAGCGTAGACTAAATAGAACAGCTATATGTTGTTAAGTTGAAAATGTGCAAAACAGATATATAAATATTGGTATACAGCGAACAGTATTCTAAATAGTATGGCATCTGCAAAATGCTTTTTTTAAATCATAAGGGAGCCCTCAGAAGATCTGAACCATTTTGAGACAACTGTTGATTTCTATAAATTTACTAGGAAACTCCACCTCAAAGCCTTTTTTTTGTTAAGGATACTACCACAACAGAACAAGATACTGTTAACCTTGAAGAGAATATAAAATTATTGTCTGACTTTGAAAATGAAAATGAGGCTTTAAAAACTTTCAAACTAAATTCAGCTTTTATACCTCCAACAAATAATACCATCTCTGTGTTTGAAAGGGCATGTTTACAGGACTTAGAAATCTGCATATCCCGCCAGCAAGATTTTACAACTGTACACAAGAAGAAAAAGCAGCTATAGAGAATCTGAAAAATAACAATAAAATTGTAAAATAGCTTGCTGACAAAGGCGGATCCATAGTCATTATGAATACCTCCGACTATGAAGCAGAGATGCTAGATTAACTTTTGAATCTGGAATTTTTTGAACTTCAGCAACATGATCTTACAGCCATACATACACAAGAAATCAATATAATTCTTTATGAGGCACAACAAAATAACCTTATAGATCATAATACTTATGAGATCTTAACAGTTAAACACATGATCCTACCATCCTTTTATGTTCATCCCAAGATCCACAAAAAACTGCGTCACCCACCAGCCAGACTGATTGTGGCAGCGAGCATTGGCTCCATTACAGAGCCATTGGCAAAATTTGTGGACAGTTGCATCAAACCGGTAGCCACACAAACAAAATCATATTTGAGAGACACTATGCATCTCCTTAACATCCTGAATGATATGGAGATTGCACCATGTTGGTATTTTGTAACAGTAGACGTGAGATCTCTTTATACAAATATCCCACACTGTGATGGGATGGAAGGTCTGCGAGAGTCCATGTATGAAAAAACTGCACTGGAACTGGCTGTGGTGGAATTTGTTCTAACCCGCATAGAAAAATTCCTGACTTGTAACTCTTTTCTATTTAAAGACAAAAAATGTATCTCCAGAAAAAGGGTACTGCTATGGGGCAGCCATGGCCCCCCAGCTACGCTATTTATATGGGCGAGAGATGGGCGTTACATATATTATGAAGAGACCCCTATGTTCAACTAATAGATGTGTAAAAAATGATACATCGACCTATTGTTTGTATGGAAAGGGTCAGTTGAAGAGTTATATCAGTTTGTTCAATATCTGGAGGGGACAAATGGAAACCTTTCCTCTGAAGTTCATATAGACAAGAATCAGGCTAATTTCTTAGACATGATCATTAAGAAAGGAGAAAACAATAACATAAGTACACAGGTTTTTCAAAAATCTACTGACAGGCATTTGTTCCTTTATTTTCAAAGCTGTCACCCTCGCAATGAAACTCAAAATATCCAGACAGGGCAGTTCATAAGCATGAAAAGGAACTGTTCTAACAAAGCAGATTACCAGTATAATGCAAATAATCTAACTTCTAAATTCATGGCACAAGAGTATAATAAGGAACTCATTTCTGAAGCCAAAAGAAAAGTTGACAACCTTGACAGAGACTTACTATTGGTACCATGTGATAGGATGGACAATATGAATAGGACAACTAATGAAACACCATGTTTCATAACTAATTTTAGTCCACAATCTCCTCTAATAAAAAACATCTTAGACAAACATTGGCACATCCTGAGTGCCAATAGAAAACTCGCTCAAGTTGCACAGAATCGGTCGTGCACTATTTACAGGAGAGGTACAAATTTGCAAGATATTTTGATCCACAGTACCTACAGTATCTGGACAAAAGAAATTGTAACAAAAACACCTCCCTTCCATCGGGTACTTTTAAATGTGGGAACTGCCATTTCTGCCAATATATTCTCACTGGAAACTTATTCATTAACCTGGTTACCAAATAAAAATATGCCATTAGGAGTTTTGGGACTTGTAGTACCAATAATGTGATTTACTGGAGTGCAGTTGCAGCAGCCACTTCTAAGAGTGGGGTTATTCTAGATGCCCTGCAGGGGGCATGCCTTAGACAACTAGTATTGGAACCCACTCGAGAGGGAGCAATCTTAGACCTGGTACTCTCAAATGGAGATGGAGAGAGGATCACAGATGTAGAAGTGGGTAGTCATCTGGGAACTAGCGACCATCGAACAGTATGGTTCATGATAAACACAGTAGTAGAGTCGAGCCATACAAAGGCAAAAGTATTGGACTTTAGGAGGGCTGACTTTGCCAAAATGGGTGAGTGCCTAAGGAATGCACTAGCAAATGGGTAGGAAGGAGGGGTAGAAGAACAATGGGGAATAATCAAAACTGTCATCACAGAGGCAACAAACCTTTGTGTGAAGCAAATAAACAAAACAAAATGATGTAAGAAACCTCTATGGTTCTCAAAGGAGGTGGCAGTGAAGGTTCAAGAGAAAAAAGCATTCAGAAAGTACATGGAATCACAGAAGGCAGGACAGAGAATTATCAGTTAAAACGTAAAAGGAAGCTGGGAGCAGTCAGAACAGCAAAGGCCCAAACCGAGGAAAAGATAGCCAACTCAGTTAAGAAGGGGGATAAAACCTTTTATAGGTACATCAGGGAGCAAAGAAGGACCAAGGAAGGGATAGTGAGGCTTAATAAAGGGGAGGGGGCGGTGGGCAGAGGGTGACTGTGAAAAGGCAGAGATACTAAACAAATATTTTTGCTCAGTATTCATAAATGAAGAGAGGAAGGTACCTAAACCAGAAAACAGAAACACTCTGGATACAGAAGTTGATACCAGCCCATTTACAGAAGAAAGGGTTCTGTAAGAACTCTTGAAACTGAAGGTGGACAAAGCAATGGGGCCTGATGGGATTCATCCCAGAATTCTAAAAGAACTAAGGGTAGAACTAGTGACACCACTGACTACTCTCTTTAACAAATCATGGGAGGTTGGGGTGGTACCTGAGGACTGGAGGAGGGCAGATGTGATTCCACTTCACAAAAGTGGGAGCAGGGCAGAAGCAGGAAACTACAGACCTGTTAGTTTAACCTCAGAGATAGTGAAAATTATGGAATCGCTTCTGAAGGAAAGAATTGTCGAGTACCTAGAGGCCAGAGGGGCACAGGACCCAAGGCAGCATGGATTCACAGCGGGAAGGTCCTGTCAGATGAATCTAATAGATTTTTTTTGACTGGGTCACCAAAGTAGTATATTAGGAAGGGGCTGTGGACATGGCCTAACTAGACTTTAGCAAGGCATTTGACACAGTCCCACACAAAAAATTAATATACAAGTTAGCCAGCCTGGGAGTGGGTCTCAAGATGGTAGTCTGGATAAAGAATTGCCTGGAGAACAGGACACAGAGGGTAATAGTAAATGGAATCCACTCTGAAGAAAGGGGGGTTACTAATGGGGTACCGCAGGGTTCAGTATTAGGACTGGTCCTCTTCAATGTCTTTATGAGCGACATTGCAGAGGGACTGGAAGGAAAAGTATGCCTCTTTGCAGATGACACAAAGATCTGCAACAGAGTTGATGCACAAGGTGGGGTGGAAAGGATGAGAAGGAACTTGGCAAGGTTGGAGGAATGGTCAAATGTATGGCAGCTTAGATTCAATGCTAAGAAGTGCAAGGTAATGCACCTGGGAAACAAAAACCCAGGGGATGAGTACACAGTGTGGGGTGAGATACTAACAGCAACACAAATGGAAAGGGACCTGGGGGTAGTCATATCAGATGACCTAAAGGTGGGCAAGCAATGTGAGAGGGCAGTAAGGAGGGCTGGGGGGGGTTACTGGGACACATAGGGAGAGGGATCACCAGTAGAAAACAGGAAGTTGTTGGCCATCTCTACAGACAGCTGATGGGACCCTATCTGGAGTACTGCGTGCAGTTCTGGAGACCCAGTCTCCGCAAAGACATAGACAGGATGGAGGCAGTCCGGAGGAGAGCAACTAAAATGGTGCAGGGTCTGCACCAGAAGACATATGAAGAGAGACTTAAGGAGCTTAATATGTATAGCCTTGAGGAAAGGAGGGAGAGAGGAGACATGACAGAAACTTTCAAGTACCTCAAAGGAATCAACAAAGTCCAAGAGGGTAGCATCTTTCAGAAAAAGAGATATGCAAGAACACTGGGGCAAAATTTGAAGATGGGAGGTGGCTCAGAGGTAATGTAAGGAAGTATTTTTTCACAGAGTGGGTTGTGGATGCATGGAACAGCCTTCTGGAGGAGGTTGTGGAGTCAAAAACGGTGGAATTCAAGCATTCATGGGATAGTCATAAGGCAATTCTAGGGGGTGGGGATAGGAAGAAGTAGGCTGTTGGTTAACTAGGATCTGCAGCTTATCCATTAGGTAGGGAAATGGGTAGACTGGATGGGCCAAGCAGTCCTTATCTGCCATCAAATTCTATGTTTCTATGTATTTAGCGATCTATACGAAATGGCCCAGCTTCTACATAGGTAAAACCTAGAAACTAAAAGAATAAGTCAACATATGAGAACTACATAGAAACAAGACAATATCAGCACTCTGGCACAACATATAAAACTGAGGGGGAAAGAGCATTCCTTTTTATTTCAAATGATTGAAAAAGTCGATCTATTAGAGGTGGTGACCTTGATAATAAACTTCTCTGAGAAACGTTTTGGCAGTACAAACTAAAATCTTATAACCGTCCTGGTTTAAATGACTCGTTCCGATTAACTCCATGTTTGGGAAATTGATGCTGAGAATCGCATTGATGTACGTTGCAATATTATATTTTTACATGCACCTTCTCAGTTTAGTCTGCCTTATATTTTGTTTTGTTATACAGACGGATGGTATTACTAAGCTGCAATTATCAACATGATTTTCTTATCCTAGGAAACTTTGTTTTCTCCATTATATGATTTCAAAAACACTTTTTGCAGATGTCATCCTATTCAGTACACTGTTTGCTGTATAACAATATTTATACATCTGTTTTGCACATTTTCAACTTTGCAACTTATAGCTGTTTCTATCTAGTCTAAGCGTTAAGAATGGATTTGAATTATAGCAATGCATTTTTCGTCTTTCAACATATGTGCGATAATAATATAGATAGATTTTGTACAATTATTGTTTACATTTACATTGACTGATGCTAGTGAGTCCACAATTGAATAGGGGATTTTGAGTTAGTGTGTTTTTATGGGAGTGTGTGTGTGTGTTTTAATTATAAGTATTTATAAGTGTATTTCACTATATACACTGTCACTTGAAGAGCTGCATTTAAATTACACACCCTTGTAGCTCTCATTCAGACTTGAGAAAGCATTACCAACGAGAAAACGTTTGGATGTGATGTTGAGAAGGGGGCGTTTCTCCACCTGGCTTCCTGCTGTGTGTATCTGACCTGCTTTGGTGAACTTTATCTGTCTGGATTACTAATAAAAGGATTTAACTCGAAGCTACAACAATTTTATGGCTATGTATGCAGGGTGGTGACCATGATGCTGGGCTTTCTTCTGCTCCTGTAAGTAATTGCTTTTGCCTTGGCTTGTTTGTTTGTTTGTCTAGCCGCCTTCTATTTTGCTGTGCACCTCATGTAACATAACAGCATGATGGTATTTTACTGCTTGGAGTCAGCATATGTGCTCTGAGTGCCTGAGCAGCCTACTTTCCACCCCACACTGCTGGTGGCACCAGATGTAAACAGTGCAGGCCCCCCACCTCCCCATATATTTTCTTCCCCCTTTAGTCATTACTGCATCATAAACTACACAAACCAGTAACTTTAAAGTGCAACTAGGGGTACGTGCACCACATTCAGGAAACTAGTATGAAGGCCCATGCAGCCCCAAATAGCAAGTTCATCATTTAGGTAGCAAGCGCAGTTCAGTGTCAGTTATATAAGACCTACTGCAAAGTCTGATGGAACTGCTGCCAACATAAAGCATTTCATAGCACTAAAAAAGAATCGTTTCTTCAATCTACCAGGACTCTTCTGTCTTAGCCCCCACTCATCTGGTGCATGCAGTTGGTTTTCTTGCTGCTCGATGCCAGGGATCCTCTACCCATGCCACTTCCAGGCATCTTCTTTTAGCTGGGTTGCAGCTGCATCACTGTGGGGGCCAATGAACTTCTTGCTGCTACCTTTGGCCTCAGTGATGCTGTTTGCATCAGGATGTGTTCACTTTCTTTGAGCATGTGAAACTCTGGGTACCACCTCCGATGGTCACCCTCAGGACTGCTAGTTGGCTTAGAGAGCACAGCAGGCCCTTCTCCTTGACTAGGTCACAGACTTTTTTAAAGCCTTCAGTTGATCAATTATTGGATTGGGGAAATCTGGTTGCACTGATAGCTTTGCCCCCCCGTCACATCAATTTTTTTTGTCACACAGCTATTTGGCCTTCCCGGTCACCACCGACTCCTTTCTTCAGGCATCCCGGTATCACTAACCCCAACTGCTATTCCCCACTGTCACAACAGCATCTATATTGTGAGAGGATCATGGGCTTCAGGTCAGCAGCATATATGGTAACCAGGACACATTACTTTTGTTCTCTGTTTTACCCATTCCCGGGCTAACAAATATGCCATGGCGTGGCATGTGCCATGAAGATGGCGCATGGACACAATGCCTACTCTAGCCATTTAGGAGGCCATTCCATCCAGTCTACCCAGGTGGCAGCAAAGCAGTGACTCGCGCTGTCCCCTTACCTTAAGGAAGAGAGCCATAAGTGGACACTCAGTCCCCCTTTTCCCAGGTGGCCCCCATGCAACCCTGGACTGTTCTGAAGCTGAGTTGCCGGCATGGCAGCATGTGAGGCACTCGGTACCTCAGCCCCCCCATGCCGTGGGGCTGGCCTACCTCACATCAATTCTTTTGCCGCCCATGCCTTATTTAGAATGAGCACTCTGTTCTGGTACCGTAACAGGTGGAGTATCACCAGTCTCGAGCTGTGCTGCTGTGGACTGGGGATCCTTTGAGCTCTGTTGATTTTCTACATGACTGTCCCAGAAGTGATTGAGGAGCTTGAGGAGAAGGCATTGCAGAAAACCAATCATGTCTGCACCCGCCATTTGCTCAGACAGTCCAAATATTCACACTTTATTCCTGTGGTTGCAGAACTCCAGGTCATCCAGCTTGTTCCACAGGGATTTTATTTCTGCTGCATAACCTACAGACACCACTCCATTGGCCCCAACCAGTCTATGAGCTGTCCGACTTGTTATTCCGGCTCTGCAGTTCTAGTTTACAGCCCATGAACTGTTGCTTTCACAAAGGTAAATGCATCCCTAAGACTGGCTTGCTCTCCGTTTATTCTGGACATGACATTTTTTAATTTCTAGGAGCTACCAGTGGATCATCACACTCTCAAGCTCTAACCACGATTCTGCCATCTTGAAATCCCAGGCTGCAATGCTTCCCAGTGAAGATGAAAGGTTTTGTTTTGTTTTTTGGCTTCTTATACTCAGTCGGCAAGCCCGGATCCATTACACACAAATGTTTTTCTGCAAAATCCCAGCATTTAACTTGGTGATGACAGTGAAGGAAGGGAAGATTTACTTGGATTCCCTGTGACCCCAACAGAGCGTCACAGACCTAGCTGTTCTCAGCTCAGCTCAGCAACATCATGTGAGCCCCCCCCCCCCGGTAATTAGTTTTTTATTTTAATGGTGTACATGATTGTTGTAGTGAGAATAGCCTGGAGCTGCACGTTTCCCTGCTGTGTCTCCTTAGGGAAAATAAAGAAGATGTCTGCAGTCTGCAAGTCTTGGGGCTTCTGTAACAGTGTTACTCCTGCTGTATTGTTGGCATCTTTCTGTTGGCTTGTACATGAGCATCTGTGTGTATTTGTCTTACTTTGTGCATGTAATTCATATTGTCCCTTTTTGTTTAGTATCTCTGACCTTCTGTGTTGCCTCTTCATTCACGCTCTTTATCAGCATATCCGAGTATGTCTGGTGGTACCAGCATGCTCTTGTTTCTTTTAAGTAATCTATGGTGATATTTAAAGATAATTATATTATGACAGGAGAAGCTACATTATTAATCACCCCTGAAGTATATGAGAGAGATATGGATTAGCCAGAATTCATTTAATGTGTTTTCCCTACAAATGTGGCATAGATGTAAATATTGGTATAGGCAGAAGCAATTAAGAAGCTAATTGGATGGAGGATTACAGCCTTAGCTGCTGCCCCATTAATCTTCTTATGGTACTTAGTAGCGGATCATGATGTTCGGTTATCTAGAGTGGTTTTTTTTGTGTGTGTCTGTGCTCAGTAGATGACATATATAATTCTTAACTATAGAAGATAGAAATGAAATTCTAGCAACTTAGTCACCATATTGGGAGTTAGGAATATTTATATATTAGCATCAGTGTGACTCAGTAGCGCTCTCGCCTCTGGGCTGGAAGGCCGTGGATTCAGACCCCATACCAGAGATATGGGCTGATCCCCAGTGTTGATAATGCAGTGCAGTACTGGGGGGTGCACTGTGAGGACATCTGCCCTTCCAAAATAAATGTTAAACCATGTCCGTCTTTGATGGGCATTTGGGTAGAAACTGAAGAAACCATGGCACTTTTCAAAGTTAATAGAGAATTAGTTGTGTCCAGCCCAGCATTTTTCCTTTTCATAAAACAGATTCAAATGTGGTCGGCTGTGACTGTGAGCAGCCCTTCCTAATGACTTCTTCAGTTGCCTACATGTAGTCACTGCTCTACTAGTATCTAACATGTTGCTTAAAAAAGCATTACATACTATAGTTAAAAGTGTAAAGTATTGTGATGCATTGTGAATGACAAAAATTATAAGAAAGCAAATTCTGTTCTCTTTGCTTGTCTGTCCCTAGAAGAAGTATCTGAAATTAGTTCATAAGAAAACAGTCTGTCCCAATTACAGAATTTGGTAATTGATGAATATGTACAGAAGAGCTGAATAAGGCAAAATACAATGCCATGATGCAGACAAAGTGCATAGTATTAATAAACTGAGAACAATTCATTTTTTCAGTTAAATGATTGAAAGTGCAGTTTCATACAATGAAACATAGAAACACTGAAGCTGACAGCGAAAAAAAGGACTACGTAGCCTACCCAGTCTGCCCAGTTTCCCTACCCACATTGCCCCTACTGTCCCTACTCATCCTGCGATTACCCCTCCTTTCTAAAATTTCCTTATGCCTATCCTATGCATTCTTAAACCCTTCAATTGTCATAGCCCCCACCACCTCCTCCAGGAAGCTGTTCCAAACACCCACCACCCTCTCAGAGAAGAAGTTGTTTCACAAAATGTCAGTCCTGTATAAGCATTCTGATTGCCTTCTTTGACAAGATAACTAAGGAGGTTAATAGGGTCCAGGAGGTGGGTGTAGTATATCCAGACTTCGTCGGCAAGCCCTTTCACACTGTACTGCATGGAAAACTCATTGATCAAGAATGTCATGTGACTGTCAGGTTATCACTGCACATGCAGGCACCTCCAATCTCATTATAGAGTTTTCATTAAAGATACTGTTTTTCTATTTGTTTGACTATTCTATGAAGGATAACACACTTCAGAGTGATACATATGTGGCTGACAGCACTCGGCTGTTCCTTTTACTTCACAGGGCACTGGCAATTCCCATAAATCTCAGCACACCTGGGCACCATGGTCAGTGTTATTTCTTGCATAACACTGCTGCCCATGCAATTTTCTGCATGTACTGTATTGTATTTTTTTTCTTAAGCACTACTGTAACTGTTCACACTATTGAGATTATAGCCAAAAATAGGAAATGTTTCCTAATCCTTTTCTCCCAGTTAGCAGAAATAAAATGAGTATGCAGGCAGTGTGATTTAATGATTAGAGAACATGCTTACAAACTAGGAGATCACGGGTTCAAACTCCACCAGAGCCAAACGCTCACTGTGTAACCTTGGATAAGTCACTTACTGTGTGTCAACCTAGCCAGCCTCACACTTACAGTAGAAGGCTGCTCTTGATTTGCACATTCACTGCAGGAAGAACATGTTTTACTCCTTCTGTTTTTGTATAAGATGACAATTATATGTTTTCTGGTGTAGTATTAGCACTGCTAAGCAATTTAAATCACAAATTGTAGTGAGAAAGAAATAAAGTGACCTACTGGGAATTGAACCTAGGCCCCCAGAACACCATCCCAGTGCTCTAACCACTGAGTTACAGGCTTACATGATTGGACCTGGACTTCTTGGACACACTTCCTTTAGCTGGTGTTGTATATCCTGCAATTAGGAATAATCAAGATGACAATTAGATGTTTTTGGTGTAGTACTGGCCACTGCTAAGCAACTTAAATCACAAATTGTAGTGAGAAATAAATAATGCAACCTACTTGGAATTGAGCCCAGGCTCCTAGAAACATAGACTTTTACGGCAGAAGGAGACCGAGATTCCATCAAGTCTGTCCATGCAACAAATGCTCTAGCCACTGAGCTGCAGACTTACATGGTTGGACCTGGGGTTCCTGGACACACTTCTTTTCTCTGATATTGCATATCCTACAACTAGCAATAATTGAGATAACAGTTAGACTTTTGTTGGTGCAGTATTTACCACTGCTAAGAAATCTAAATAACAAATGGTAGGGAGAAAGAAATAATGTGTCCTACTGGGAATTGAGCTGATAGGAACTGCAAAAGTGCAGTCAAGCACAGCTCTTTTCCTGGGGAATGCGACCAGAATGGACAAAAAAAAAGTGCGCAGAGGAGGGGAGAAGAGAGGGGGAGAGAGCTAGAGAGAGAGAGAGAGAGAGAGAGAGGGAAGCAGAATGATTCTTCCTGCACTATAAGAGAGAGAGAGAGAGAGAGGGGGTGGAAGCAGAATGATTCCTGAATACAGTAAGTGCTTTAACTCCACTCACTAGGCAGAGCACGGAGTAAACATTTGTGATGTTTTAGCCCCTTTTTTCTCTCCTCCTCCCATTCGCTATATGTCAGCATAGCTCTCACTTTGCAGTCATAAAAAGCATTACTACCTCAATATTATGGGAAGAAAGAAGCATGTTAATGTATATGGATTGTGAAGGATCAAAGTATTCTGAGTAAACTGGGCCCATAATACTGTATATAATGACAGTTTTCCTCTATAGTGCTGAAAGCATGCATATGTAATACAAGATTTATTGGGGGGAAGGGTCCTTTGCAGAGCAGCAGACACCTCTGGGATAATGTTTGAAAACATAATATTTAGACTTGTTAGTTTCTGTTTCAGTATTTTACCGTCCCTTGTTCTTTTTTACTAAGGCTATTTGCAAGTACTGTAAACAGGATTCTTGTCCCTTTTTCATCTATTGTGGCTGCTTAGAACCTGATCCACAAAATAAAAATCTTCCTTCCGCAAGTGCAAAGAGCCAGCAAAAGCTGCAGGTGGCCTTCTCAGCACAAGTAATGCACCCCAAAGCATCCACAGCAAGGGTTTGGCCAGCCAACTGCACCACACCCAATTCTGCCCCATATTCACTTTTACATGGCTGGTTGGGTTAGGCTAGCATGTTGGGCATGGCCACCTTCCATGCATCCCCCATGTTAATGTCCATACTGCTCAAGGATTTTGGAGGGTGCCAACATTAAGCAAGGGGGACCCATACCAAATGCTTACATGCACTCTACACCCATTTCTGGACCTTTGTTGGGCCAGGTTGGCCTCATCATCTTTTCACCCTGTCCACCAAGATGGCATGGGGGGGCCAGGCCCCAAAACTTTTTTTTTTTAATTTAAAACGTGTTCTACACATGGAAATACAGCAGTCCCTAGAGGACTGCCTTATCCCACAATCCCCTGCTCCGCACAAAGCAGGGGATCCTCACAAAAGCCAGCATGGACAACTGAGATGCCCAGTGTCTGCATCCTACCCCACTCTGCTCCACATGTGGATCAGGGAAGCACCTGGGACTGTGCATTTTAACCTTGTGTGTCTAAATTGGGGTCTTTTGGGATACATGGCAGGATATGTGCCTTTAGTGCATTTTTGGCCCTTCTATGTGGCTCTGGACCTCTGCTTGTAACATCATAACCACTCCCTTGGTAGCAGATTGTGACATCACAAAGAGTAGATTATGACTTCTGTAACCACCTGTGTTCCCAGGGGTTACTAGAATCCCATTTAGAACCAGTGGCAGGCAGGGAAAGGCAGCTTGTGAGATGCCAGTTAAATCGGTTTTACATCGTCTCACTCTGTTTTCAGTTTCTGCTGAGCTGGAGTGATGATGTCACCTTAGAATTCTCGCAGCAGCATAAGCCACAATGGAATGCTAGCTGCAGGGGTTAGCTGTAGAACATTGGGGGATTCAAGCCAATTTCAAATGAAACTCAAGAGAGAGAGGAGTGCTGCAGTGTGCAGCTCCTCAGAGCCAAGCTGTGATATAGAGCTACCTGAGAGAAGAAGTGGTTGTGTGTTCTCACCCTAGAGAGGAACACAGACGAGACCAGAGTAAAGTGGTAGAGACTATTCCTAAAGTTGTTCCAGTGCCCCATCTCAGGAGGGATGGGGAGAATTCCATGAATTCAGGGGCAATCCCCTGTGCCAGCCTGGAGAGGGAGATGCTGCTGGAGAATCGAGTTTGTTCTGTGAGCACCAGAGAATCTGTTGTGGGAAAGAAGCCCTGGGGCACCTGCATACCTTTGGTGGGTTCTACTCTGAAATAGAGACAATGTTCACTGAGACAGAGTTTAGAGTAAAAGTGTCTGCCTACTGTGGGGTCAAAGGAAGACTTGCCAAGTACAGAACTTTTAGTTTGTGTATGGCTTAGAAGCATCTGCAACAGTGGGGGTCTAGGGTAAAGACATAGCCACTTACAGAACTTTTAAAGTCGGGACACCTCCAGAGTGAAATGTAGAATATTAAATGTGCTAAACATTTGAGAGAGCATCTACAAACAGTAGTTCGAAGAAAGGTGTTGTAACCAAATGAATAGCTGAGTATAGATTTGGGAGCAAGAGGCGGGATACCCCCCATCTGGAGTAACCAGGTTTACCTCTCCTGGTTCAGTTTGGGCACCTATGGTTTTCTCTCAGGCACTTGGCCAATGTCTGAAAAAAGCACCCAGATGTGGGATTTTGGATTTTCCATGAGGGCTAGAAAGTGCTTGTGGGTGGTTTAGGGAGCCACCGTCAACCTCCATGCCATATGGAAAAGTGTCCTAGTACTGGCTGGAGTGCCATGTCAAGGAATAGAGGAGAAGTGTACCAGTTCGGGCCATGTGTGCCCTGATCCATTCAGAACTTGAGGGTTCGTAGTGAAGAAGTGTGCTCTGTACCTCTGTAATCCTCATTACCAATGAGTGTAGCCCTGTGGGGGTCCATCTTTGCTTTGTTATTCTGTGTTATGTGAATAAAAGCCACACTCTAGAATCCTATCCTAGTTTGGACATTTCAGTTATTGCTTCCAGTGTCCGGATTTACTTGGGTGCCCCGATCAGAAGTACAAACCTAGCAAAATGCTGAGCAAACGTTTTCTCCCAGGGACCCAGGTTGTTTGCCATGTTAAATGGTCCCCCCAGGTGTGAGCCAGGTAGTTGCCACACTTGGTTTGCCTGTCTGAAGGATGGCAGGCTCAGTAGTAGAAGTAATGGACCCACACAGAGTTTCTGCAAAATATACATTTGTAGTAAATTTGTAGTAACTACCCCCACCCCTCTCTGTGGCGCCTAGATGTGAGAGGAGCAGCCCTGCTGACAGAGAAAAAGGGGGTCCGGTGGGGGGAGGTTACACTTCCAAGTAGGGTCTGAGCTCCGGTGGGGGAGGTCACAAAATGGAGGCACTGCTGGGATTTGTTTTGGAATTTGGGAGAAAACAAGAAAGGTTTGCTCAGATTGTGGCTAGCGTTTTGTCTGTCTGGCAGTAGGTAGCCCCAAAAAATCAGAAGCATTGCACATAAGGGATTGACCAGAGAAGTGCCATCCATATGTGCCGCTGTGTGCTGCTGTAATTGTGCTACCAGTTTACCAAGGAGCTGTAAAGCCAGACTGTGTGTGCCCCTTGTCCTGCATCAAAAAGTAACATTTGCCAGCTTTTAAATTTCAAGTTGTGACAAGAAAAAGTATGAAAAACTGTGGGAAACAAAGAGCGATTTGTGCCCTAGAAGTTTAAAGTGCTTGTTGAGTGGACTGGGGGAGTCGCTAAGGAAAATGCCATGAAAAAATGATTAATATAGTGCTCCCACCGAGGAGTCACAGTTGAAGAGAAAAAAAGTTGCTTTGCAGTTTAAATCTTGCCTGCTCGACGATCGTCGTGGAGGAGAAGAGCATGAGAAGAGAGAGAGGCTCATTTGCATGGCGTCAAGTGATTGGTGAGACTGCAATCAGTCCCACCTCAAGCCAGCTTCAGAGTGCTGCACAGTGTTTGAGAGGGAGAGAGTGTGTGGTGTGCGAGCTGGCTTGCCAGGAGGAATGTCGCAGTGACTGCAAATGTTGCAAAACTCAAAATATCAGACTTTTCTGTTTAAAATCGGACTTAACCTACATTTTGATTGACTGGGGAGAGAGCGTGGTGTTCGCAAGGACAATCGGCAGGACTGCCAGCCCGCTTTAATCCAGAGGCCTCCAGGATCAGCTGTAGGCCGAAAGGTCCATCGTAAATACCTGCTACTGATTCAGTAAGTACCATCCAGAGAAACAGCTCAAACTGTGTGTTTTTTTTTCTAAAGCCAGCTGAATCTGTGTGTAAACAGTGTGATCATTTTTTGCAAAGAAGGACTGTGTAAAGTGAATCAACCTAGCAAGAATTCTGAGCATTAGACTGCGAGCATAATTATGGGTTCAGCAACAGTGTAATTTTCTAAGCAAAGTGAGAGACTGTGGGTTGTATGAGAGATGCAACAAAAACAGGCAATCTTGTGCATGAAATACTGTGGCTTTAGGGACTTTAAGCAAGAACAAGTGATTTAAAGTGAATGAAAAGTCCTGTAAAAATCATATAGATGTGCTGAGGTAGCAAAACAGTGCAGTCTGTGCAGTCTGAGTGAACTTTATCAGTAAGCATGTAAATCGGATGTGCAGTGGCTTGAGTCAGAAACAGAATGTTGATGCGCCAGGAGTGCTGCCGCCGCCATGACAGGGTGGGGTAGTAAAGTAAACACAGCAGCAGGGGAGCCATTTTGTGAGTCTTTTCCAACCAAAATGAAATCTAAGTAACAGTGAACTTTTGTTTTTCTCTGCAGTCATGGCTTCGGGATCATCCCGCTACCCAGATCATGCCCGGGCTATGATAGTGGAAGAAGTTAACCAGTTGAAAGACATGGAGAGATGTTACTACGGGGGACGTTTGCCTCCTCATGTGGCGATTCCTGAATATCCAATTAGAGTATGCATAATGTGCCTCAAGGCTGGAAGGGATGTTTTCATGATTCCTCACTGTTCTGGGTGCCTAGAGAAGCAGGGCCTAACAAATGCACCCAAGCTTCAGTTGGCTCCCACGTGGACAAAGCTTCAAGATTCTGCAAGTGGCAGCACACAGCACCAGTTGGAGCCTGTTGGGGGAAGCTCTGCAGAGTGTGGCACAAAGGAAGAGGGTGAGGATGTACAGGCAGAGCAGAGTCGTGATGATGTCTCCATCTCTGGGTCAAAGATGGACAGTGCAGAGGGAGCATCAGCAGATCTGTGGAGAGAGGGGCCAAGCCCTAGTCTCATAGGAGAATATGAGATGAGAGAGACCCTAGAATGGGAGGTGTCGACCTCTGCGCCCAGTGAAGAGTGGATAGTCTTGGGAGTGAAGATGACTGCTCACTCCTGGGCTCAGATCCTCAGCGAAGAAGAGGAGGAGGGGAAACTGTATCCTTATGGAGAAGAAGCTAGTCCACAGCCTTGGGCTCTTGCCTCAGAGGAGCCAGAAGAAGAGATTGTAGACTCCACTGCCTTGTCCCCACGAGGAGGAGCCAGAGATCCATTTTATATAGCATTAAGCATGCGTCACTGGCAGAACCAGGACTGGCTGCCCCCAAGCCAGGCCAATGGTCTTAAGTTGACCAAGTGTAGTAAGGAGGAAAGACTGGTTCATAGGAAGGCAAATTAGATCTATGGGGTATCCTTTCCTACCTTTCATCGGAGAGTCTGGGAGGAGACAGAGAGAAATAGGAAAGCCTGGATAGTGAAAGAAGCAATAGAAGACGTGCATCCAGGTGCAACTCATTTTGTCAGAGATAGTGATCAAAGAAAAATTCATGTATTGGAAAGTGGGCAGGACACTGTTCATGGACACTGTACAGATAGTGGATGGAGAGGGCCATGAGACTTTCTTCAATGTGAATTATGAGCTCACAGACGGGGTAATAATTCTCGCACCTGACCCACTGTGGTACTACCCTCAATGCAACCAACTTCCTGTGAATGTGCCCATGCCTACCAAGTGGAAAGCAGAGCAGTGGTATCCAGTGCTGCCATCCAGCTGTTGCTGTACCCATGTTGTTCTACCAGTCTGGTGTTCCAGGATCCAAAGGTGCTTCCAGAATTGTCAGCCTTGCAGTGTGCCTTCCAGTTCCATCGCCTGGCCTTCCAGATGACATTATCCAGAGTGGACATCAGCCCAGCTGTTTCCTGATTCATCGCCTGGGATTTCAGATGACTTCAAACCAGCTGTTCCTTTCCTTTTCCAAGGTTCCATCTTCAGATGACATCAGCCAGAGATGACATCTGTCCAGCAGTTTCCAGACATGCCATCCTGTCGTTTCCAGAAGATTTCTGCCCAGCTGCATCCAAAAAATGCTGCCAGGGAGAGTCTTCGGCTGGAGATCCAGGTACCGTACAATTTTCTTTCTTCAAGGGACTGGTAAGTCCAGACTTTTCTTATCTTATTGACATTGCAATACACATCCTACACCTGGCAGACTACAGACTGTTTGAACTGTCCACAAAGAATCTCCCCTTCGGGACTACAGTCCTTTAAGAACTGTGCTTCACTGGGCTCTGGCCCAGAAGAGACTCTTTCTTGGACTTACCTTCGAGCACTGTTGTCACTAGTTGGGACATTTAGGGCATTCCATCCCCAAAAATGCGTATTGTATATAATGTTGATATTTTTCTACTGTTTTCTACTTTTCTAAAAAAAATATTTTTGGGGATTCTCGTGTGTTTAGATGATATGGGTTATGATAGAGTACTGTGTTTGCAGATTAGGGGTGTGTTTTTGTTTTTCTCTTTCAGGTGGTTCCTGTTGAAAACAGAAGAGAAGACGAGAAGAGGATTGGAGGGGCTCATCAGAGTTCCTCGTGTGCTTTAATGTGTTGTGTTTAAAGTACAGTGTTGTTGTTAACATTTCCTTCCACAGGTGTAGTTGTGGGGAATTGTGGGCGTGTAATGCTTAGGTGTAGTGTTAGATCCTTGGTTTTGGTTGCAGGTGTCCAGGGATGGGGGGAGGTTCCCCTGTTTTTGGGTAAGTCTTGTTTCTGATCAGATAGGTTTCCCTAGAGGGCTAGGGGGATAGACAGGCTATGGTCCTGACCTGCAGTAGGGGCTGCAGTACTGGTCTATTAGGGCTATGCTCTGGACAGTTCTTCCAGGGCCACTGGTTGCCATAGTAAGAATGTAGTGTAGGGGCTGATGCGTCAGCCAATGGCCTCTGGGCCCTTAGTGTTGCCTGCCTGTGCCTGGCACATGGTAGGAGAGGGCCTGATCACCCCTCTCTGTAGGTAACACATAGGGTAGGATGGACTGGTACCGGGTAAGCAATGTCTGCGGACAGTCATTTCCCTGGCCGAGGGTGGGTGTAACCCCCTTGTTCCCAGGGGTTACCAGAATTCCACTTAGAATCAGTGGCAGGCAGGGAAAGGCAGTTTGTGAGATGCCAGTTAAATGGGTTTCACACTGTCTCACTCTGTGTTCAGCTTCTGCTGAGCTAGAGTGATGATGTCAACTTAGAATTCTCGCAGCAGCATAAGCCACAATGGAATGCTAGCTGCAGGGGTTAGTTGTAGAATGCTTGGGGATTAAAGCCAGTTTCAACTGAGACTCAAGAGAGAGAGGAGTGCTGCAGTGTGCAGCTCCTCAGAGACAAGCTCTGATATAGAGCTACCTGAGAGAAGAAGGGGTTGTGTGTTCTCACCCTAGAGAGGAACACAGACGAGACCAGAGTAAAGTGGTAGAGACCATTCCTAAAGTTGTTCCAGTGCAGTATCGTTGGAGGGATGGGGAGAATTCCAGGAATTCGGGGGCAATCCCCTGTGTCTGCCTGGAGAGGGAGAAGCAGCCTGAGATTCAAGTTTGTTCTGAGTACCAGAGAATCTGTTGTGGGAAAGAAGCCCTGGGGCACCTGCATACCTTTGGTGAGTTCTACTCTGAAATAGAGACAATGTTCACTGAGACAGAGTTTAGAGTAAAAGTGTCTGCCTACTGTGGGGTGAAAGAAAGACTTGCCAAGTACAGAACTTTTAGTTTGTGTATGGCTTAGAAGCATCTGCAACAGTGGGGGTCTAGGGTAAAGACATAGCCACTTAAAGAACTTTTAAAGTCAGGACACCTCCAGAATGAAATGTAGAATGTTAAATGTGCTAAACATTTCGAGAGAGCATCTACAAACAGTAGTTTGAAGAAAGGTGTTGTAACCAAATGAATGGCTGAGTATAGATTTGGGAGCAAGAGGTGGGCGACCCCCCATCTGGAGTAACCAGGTTTACCTCTCCGGGTTCAGTTTGGGCACCTATGGTTTTCTCTCAGGCACTTGGCCAGTGTCTAAAGAAAGCACCCAGATGTGGAATTTTGGATTTTCCCTGAGAGCTTGAAAGTGCTTGTGGGTGGTTTAGGGAGCCACCATCAACCTCTATGCCATATGGAAAAGTGTCCTAGTACTGGCTGGGTGCCATGTCAAGGAATAGAGGAGAAGTGTACCAATTCGGGCCATGTGTGCCCTGTTTCATTCAGAACTTGAGGGTTCGTAGTGAAGAAGTGTGCCCTGTACTTCTGTAATCAGCATTACCAGCAAGTGTAGCCCTGTGGGGGTTCATCTTTGCTTTGTTATTTATTTATTTAAAAGTTTTACTAGGAAAGGCATACTGAGCAGACTACTGCTCGATTCCAGATGTGTCCTGGAGGTTGTTGGGGATGGAATGATACATACAAATGAAATACAGAGGTACAGAATACAGAATATCAAACTTTCATAGGTTATATACAAAAAAATACTAAAATATTAAAAATATATACAGGAATATAAACAGTATGTACACAGCAAGCAACAGGCAGTAATTAGTAGAATGGGCAGTGACAACTAACTGGGACAGTTAAGCATTTTGAGTGAAACCATAGTTGTGCAGTTGGCGAGCTGGCCCATTCTATGTGAATCTAGGCAGCATGAGCAGTTTGTGGGGACTTGTCCTTTAGTAGGGAGATTTATTGCCAGAGGAGAGGGAGGCCGGATGTCAGCAGGCAGGGAGTTCCATAGTTTTGGTAGTCGGGTTCTAAAAGCCGACTGGCCGGCAGAGGTAGCCATGTACGGGATTTAAAGGAGCCAGGAGTCAAAATTCCTGAGTGAGTATGTAGATGGTGTCTGAGCAGTTAGGGTAGAGGTGAGGTAGGAGGGCAGTAACTGGGTCCAGAATTTGGCTGTGAGTCTATTACAGTGTGACTGGCGTCTGTTGAAAAGTGAGGGTAGGTTAAGGGACCGGTAGAGGTTGCAGTGGTGGGTGGAGGGTGGACAGTCCAGCACGAAATGACAGAAGGAGTTATGTGTTATGTGAATAAAAGCCACACTCTAGAATCCCATCCTGGTTTGGACATTTCAGGTATTGCTTCCAGTGTCTGGATTTACTTGGGTGCCCCTGACCAGAAGTACAAACCTAGCACAATGCTGAGCAAACGTTTTCTCCCAGGGACCCAGTTTGTTGGCCATGCTAAATGGTCTCCCCAGGTGTGAGCCAGGTAGTTGCCACCCTGGTTTGCCTACCTGTCTGAAGGATGGCAGGCCCAGAAGTAGAAGTATTGGTCCCACAGGCTCTCTGGCAAAGACAATTTGTAGTACTACCCCCACCCCTCTCGGTGGTGCCTAGATGTGAGAGGAGCAGCCCTGCTGACAGAGAAAAAGGGGGTCCGGTGGAGGGAGGTTACACTTCCAAGTAGGGTCTGAGCTCAGATGCCGATTAAAGAGGGCAGGAAATTATTTCTAACATGCACTTCTTTGTAATGCCCCTATGTTTAGAAATTATATTCATGCTCCTTAAATGATTCCTTTTTAACTGTCCCAGAACAATATGAATTGTGAAAAAACTGTGTTTTGTAATGTTTTCATTATAAAGATGACATGCTGTACAGTTCTTTTCAATGAACCAGGGATCTTGTGTTCTGCCTTTGTCGCTGCATAGAGTCAAAGCCTGTGTTTTGTAAATCGCTTGTTGGGCCAACAAAAGGAATCCAATCATTCACTTTGCATATAGTCAGTAATCTGAGCATTGATCTTGTAGGCCAACATCTCATGATCAGAGTTCTGAATCCATGCAGTGATATAGCCAGAACTCCATACTACTGTACTTGTCCCATGAAGAGAACAGTGTAGAATTTTGCCATAAACAAGAACAATGAAACACAGTTTACTGTTTTCACTTTCAATTAGATATAGTTAAATTTGGATCATTTAATGGGTATGAACATAATTTCTGAAAGCAGGATCATTACAAGAAACTGCAAATTCATACAAATGTCCTGTCTCCTTTAACACAGAGGTAGAAAGGCCAAGTTTTCATGCAACTATCCATAATAAAAAAGAAATGGGAAATTTACTGCTGGAAGTATTTTTGTCTAAATACTATATTTCAAAGTTTTTTCAAAGGCATCAGTTGCTGAGTACAGCAAGAGCTGATGTGGTCTGCTTCGGCAAAAATTGCTCTTCACAATATAACCTACCCACCATCTGGCAATAAATTGGAGAACATGTTTAGCCCTGCAGGTCCTCTGAGTAGTAAGAAAAGGTCACGATTAAGGACCGGAACAAATCTGAAACTGGTTGAGAGCCTTATGTTCCTTCCACAGAACTTTAAAACATTGACCAATACAAAGCCTTCTTTAAGATGCTAACATTTGAAGGAAGAAGGCACCAGCTGCAACACTGAGGACTTGAAAGATTTAACCCGAGCAGGAAATAAGTAAATGCCTTAAGGAAAGAAATAACAACTGTTAAGGATTTCATGCTGGTCCACAAAGATTAAAGTGTCAGCTTTGTGTTTGTGAAATATAATTCTAGTACCGTACATAGGAAAAAAAAACACAAGAAATATGAAAATAATAAAAACTACAAAAATAAAACATAAATTAAAAGCAGAAGCAATCTGTACTTCATAGAGGGCAGGCTGGGAGTTGATCCTATTTCACTGTCAGGTCACCCCCCCTTTCTGTGCTTTCTTGCCATCACTCAAGCTGTAGTTATCATATGCTTCAATGGAGGAAGCCACCTGCTTTCTATCAATCAACTGAAATGCTGTTTCTGTCCAGTAAGACCTCATTCTTGCTGATCATAATGCATAAAACCTGCTAAAAGTGAATTATTCAGTTGATACCAGCAAATTCAAGCACAATGCATTCAGTTATAAATTACAGTACAAAAGAGGTGATTTATTTTTTACATGAAGTGAGCAGTTTCAAAATTTCTGCCAGGCACACTGTATCAATCTATTAATACTCAAATTGTTTCTAATTTAAACATGCATTTTATGGTTGCTCATATTCCATAGAAACTACTGGAATAGTTAATGTTATATTTACTTATATTTAGCACATGCACCTGTATGTTGGTAATAGCTAAGATATTTTTATTTTATGTATCGTGTTTGTTTTCCTCTCTACAACAACTAACTTATTATTTGGTATTTTGTATTTTCTTTATTACACATTTTGTAATTTTTGTCCTATACTCCATTTGTGTGCTGCAGCAACATCCAAAAGCAAGGCCATTCTCGATGCCCTTCAGGTGGCACTCCTCAGACAGCTAGTTTTGGAACCTACTCGTGAGGGAGCAATCTTAGACCTCATACTCTCAAATGGGGACAGTGAGAGGACATCAGATCTAGAAGTGGGTAGCCAGTTGGGAACAAGTGACCACCAAACAGTTTGGTTTACGATAAACTCCGCTACAGAGTCAAGCCATACAAAAGTGAGGGTTCTGGACTTCAGGAGGGCTGACTTTGGCAAGATGGGAAGTGCCTTTGAAAAGCACTAGCAAACAGGCTAGAAGGAGGGGTGGAGCAAAATTGGGGAAATATCAAAACTGCCATCACAGAGGCAACAAGCCTTTGTGTGGAGCAAATAAATCAAAACAAAAAAAAAGCCACTATGGTTCTCAAAAGAGGTGGCGGTGAAGGTTAGGGAGAAAAAGATAGCATTTAGGAAGTATAAGAAAACACAGAAGGAGCAGGACAGAGAACTGTACCAGTTACGGCAGAAGGAAGCAGGGAGGGTAGTCAGAATAGCAAAGGCCCAAACTGAGGAAAAGATAGCCAACTCGGTTAAGAAGGGGGATAAAACCTTTTATAGGTATATCAGGGAGTGTAGAAAGACAAAGGGAGGCTGAATAGAATGGACGGTGGGTAGGCAGAGAGGGACACTGAAAAAGCAGGAATACTGAATGAATACTTCTGTTCAATATTCACTAAAGAGGAGGTGGAGGAGGTGCCTAACCCAATTGACAGAAGCACTCTGGATAGGGGGGTCGATCCCAGTCCTTTCACAGAGGAAAGGGTTCTGAAGGAACTCCTAAAACTGAAGGTGGACAAAGCAATGGGGCCTGATGGAATTCACCCCAGAATTCTAAAATAATTAAGCAGAGAACTAGCGACACCACTGACTACCCTTTTTAACAAATCATGGGAGGATGGTGTGGTACCTGAGGACTGGAGGAAGGCAGATGTGATTCCCTTCACAAAAGTGGGATCAAGACAGAGGCAGGAAACTACAGACCTGTCAGTTTGACCTCTGTGGTAGGGAAAGTGATGGAATCACTTCTGAAGGAAAGAATTGTTGAGTACCTAAAGGCCAGTGGGGCTACAGGACCCAAGGCAGCATGGGTTCACAATGGGAAGGTCATGTCAGATGAATCTAATTGATTTCTTTGACTGGGTGACCAAAGTAGTAGACCAGGGAGGGGCTGTGGACATGGCCTACCTAGACTTTAGCAAGGCAATTGACACAGTCCCACATAAAAGATTAATAGTCAAATTAACCAGCCTGGGAGTGAGTCCCAGGGTGGTAGATTGGGTAAAACACTGGCTGGACAACAGGACACAGAAGGTAATTGTAAATGGAGTCCACTCTGAAGAAAGAGGGGTCACTAGTGGGGTACCGCAGGGTTCAGTACTGGGTCCAGTCCTTTTTAATGTCTTTATAAGTGACATTGCAGAGGAACTGGAAGGAAAAGTATGTCTCTTTGCAGATGACACACAAAGATCTGCAACAGGGTTGATACACAAGGAGGTGTGGAAAGGATGAGAAGGGACTTGGCAAGGTTGGAGGAATGGTCAGAAGTATGGCAGCTTGGATTTAATGCAAAGAAGTGCAAAATAATGCACCTGAGAAACAAAAACCAGGGAAGATTACACAATGGGGAAAGTAGTAACAACAACAAAAATGGAAAGGGACCTGGGGGTAATCATATCAGATGACTTTAAGGTTGGCAAGCAATGTGAGAAGGTTAGGGAGGGCAGGGGGTACTGGGATGTATAGGGAGAGGCATCACCAGCAGAAAACAGGAAGTTGTTATCCCTGTACAGACAATTGGTGAGACCCCATCTAAGTACAGCATCCAGTTCTGGAGACCCCATCTCTGCAAGGACATAGACAGGATGGAGGCAGTTCAGAGGAGGGCAACTAAAATGGTGCAGGGTCTGCAAGAGAAGCTATACGAGGAGAGACTAAATGAGCTTAATATGTACACCCTTGAGGAAAGGAGGGAGAGGAGGGACATGATAGAAATGTTTAAGTACCTCAGTGGAATCAACAAAGTCCAAGAGGGTAGCATCTTTCAGAAAAAGAGATGTGCAAGAACAAGGGGACACAATTTGAAGATGGGGGGGCGGCTCAGGGGCAATGTGAGGAAGTATTTTTTCACAGAGAGGGTGGTGGACGCATGGAACAGCCTTCCTGAGGAGGTTGTGGGGTCTAAAACTGTGGGAGAATTCAAGAATGCATGGGACAGACATAAGGCAATTTTTGTGGGGGGGGAAGAAATAGCTTGTTGGTTAAATAGGATCTGCAGCTTATCCTCTAGGTAGGGAAATGGGCAGACTAGGTGGGCCAAGTTGTCCTTATCTGTCGTCAAAGTTTATGTTTCTATGTTTCCACATCTGGAAACAAGATATTATCAGCTCAGTATGTACTGCCTGGTACAACATTAAAAAAATAAGAAAATAAATAGTAGGTGTCCCTTTTTTATCAAAAGTGAAAAGTAGGCTCTTGGTCTAATCATATAAAAATGCGTTTAGTTTGTAATCCTTTGTCCCCTCTTACTGTATCCTACTGTGTCTGAATTTTAAGAACATCCCCAGTAGTCCTTGGCCATGTTAAACAAGACACAATTGATGATTATGTGGACCCCACAAATGGATGGGGGCCAAGTAATTGCCAGTTGTCTTGTTTAGCATGGCCAATCAAATTCTTCGTCATTTAAATATTTTCTTGAACTGAAGGGAACTGTCATCCATTTCTCTCATTCATGCAGAAAAAAATGGGTACTGGCTTGAATTAGCAGAAGGGGTGAGCTTTGATGTACTGACCTGACTGACTGTGACATTACAGGGGACTGACCTGGCATCTGCTGAGTGACTGTTCCTGAGCAGCTGCAAAGTCACAGTCAGTAAGGTCACACATTGCTGGTGTTGTAGTGGGAGGAACAAAGCTAGATATGTCAGCTGCCAGGCCGACTGCTGTTTCACAAATATCACCTCCTAACATTGGGTGCAAAATCTTATAATTAATCAAAGGGAAAAGAAAAAGTACCTAGGATATAAAAGTTAATATTTGCTTGCTTTTAAAAAAATCAGTTTTAGGCAATACACTATGGGATGGATATTCAGAAATACGCCAAAGGCATGCGCAACTCCGGTGCTGCACAACTCAACTGTGCAATGGTGCAGTGAATGCGATATTCAACAGTTGTGCACTGCAGCATGTGCCAGTGCAATATGGCTGAATATTGCAGTCACTGCACCATGGCACAGTGAGTGGTGTGCCAGGGAGCAACCAGAAATGCACAATAGTGCAACCAGGGATGTGCAAGGGGCAGACGAAGATGCGCCAAGGCACAGCAGGAACAGCAACTGGCACAGCAGGGAGCCAGGCATTGGGCAAGGTGGGGGGGACAGCACGGGGAGGCGGGGGAACCAGGCCAGGAACACTGGCAGGGACACACAGCTGGCACACAGGTGACCACTGCCCATGCAGTGCAAGCATGCAGCCAGCCCCCCTGGGGTGGTGGACACATGGTACAGGCAGCACTGACATCCAAGGGTGAGCTCCCACTGGCCACCACCCGCCAGATGGCACACACCTGCCTGGACAACAGTAATCCACACCCTGGCACACAGCACCCAACACACATGCCACACAGCCTGTACAGCCAGCCCATGGCCACTCCAAGGCACAGCCACTGACCAAGGGGTATGCCACCACCATGCACAGTCCACACAATGACACAGGTGCATCACACGGCCACCCACCACACCACACCACTGCAGCATGGACCCACTTGCCAGCTGCAAAGCAGACCTGGACACAGACGGATAAACAAGTAACAAATATAATTCAATGATGACAACAACAATTAAATATAACAGTCAAGAACAAAGGGGAGGGTAGGTGAGGGAGGGAAGGGGACAGAGTCTGTACAGTTGGATGGGGGAAGGTAGGGGAAGGGAGGACAGAGGCAGGAAAGGAGCTGCAGTTCATCAAGGCCGGCCATGGCCTACTGTTGCCTGGTGCCTCCCTCTGCGCTGGTCCCAGAGCAAGATCCTCTTGGTCTGAACTGCTATCTCCATGGTATGAGATGTAATAAGTATGATCTCATGCAGGAGTTGACAGTATAGTGGCAGGCGGGAACTCCTCTGGACACCTATGGCAGAGGAAAGGACAGGTGATCAGTGCGCGTCCATAGCACCCTAGTCCCCCTCTGTGTGCAGAAGACAGTGGGAATACATGCTGCTGGAGTGGCACCTTGGCCACCCACAGTGGGTGGGCCTACCTCTGCTGCTAACCCGACAATGCCACGGCAGTGCACAGCACTGGACACCACCACCCAAGGGCCACCCGACAGCATGGTGGCAGGCAGGTGGCATGGTGCTGCAGCAGAACCACAGCAGCACTGGTGGCAGCCGGCACACGCCCAGCCCACCAACAGCTGCCACACATGTGCAATGGCCACCCCACAGTGCCACGCACACTGCACCGTGTGATGCACACAGCTGCCACGGCACAAGGCACAGGAGGCCAAGGCCGCACCCCCACCCCCGCCGACCACCCTGCACAACAATGTGGAAATGCACAGTGCCTACCTGCCCTCCATGGCACTGCGCACGCTGGTCCCACTGCTGCACCTCTGCTCAGTCCTGCACCCGCAGCCAAAGGGCCCCGCAGCAGCCTGCTGTGGCCCACCATGCACCCCTGCTGCCCTGGCACATCTTTGGTCCGCAGGTCCTAGGACAGGAACACAGACAGGCACACATCAGAACACAGGCACAGCATGAGCCCACTGCCCCCACCCCCAAGCACAGTGTGCAGCCTGGCAAGGCCACAGGGCAGTGGCGCAGCGCACCCAGTGACTGGCAATGCCATGCCACAGGGCACACAATGACTGCCCCCCAGCATAGCATGCAGCCCTGCCAGCCCCATGGAACAGTGGTCGTGCACAAATGCAGGGTGGGCCCACTTACCTGGCCGTGGCACTGCCCCACTGCGGATGTGCTCCTGCAGTGCCCTCAGCCTCTCCGGGTCCCTCCTGACCAGGTCCCCATACCGGTGGTGGCACTGCTCCCTGGTGAGCTGCACACCAGTGGCGTGGACCAGCCCATCCACTATGTCCTGCCACACCTCCATCCTGGGTTGCTGTAGGAGCTGCTGGCCAAACAGGCTGACAGCATGAGGCTTCACCTGGGCCACCAGGTTTACTAGTTCCACCTGGCTCCAGTTCCATGATCGCAGTATTGCACGATGCACCATGGTGCCAATGCAAAGATGCAGGACAAAATGGTAGCCACTAGCACACGTGCACAGTGTGCTCGAGATGGCGTGCCTCACAAGGAGATGTGCTGCCTGTGGCAATCTCGCATCTCTGGAGATGTGCGGTGTGGGCGTGGGCACACTGGCACGTGCAGCAGGGGTCCCAAGAAGGTATACAGCAAGGCAGGGGTCAGCACATGCAATGTGCATGTGGGCGCCATAAGGCCCAAGCTGCATGGTGCGCAGTAGGGCCATGAAGGCACCACGCCCCATGGTCCCAAAAGCGCCCGAGCTCCATAGGCCCAATATAATGCCCGAGCATCATAGGCCCAATAGAGCTTGAGGGCCATAGGCCCAATAGCGCCCCAGCACCATAGGGTCCATGGCGCATAGGGTACAATGACCCCCATAGCGCTTCTAATGCACGCTGTGCAATACGTGGTAGCATATGCTGTGGTGCATGTGCGTCGCTGAGGGTGCACTGCGCATGTCACGGCATTGCGCCACAACATGTGCCAGAGCAAGTCCATTGTGCAATGTGCAAGAGCGCGATATTCAGCCATCATATGCAGATTAGCTTATCAGCCTATCCGCGGCACAATGTGGACATTTACATGTCATTACCGTTGCGCATCAGCCCATTTGCATGCGATGCGCTATAAAGGTGCTGCACAACATCACAGATCATGGACCTGTATTGCAACCATCAGAGGTAAGTTGTGCCTGCTGAGGGGATGGACAGCACAGTGGGCTGGATGGCTGGGGTGGGCCCGCTGCAGCCAACAACCACATGTCCATGTCCACAGGCAGCATCATGTCTGAGCACAGGGAGGGTGAGGAGCGTGGGTCTGCCCACAAGCGCAGGCCCAACTTTAAAGAAAGCGGAGGCAGATGCCCTGTTCAAGGCGTACCTTGACAGGGAGCCTTTGCTGAGTGGTGCCACTGGCACACCCCAGGTCAGGGCCACTGCCTAGGAGGAGGTTGCAGAGGCTGTGAACCAGCAGGGCAGCCACCAGTGGTCTGCACAGGAGTGCAAGAAAAAGGTGGGCACTGACAAGTGTCGGATCAAGGAAAAGGTGATGGCCATATGGGCTGCCAGGTCAGCCACAGGTGGGGGCCAGGCCACCGTGACACAGGTCACGGCACAGGAGGAGCTGGTGGTGGCCACCATGTGGCACAGTGCAGTCGAGGGTGTGCTGGGAAGTGGCTTCCAGACTGGAGGGAGCCCATCACTGCATGGTAGGTATGGCGGGAGGGCTGGGACCTGTCGAGTCGGCAGCACTAAATGCATCTGTGTTCCCTTACAGCACTGGCTCACCAGTGTGTGGTGGCAGGGGTGACTGCGGCTGTTGTGGGAGCCTGCCCAGCCCTGGAGGACCAGCCATCCACCTCCACGAGCATCTGGGGGCCCGATATGCTGCAGCATGCCACCGCCATCCAGCCGGATCTCCTGGGATGGTGACGGACAAGGCCCTGGCTGTGTTCCAGCAAGACGCCAGCCATGGCGTGCTCTGTGCGGAGAGACAGATTGAACAGGGGTCCAACACTGATTACGGTCTGACTATAGTTCTGGACAGCAGGGATCATGTCATAGGCGAGACACCCATACCATCCACCATCACTGGCAGCCCTGCCGGTGGTGGAACAGCTGCATGCCTCTGCCCCTAGTACCACTGTGTGCTCAGGCACAAAGGCACAGGGCGGCAGTGCAACCGCACAGGCACTGGCCAGCGCACAAGGGCCAGAGGGGCGGCAGCAGCAAATGGCTGGAGATGATGGGAGGCTGGGTGCAGCATCCACTACCAGAGAGCCTGTCATTGTCCAACCCCATGAGGACCCTGCTGTGCAGCACCCACCTGAGTGGGGGGCAGTGCAGCACGGTCGTACGCCACTGGTGGGTCAGCACCACGCCCATGCACCCCTGGGTGCCGACCCCTTGGCTGAGCACACCTGATTGCTGCTGGTCTCCATGAAGCAACAGGTGCTGCTCCTGGCTGGGGTGCGGGCATTCCACACAGAGGTGCGCCAGGTAGCCAAGCAGCATGACAGGGGCACTGTGCAAGTCATGGAGCATGTACAGTGCCTGCGGGAGGACATGACCACAGCCCTGGACCACATTGCCTATGCGATCTTGGTCAGCCTTGCCCCACTGGCTGCCACAGGGCATGGCTGACTGCCACAGACACTGCGGAGTGTAATGTCCACCCCACGGCCCCAGCGTCAGGTGACCCCATCTGTGGGCATCCCAGGCATGCCTGGTGTGGGCCTGTTTGGGAGCCTGCAGACCCCTGCCAGGCCCCGGTCATGGTCCCTCAGTCCCACCCCTGGGAGGTGGTTGTAGACCACCCCCCCGTGGCTGTTGCGCAGCCTGAGTCTGCTGGGCGGCCATGGTGCAGCCATCCCAGTGTCCTTGGTGGCCATGTGTCTGTGCGGCAGACCTGATGTGCATGCCACCTTGTCTGCTGTATGCAGCCACCACCCTGTGTGCACATGGGCATGTTGTGTGTGTGCGTGGCATGGTCATGGTGGCTGTGTGTTGCGCCACACATTGCCAATGTGTGCACCTGCCCAGCTGCTGGCCCATGTGGTGTGTGGGTGATGATGCCTTCACAACACTGGTTGTGCATGTGCACCGGTGCCCTGCATCTGATCTACGCCATGTGCTAGCGCCCGGTCATGTGCATGCGGGTGCCAGTGTGTGGGATGGTGGGTGCGTGTGTGTGTGTGTGTGTTTGTGTGTTGGTTGCTGTGTAGTATTGTGTGTGGTCATGTGGCACTGCCTAGCCACTGCCCCACTCCTGTGTGTGCATGCCCATGGCCATGCCCACACATGGCTGTGTGCCTTGCCACTGTGTTGGTTCTGTGCATGGGTGTTTGTCCACCTACCTGCATGCACCATAGTGCTCCTGTGCTACTGTGCAATCCTCATGAGCTGGGGATCCCTCCGCCCGGGGGGGGCTGCCCACCACCACTCGACCCATCGCCCGTGTCGTCCCCACTGCTGTTCCCCTTTTCAGCCTTGACAGCTATCCCACAGTCAATGGCCATGTTGTGCAGCATGCAGCAGGCTAAGAATAAGCTGCAGGCCTTTGAGGGGCTGTATTGTAGGGCACCACCGGACCTGTCCAGGCTATGGAACTGTGCCTTCAGCATCCCAAACACATGCTCAATGATGTTCCACGTGCTGGTGTGTACCTCATTGTACTGCTCTTCCACTGGGGACGACGGGCGCTGGTAGGGGGTGAGCAGCCAGGGCCTGAGTGGGTAGCCACTGTCACCTGTGTGGAGGGAGGGAGGGAGGGAGAGGGAGGGAAGGAGAGAGACAGAGAGAGAGACCCCACTCTCCAACCTGTGGCACAGTGCTGAGCTGTGCCAGATGACGGCATCATGTGCTCCCCCAGGGTGTGTGGCACAGACATTCATTATGCACCCTCTGGCATCGCACACCACCTGGCAGTTGATGCTGGGGTAGCCCTTTCTGTTGTTGTAGGCTACCCCCTCTGCACCAGGTGGCATGTGGATGCCCACATGGGTGCAGTCGATGGTCCCTAGCACACCAGGCATACGTGCTACCCTGTGGCACTCCTGCATGGTTGCTGTATGCTCCATCTGTGTACTGGGGAAGTGGATGTGTTCCACAGCATGTGGCAGCTGGGTGTTGAGGAATTGTGTGAGGGGCTGTGACGTGGCCAACTGGGTTATGCCTGTGGTGTCCCCTGTTGGTCTCTGGAATGTGCCCTTGGTGAGCAGGCACATGACAGCTGTTACCTTTGTTTCCACTGTCAGGGCATGGCTCCATCTTTAAGAATGAGCTCTCAAACTCCTGGGGTGATGGCAGAAGGTTATGAGATAACTTTAAAGATCTGATGGGCACTCCCTGCAAATCCTCACCCACCATTATTGAAGTTGAGGGCGAGACCATCCAGGACCCCAAGTGCATTGCTGATACTGTAATGCCTTCTCCGACCTTGGTGGCATTCTCACCCCCTGACTTTTTTGGTACACCGACCTGCACAGCAAAGGGCAGTAATGCCTGCCCCTCCCAAGGCCCCCTCCCCATTTCATTTAAGGAGAGTCACCTTAACTGAGGCTAAAAAATACCTAAATTAGGTGCTAGGCAAAACTAGATCCAGCAGTGACTCACTTGACCTGAAACTCCTTCATCTAACCCTGGATGCAGTCCTACTACCCCTCTCTAAACTGCTGAACCTATCACTCTGCCTTGGGCAGTTCCCAGCATTATGGAAAGCTGCAGTGGTTACACCTATCCATAAGAGTGGTGACTGAACTCAGCGCTCTATCGCCCTATTTCCGTTCTTCCTCCCCTCTCAAAAGCCTTGGAATGCATTGTCTCAGATCAGTTTATGGAATACCTCACGAAATTTCTACTACAATGCCCACAACAGCATAGATTTAGGAAAGCGCATAGCACCACCACTGCACTACTTGACCACACTGGCTTTATACACAATGCTCTGGACCAGGGTCACCTAGTAGGGGTGATATATATCGACCCCACAAAAATGTTTGATACTGTCAATCGCAACCTATTACTTGACTCACTTCATGCCCTGGGACTCTCAGCTGAGGTAATGGACTGGTTTGGGAGCTACCTTGGTGGCCGATCCCAGAAAGTCAAAGTAAATAATGCACTCTCCAACAGCCACCATGTGCAATCTGGGGTCCTGCAAGGATCAATCCTAGGTCCCCTGCTCTTTAATCAATTCCTCAGCACCCTCCCTCAGGCTTGCTCATCTAGCCTACTCCTCTATACAGATGTTGGCATCATTTTCTCAAGTCACCCTGACCCCCTCCCCCTTGAACAACAACTACAGTACAACTTCTTTGCTGTCAAGAAATGGTTCTCTGTTCACAAACTCATTCTTAATTACAAAAAAATGAAATCTATGCTTCTCGACAGTCCTCACAATGGGAACAAACTACACCAGTTGATCATCCTTAACAATCTTAACTCACCCATTGAACAGGTCCAGCAGTTCAAATACCTTGGTATAACCCTAGATACCTCCATGTCATTTGTCACCCACGTGGACCTTTTAGCTAAGGCAGTAAACACCAGGATTGGGCTCTTGTACAGACATAGGCACTGTCTCACCCCCTATGCACTCCACATAGCAACCAATAGTTTAATATTCTCCTTAATTGACTATGAACTAATTATGTATGGTACTGTCAAGGATACCATACTTAAAAAAAATCAGCGTAGCCCTTAATGAAACCTGCAGACTAGCTACTGGGGCACATAGACTCACTCATACTTTGTGAGCTGTAAGCTCGATCTAACTGGCTACACCTTAAGGGCCATATAAAGTATCAGACCTGTCTGTCTGTGAAAAAAATCTGTCTTGCTCTAACCCCTCCAGTCTTCCTAAAACTTCTTATCTAGGTAACTAACCCTCACCACATCTGTGTAATGTCTAACCTGGCCTACCAAGTCCCATTCTGTCACACCTCCATCGCACAGCGCTCCTTCAAGTACAGGGCACCAAGCTAGCTAAATGACCTCCCACTATCACTCTGCAACCATTTCAGTATTTTCCCCTTTAAGAACAAACTTCGCCAGCACTTCGCAACACAGTGTAGGTGTGATTGTCTGATCTAAGCTATCCACCTCCTCCATTTATCGTGAAACTGACCCCCCGACCTCTATTTCTTCTCCCCACCTCTGTCTCCATTTCCAGTGATCTAAGCTTCTCTATTCTGTCTGTCTTATCCCCCTTCCCATACTCCCCTCACTCCTATTCTACCTCCCCCCTCTATCATGACATAGCCTTTGCCTGACTGAATTGTTATTCTATATTCTCCTTAAATTTGCACTTTATTTTGTCTATCATGCACTGTTCACTTTACCTGTTTTTTGTAACTTACAGTGTAACTGTGTTTGTCTTTTACGTGATGTGGAACCTTTGTAAAAGAGCCTCTTGCTCAAAGATATTATAATCTGAGAAATAAATAAATTCTCACCTAAATTATGAATAACATTTTGAAATATTTTAGCAATAAGGCTTGACAGGATGTGCTTTATGCTGGGATAATGGCACACCTCAGGTGGGTTAAAGCACAAGGTTGAAGGCCAAGTTCTTGTACCACTCAAGCAGTACCATCATCCCAACACAAAGCAAACCATGGAGTGCCTTATTGCAATTATGAAATGGGTGCAACGGGATTAGTAAAGAAATAACATTAAAAAAACTCTTTTTATTTAAATGAGAAAAAATGAGTAAAAAATGGCAAAAAAAGGTGAAAAAGAAAGAAATTAGTCATATTGAGTCACTGTAATTTTGCTGTTTGGCCAGTAAAGTGGCAGATGCTACATTTTTTTAAATGTAATTAAGTGAAAATGGAGGCCGACTGATACAGCTGTGTCTGCTTAATGTAAATAGATCAGTTAGGTCACTGATCTTTTTCTACTGCTGAGGTGCTGGGACATCAGCATTGAGTACTGAGCTCCTTAGCCAGTCAGGCTGCCAGATTTTCCTTACCTATGTCATCATTTCAAAATCAAGTTGGAATAAAAATGCAATTTATGAGTCACGTTTGTACTTTGTAGGTATAAAACAGGAGCCGGACTTTTCTGAGGGGATACCTTGATCATCACTGGTATTGTGCCAAATGATTAGAGATACAGTAAGTGTTACTGTGCGATTGTGGAAAGTGAAGCTAGCACAGCGCACGCTTTCAAAGCAATACTAGACAGATTTCTGAGGGAGAATGGCATTGATAGTTACATGTCATGATTACGGGTAGCATCAGCAATGTGCTGCCAAATATTTAACAGGCTCTCGGGAATTAACAACTCATTCCCTACTCTTCCTCTTACATTCATTTTAATAATGGGACAAAATTTAACATCTACCTCTACAGAGTCTGTGACAGCCCCCTACAGCACATCACTGGGTAACATTCCAGCTGAGAAGTTTGGCTGTATGCCCATCCTCGAATATGGGATGGCCACTTCTTTTGGTAGCACAATGCAAA
The DNA here is from genome assembly GCA_016271365.2 of Neoceratodus forsteri. Lineage (NCBI taxonomy): Eukaryota > Metazoa > Chordata > Ceratodontiformes > Ceratodontidae > Neoceratodus > Neoceratodus forsteri. Next base: position 1,151,016,773 of record CM057455.1, on the reverse strand, counting down.
AAAACACTTGGAGGGGAAGACATACAAATCCAGCTTTTTGGTTTCTGGTTTGTGCATTGGTTCATAATCTAAACATTTCAGGTGACCAATTTTATAATTTAGAACCTTCTGCCCTCCATGTGACCCCCTACTGATATGTGTGTGTGTTTGAGAGTGTGGTGTCTTTTTTTTCTTTTGTGTAAGTTTTTATCTATAAGTGACATGCCCCCATAACAGAACACCTAGCAACCTCCAATTCCCAGCAGCCCTGTCTTACTTACTCCAAGGTCCCCCCTGCAACTTACCTCTCCGTTAGGGTCTTTGGGAAGGCTCCCCTTCCAGATGAAGCATAATCCAGTGTGTGGGCAACAGAGGGCTTGGGGTAAAAGACTGTCAAGACAAGCATTCTGGTGCAGTCATTTTTCCACCCAACCCCCCATTGAATTGCACTTGACTCCCTAGAGGCAGTGCACAGACCCATTATGACTTGGATGCAGTGCAGCTCCCTCATTGTGCACTGATGGGGGATGACTGTGATGAAAGAACGTGCCACCAACCCTCCTTAGGCTAGGACATGCTGCTGTGGGCAGTGCCTCTCCCAGCCAACTGCCTGATTGGCAATGTCTTAGGTCTGCTCCAGAAGTCTGTTAGAGAAATGTATACCTGGTTAACAATTTGCACCTGTATACACATTACTGAATTGCATATCAGGCTGTACAAATGGTGGTTGGCTAGTGTAGGTGCATTTTATATCAAAGAACAGAAATGCTCAGTGAATGTAGTTAAACCCCAAACCCAAATGGCCTGCATACAAAAATGGCAACACCTCAGATGTAGATATGTGCAACTCTCTGGCCCACTGGTGGAATCCAGCGACTAATTTCCCAAACTGTTTGTACATGTACCTTGTTGCAGGGGGCAAGCCTTGATTTTACTTGTGATTCCAGTGCTTACAGATTTTGCTCACTAAAAAAGGCTGTATTGCACAACTGGACGCACTCCCTCTCAGGCTGTCAGCCGGTCTCCTCGGTCTCTCACTTTCACTGTCTCGCTCTCTCCCTGTGCCTCTGTTCACCTGGTTTTATTCCATTGTGGTTCTATTCAGATTCCTTGGACTGTTACTGTACATATAGGAGTTTAATTATATGCTGTCACATTTTTAAACTCTGAACATATTAGGATGCATGATCTCATTTACTTGGGGGTCCTTGACTGGTTACATTCCATTGGGTAAATATTGTAGTGATATGTTAGGACTCTTAGCTCACATACATAGTGAATATGTACTTTCTTATAACTACTGTAGTTATCTGCCCATGGAGTGGTGGGGTTTAATTCCATTGGATTTTTATTCAGAATCCTTAGACTGTCTCTGTACATATAGTACAGTAGTTTGATTATATACTGACACATTATTGAACTCTGAACATATCAGGATGCATGGTCTCATTTACTTGGGATCCTTGACAGTTTCAATTTGGCACTTATACTGACAATTGATATTACCTTGTATAAAATCATGTTACAACACCGAAGGGAATTAGCTGAGCAAATCTGAAGGGTCTGTAGGAAGGGTAACACGGAGGTGGTGGGGGACTTCAGCCTACCTGGGGTGGATTGGAATACCCCAGCCACCACAAGTGCATGGGAGCAAGTCCTGTTAGAGGCATTTTAGCACAACTTCTTGATGCAGTTGGTCCATGGGCCAACTCGGATAGGAAATACTTTGAACCTTGTACTGTCCAATGGGGAGCTGGAAAGGGATCTGGGGGTGGAAGACCCACTGGCGAGGAGCAATCACTACTCTGTGTGGTTCACACTCAACATGGAGAGGGCAGCAGGGGGTACAGGTACCAAGGTGAATGACTTTAGACATGCAGACATTAAAAACATGGGGGAAGTTCTGGTGGGGCATCTGGAGGGGTTTCAACCAGAAATGGGCTGTCATAAAAAAGAGGCTAGTGGAGGCTCCGGGGGCATGTACTAGAAGAAAAAAAACAAGAAAGGGAGGGCAAAGAAATCCAGTTGGATGACTCAGGAGGTCAGGGAGTGGTTGAGGTCCAAGAGCAAGGCATTACGGAAGTTCAAAAAGTCAAGGAGGGGAGAAGACAAGGAGATGTACATGAAAAAAATCCAGAAAGGCCATCAAACTAGTCTGAGCAGGCAAGGCTTACAGGGCGCAGAGGCTGGCACAGGGTATTAAAAACGGAGAAAAGGATTTCTTCAGATACATAAGGGAAAGAAGGAACAACAAGGACCAAATAGTGAGGATAAAAAAGGACAGGGGGGTGGGTGGAGAGAGGGACAGATCAGGCAGAGGCATTAAATTAATACTTCTGTTCAGTATTCATGCAAGAGAAGGTGGGGCAGGTACCACAGGGAAGGGGTGGGGTAGGTAGAGGGGGAGAGGGGGTGACAGATACAAGGATTACTGAGGACAGGGTACTGGAAGGACTGAGGGCACTGAGGGTGGACAAGGCACCTGGACCAGACGGCATTCACCCTAGGGTATTCAAGGAGCTGGCTGAGGTTCTGGCAGGGCCACTGGCAGACCTGTTCAATACCTCCCTGGACATGGGATGTGTACCACAGGACTGGAGGATGGCCCATGTGGTGTCCATCCACAAAGGTGGCCCAAAGGATGAACCAGGAAACTACAGGCCAGTGAGCCTCATATCAATCGTGGGGAAGCTCATGGAGACAATAGTGAAAGAGAGGCTGGTGACCTTTTTGGAGGACAGTGGACTCCAGGATGGACATCAGCACAGGTTTGTCTCAAGCAGATTCTGCCAGACCAACCTCATTGAGTACTATGATTGGGTGACAAGGGAACTAGACAAGGATCATGCAGTGGATGTCCTGTATTTGGATTTCAGCAAGGCCTTTGACAATGTGCTGCACGGGAGGCTGGGGGGAAATCTGGAAGCTGTGGGGGTGGGAGCAAAGACGGTGAAATGGATAAAGAATTGGCTAAGCGATAGGCAGCAGAGGGTAGTAGTGGGAGGGGAACTCTCAGCACTGAGGGAAGTGATGAGTGGGGTGCCACAGGGATTGATGCTGAGGTCGGTGTTGTTTGTGTTATTCATAGCTGATATCTCATATGGGATCTGAAGTAAGATCAGTCTGTTTGCAGACAACATCAAAATGGGGGTGGTGGTTGATGACATTGAGGGATGGAAGGGGCTACAGGATGACCTAACTAAACTGCAGGAATGGTCAGAAACATGACAGCTGGGGTTCAGTTCTAAGAAGTGCAAGGTAATGCACTTCGGAGCAAAGAACCGGGGGGGGGGTACTATCATCTGGGAGGGGTACAGTTGGGTAGCACTGTGGGAGAAAAGGACCTAGGGGCACTTATGACGGGGAGCATGAACAACTCTGCTCAGTGTAGGAAGGTGGCAGCGAAGGCTAACAAGATGCTGGGGTGCATAGCGATGGGAATCTCCTCCAGAAGTAGGGAGGTAGTCATCCCCCTGTACAGGTCACTGGTCAGACTGCATCTGGAGTACTGTGTGCAGTTCTGGGACCCATCCCTGAGGAAGGATGTCAGATTGTTGGAGGGGGTGCAGCATAGAGCGACAAAGATGATCCAGGGATTGGAGGGCAAGCCCTATGAGGAAAGGCTGAGCAAACTTGATAAGTATTCATTGGAGGAGAGGAGGGATAGTGGGGACATGATTGAGACCTTTAAGTACTTGAAAGGGATGAACAAGACTCGAACAGAGGGGATCTTCCAATTAAGAAGAGGAAGGGACACAAAAGGGCACAGTCTCAGACTAGAGGAGGGAAGATTCAGGAGGGAGGTGAGGAGACAATTCTTCACAGAAAGGGTGGTGGGCAAGTGGAACACTCTACCACAGTAGGTGGTGGCCTGTAAGATGGTGGGCAGTTTCAAGAGGGTATGGGACTGGGTGAGGGGGAGGGTAAATCTAAGGAGGGGAGGAGTTGGAGGGGCAGCTGTGAGATGAGGAGCTAAAAAGCACAATAGAGCAGGCTCGACAGACCATAAGGCCTATTTCTGCTTGCATGTTCATATGTTCCTATGTTTGTATGTTCGTTTACGGAATATAGTAACTGGTTGAGTGTATAGTTGGAAAAATATCTCCAGATACGTTTTAAACTGTATATTGGTATGTAGCAGTTGCTCACACTAGGTTAACTTTATTTTAGACCCTCTTAATTCCATATATAGAACATTTTGGTTATATAGTTTTGTTTCTAACATGCAGTGTAATTATATCACATTTTAACATGTACTTAAGTGAGAATTGAACCCAAGGGTTAATTAAGACTGCATTCACTGCACATGTTGAGACATTTAGAATTTATTATAGTTGAACTTTCTGCTCTGAAGGTTGTTATCTTATTCAGATGACATTTGACCTTGAAGGCATCTCAGCTAATAGCAAACTGGTGAGGTCTGGGTCAACTGTTTCTAACTTCAGTGATGGTTTAAATGAGTATTTTAAATCAATGAGAATTATTTCTGTTTTTTTATGTATGATCCAGGTGTTAACAGTATGTGAGTTTCTGAATAACTGTCATAAGCTTCCGAGGGAGGACTTTGTTAGTCTGAAAGCTTAAGCACTTTGTTCTTTTTGTAACATCTACGTTGGTCCAATAAAAGGTATCAAACCATTTGCTTCTGGATCTGTTCACCTGGGAAGGCAAGGCAGCTCAGGGGTCCAGCTATCCTCTAGGTGATCAGGCCACTACAAGCCCAAACTATATCCCATATCTAAGCATTTAGATCCTTCAGGTGGTAGTAGCTTGATACTGGGCCATGGTACCCACTGGTGGATCCTGCAGCAATCACAAGCAGTATTTTCACCTCACTGTCACTTGCACTCTGTGCTGGGGAATCTCTGCATCAGTGACATGCTGGGTACCATGAGAATGCCTCTTTTTACTTAAGCAGGGAAACTTCTTAGAAGTTGAGTTCATCCCTGCAGATACACTGCCTGTCACAGCACAGCTCAGGCACATCATAAGTGAAAGACAGGGGTCCACAGATAACTGCACTAGACTAGTAATGCTTGATATGCTGCCCCTGCCAACTCAATTACATTTTCTAGACTTTGTTAGGGAGCGCCACCTCTTTTTTTCTCAAAAGACCAAAAACAGTTTCTTAACAAATTTTCACATTTTGATTTTTCAAATTTAGATTTTATTGTTGCCCCTAAGGGGCTGTTTTTTAACTCTTTGAAAAAAAGCGGTGGACCTCCCCAAATACAGTCTAGAACATTGACGTACTCATACCCAGATCAGTCTGGAGGGCAGTTTAACCTCTGCACTTCATGGGAACATGGCAAAACCTGATTGGTCTGTTTAGGCTCTCAGGTTGTCAGTCAGCATTGACAGTCCTGAAGGTCTGCTATATGATGGGTGATTGACTGCTACAAAAGGCACCTGAATTAATTTGGTTCAGCTGTGGTTCATGAGCCACTGTGGCTCCCCGAGTTGGCAAACAATCCCAACTGGGTGGCTTCAGGCTTCTTAACACCATCACCATGGCAGGTCAAATAGCAGCAACATGGCTGCCAGTTTTGAAGTCCCAAAGGTATTTTCCATAAACATCCTTATTCACTCAAAATCGCAGCCCAAATACCAGATCACAGCCTGAGCCAGTCCAGTATGGGTGTATGCACAGATCTGATGAGGCTAGCAGGTATTTCAGACAACTCCTGATCCAGTAGCTGCCATGGCAGTGCTGGCCCTGGCTGTGGCGGCAAACACCTTTGATGTCTGAGCAAGTTAAGGAATGTTAGAGGTATAGTAACCCATGGGGGTGCTTACATTTGTATACAGACTTTTACCATCCCTTATTCTATTGGTACAATTTTTATCTTTATAGGTATGATTTGCAGAGAGTGGAACAATATGTAGTATGTGGCCTATCTTGTTGTTTAGACATAACCCCCTAATCATGGGGGGTTGATATCTGCCGCTTACAGCTGGTGCAGAATTCTGCAGCCCGGTTGTTGGTGGGAGCTCCTAGATCTTCCCATATTACACCGGTGCTACGAGAACTGCACTGGCTGCCAGTTCAGTGGCGGATCACCTTCAAAGTTGGATTACTGATTTATATAGCCCTGCACAAACTTTTTTTTTTTTTAAGTTGTTTAACCAGGAGTAGCATACTAAGCTGAAAGCTTTTTTATAGGTGTGACCTGGGAGCACAGGGAAGTTATGTGACTTGCTCAGGGTCACACAGTATGCAAGTGGAAGCTGTGGGATTCAAACCCAGGTCTGGTCTGCTGGATGTCACCAGATTTGCAGCTCAGAGCCTTAAACCACTGTGCTATACTGCCTCCCACTGGGTCCTGTTTACCTGAAAGAGCTCCTGATCCCTTACCACCCTGTGAGACCACTCTGCTCAGTCGACGAGGGGTTGCTAGAGATTCCGAGGGTGACTTTAAAATCTGCCGGGGCCCGCACTTTTATGTTCGCAGCCCCTTCCCTCTGGAATTCTCTACTCCGTCGGATTAGGGAGTGCACGACTGTAGGGAGTTTTAAACAGGCCCTAAAATCTTTTCTCTGGGTCAAAGCATATGGCTGCATTGACTGCTGATCTGTATTGTTATTTATGATGATGATTCTGTTTTATGGTATTTTATTGTCTTATTGTATTGTGCCTTGATACTTGAAAGGTGCACAACAAATAAAGCATTATTATTATTATTATTATAATGAAAATATCTGCTCACTTAGTAACAGTATTAGTTCCTTTCATATGTTCAGGAAAATACTGAAAGAACTTTAGAAGGTACATGCGTATGATTCGTCCTATGTAGTATCTAAATGTATGCATTCTTCACTGAATCCAGTTTTTTTTTGTACCTGTATCCCTGCCACTATTAACAGGATGGTCTGTAAATATTCACTCTCAGTGGGTTTACGTAAGTAGAAATAATTTACAAAAATAAACTAATGTGATTTGGAGCTTCTTTATGGCCTTGCGGAACTATAAATTATGGGACTATAAAGAATGAGGGAGAGGGAGAAGTGAAATCAATCTGGGTGTAGCTGACAACTACTGCTGGTAAGACAGTTAGATTAGGGGTGGTTTACCAACCACCAGAGTAGAAAGAGGAGGAAGACAGTGTCGGGGATAAAATTGGAAGAGGAGCCACAAAAGGGGATCTGGTGTTGGTGCGGGACCTGATCCTGCTGGATATTTATTGAGATATCCTGGCAGCAAAGGGCACCAGGAGTCAGACTCTGCTTTATACACTGCAGGCCTGCTTACTGGTGCAGTTGATCAGGGATACCACACAACAAGAAGTCATACTGGACTTGGTACATACCAATTCAGAGATGATGGGGGGTGACTGTCAGGGAACCTTTGGGATCCAGTGACAAGAGCACTGTATGGTTTGAACTGGCATTTGGGAACAATGGAGTCCCTCAAAGACAGTGGTTCAGGAGCTCAAATGTGTGGATTTTGGAAAGATGTGGGAAGTAGTCAGGGAAAGATTGGCTGGGGCAGACCAGATCAAAGGGGTGGAAGAACAGTGGTGCAAAATTAAGGGGACATTCCTGGAGGTGACTGAATCTTGTGCAAGGAAGGTCACGAAAGGAAAAAACACAAAAGGCCAATCTGGTTCTTGAAGGGTCAAAGGAGGCTGTGATGTTGAAATAAGGTCCATCACTGAGTACCAAAGGAACAAGGTGGGGGGGGAGCCTGCCAGGATTATCAGGCTAAATTCAAAAATGTAAGGGCAGAGGTCAGGAGGGCAAAAGAAGACAGAGGTGTGGATTACTGAGGGAGTAAATGGTAAAAAATTAAAAAACAAGGGAGGCAATGGCTAGGCTAGCTGAGGGATGAGGGTAGTGGAAGATGACATATAGAAGGCAAATGTACTAAACAATTACTTATGCTTAGTATTAATGGTTGAGGTCAAAGTTCCCCTGCCAGAGAGTGGTATAAAGGCCACCTCATGGGGGGTTCAGAAAATGGACGGAGCACAGATCCTACCTGGTACAGTAAAAGAAAAGACTCTAGAATCTCTCAAGGTGGAGAAGTACCAGGTCTGGCTGGCCTGAACCCACTAATATTCAGGGAACTGGCTGCAGAACTGGCAGTAATCTTAACCCATCTATTTAATGACTCCCTGAAGTCTGGAGTGGTGCCAGCTGGTTGGAGATCCACTGATGTAGTACTACTTCACAAGGTGGGGGGTAGGGAGGATCCAGGCATCTAAAGGCCTGTCAGCCTCACCTGCATGGTAGGTAAGCTGATGGAGGCCACAGATAAGAAAACCTGGTGGCCTACTTAGAGGACAATGGACTGCAGGCAAGCAAGCAGCATGAGTCTCTGTCAGGGAGGTCATACCACACCAAGCTGCTACTGTTTTTTGATTGGGTCATCAAGACAATTGGCAGAGGACAGGTGGCAGATTAGTTCTGCTTTGACTTCAGCAAGACCTTTAATTCAGTAGATTAGGGTTTAGTTTAGGTGGGTAAGAATTTGATTTGTGGGGAAAGGCAGCAGAGAATAGTGGTGAATGGGGTTAAATCAGGGGACAAGAAAGTCATGAGTAGAGTGCCGCAAGGATCGATCCTGGGACCTGTGCTGTTTAATATGTTCACAAGTGAAGTCTGTTTAGTTGTCCGCTACCACAAGTTAAAAAAAAAGCACCTGGCTTGCTCCAATGGGAGCTGGAATATATGTCTGTATGGCAGAACATTGTAGCAATTTCCTTTTTTTTAACTTTTATTTAAACATTTTTATATAATACAATCAAAAAATAAAAACAAAACCAAGAGAACACTTAACAACACTGCTAAGTTTGTAATAAGATGCAGTGAATACATATTTATAAAAAATCCTATACTCCTCTTACTTCGATGAACCTCCCCTCCCCCCCAGCTGGTCATCTGGTCCTTTGTGGCTAATGATTAAAATCCAGGATCTACAGAGAAACTTGGGGAACAGATTAATTAATTACTAAGTTGTTGTAAAGCTCTCATTCTCAGGCTTCTCAAATTAACCAGTAAAGTGCATCTATCTACTGTATTGTCTAAATTATTAATTTGTAAAATCTACCCCATCTATTCTCAAATATGTTGAGCTTGTTATGAAATAAATATATTAGTCTTATAATTTGTAAGTTAAATACAATATTTGCTGTCCATTTCTTCAGGCCCAAGGCATTCAGATCCAACCAATGTTTGGCTATGAGTTGCTTTGTAGAGATAGCTATCAATATTAAAATTGCCTTATCTGAGGCACTTTTAACTGTTTCAAGATTACAGTGGTAGCCACAGACACTGCCAGCTATTTTCAGACATTTTGCAAAATTTTTGAAGAGTTTCTCTCTGCTGCCCCTACTGTTTAAATGCAAAAAGCATCAGATATTTCTGGAAATATCACAGAAATTCCGGGAAATAGCTGCCAGTGTCTGTGACTACTACTGTGCCTAAGATACACGTTTCAAAATTCAACACATTTTGTAAGGAAAGTTTAACCTCAAAGTTGTTAATTACCTTATTCCAAATATTTTGTGCATCTGGGCAAGACCAAAAGATGTGACTAGGTTTGCTGGCAAAAGCACCTATCTTCACCTGAGCTCTTTTCTTCTAGGTTGCTTGTAAGGACAGAGCAAAGAACCTTACCAGAGCAAGGAAAAGGATTAAGGCTTCTTTTCGCTAGGAAGATTTACTGTGTGTTATTATTTTCTTTTGTACTCACAGAGATTGTTACTGTTTGTTGCTAACATTTTATTGCTTTATTTTTCTCTGATTCAAATTGTTGTTGCTGGATATACCTTATGCTGCATTATTACAGGGTGTGCCTACAGGTGTGTGTGCTTATAGATTACTTCTGTAATCTTCTGATTCAAGTTGTCTTTTGCAAGGTATATCTTCTGTTACTGCTGTATTTTTCTCTGCAGCAAAGTGTTTCTTACAGGGTATATCTTCTGTGAAATTATTACAGGTGGTGCTTTACAGGTTTTCCAGTTGTTTCTATCATTAGGATAAGCTTTCAGGACTACTGCATTTGTTGCTGGCTGATTGTTTCTGCTCTTACATAATTTCTTTCATCAGTGGTTTTTCTGTTTCAGCAGGAGAAGGGCCCAGCCACCCACTCCCAACCCCAACCACCGCACGCTACACTCCTTTTATAGGGTAGCACAGTCATGACATTTCCTGTAGCAAAGCAGGAAGGGGCGGATCAGAGGGGTATCCACACAGTGACCTCATTTACAGGGGCACAAGTAATTTAACTTGTTATAACAAGTTATACAAAAACAAACAAACAAAACACAGAATCAAACTTTGGCTTTCATTTTCCTCCTCCTAATTACTCTGACCAGGTTATAAACCCAGCAACCTATCTGGAATGGATATTAACTGCAGGTACTGTGGGGCACTTTTCAAAAGGGCAGTTATAGAGGATTTAGAACACTGTCCTACATGCTGGGCCATTGGAGATCTAAGGCTCAGCTCCAGGCAGCATGGGCAGAGATTGTGCATCTCCAATCGCATATTCAGGAGGAAATATATTATAAGAACTGCCTGCCATTTCCTCAACTTCCAACAGAAGCACCTCGACCTCAGGGGGTAGTTAGTCCGGGAGGCTGGCAGATGGTTAGGAGGGGAAAATTGGGTGCCCCATCACTCAGTGCTCTTCAACATATCACCTCCAAAAACCATATAAAAACTGCAAACAGGTATCTGCCTCTATCTCTGAAATCAAACAAAGGGGCAGAGGACACTGCAGAGCAGGACACTGCAGTACAGGAGCTAGCACAACAAAACTCAACCAAAACAAAAAAAGCAAAAGGAAATCCAAAAATCTTCTGATCATAGGAGATTCCATGATTCAGGGAGTTGATATCTATCTCCAGCCAGCGGTAATGGTCAGATGTCTCCCAGGTACATCAGCGTGGAGAGACACTGACTGCATTGCTAAAATTGTACAGGAAGCAGGAGAAAACATTGATGTCCTGGTACACAATGGGACTAATGATCTCGCCAGCCAGTCAGTTGTGGAGACCAAGGAACACCTGACCAGGCTGGGTGACAAACTACCATCTATTTCATCTGAGATCCTTTCAGGCTGGGAGAGGGGGGCAGATGGACAGAAGGTCAGAGAAGGGGAGATAAGGGAGCTAAACACATGGCTCAAGAGCTTGTACCAGGAAAAAGGACACAAATTTGTAGGTAACTGGCAACAGTTTTGGGAGTGAAAGTTCTTTAAATTCGATGGACTGCATCTGACTAAGGAGGGAGTCAGTGCATTGGGGCAGAAGTTTGATGTCTTTACAGAATATTTGAATTAGCAAATGAGGAGAAGGGTGCAACACCCAATGCATTGAATGTGAAGAACACCCCTCCACCCTCAGCTAGTGATCAAACAGGAATTCAGCATGTTTATAGTTCATTTGCATCACCAGGTAGGGAAAAAGGTCCGTCTCCCCATACGATGCACAGGGGAAACTCCAGACCTCTTCCAACAACTAGCTCACCAAAATCTGGCCAATGGAAAATCATGTATCCAAATGCTTGCAGTCTGGTAAACAAGATCCCATTCCTGCTGGCAATAATGACAGAGGCTAAACTGGACACTGTAGCCATTAGCAAAACATGGTTCACCAGTAACCACACTTGGGAGACTTCAGTACCTGGCTATGTACTGTTCAGAAGAGACCGAGGTGCAAAAAAGGGGGGTGTGTGGAGTGGCCCTTTATGTCAATGAAAATATCAAAGCTACAGAAATTCAGAATACACACAAGGAGCCAGAAGAACTGTGGGTCACCCTGGAAACAGGAAATGGGACAGCCATATGAACTAGGGTTATCTATAGGCCTCCAGACCAGGGGGAGGACATAGACACATTACTGTTAGAAGATATATAAAACATGACAGCTTAAGGGGAGGTTCTGATAATGGGAGACTTCAACATGCCAGATACAGATTGATCAATACCAGAAGGAACATCTGTCAGAACTAGACACATAGTGGATTCCCTGCAGGGGGAGCGTCTCAAACAACCGGTACAATAACAGGCCATAAAGTTATGAATAAAACTTATAAAATTTGGATATTATTTAGTTTGGAGTAGATTTAACTTCATTAGTATCTAATCAATAATTTGACTGTATATACCTGGATTGCCACTGCAGTTTAATTTTATTAGCTAAAAGCTTGCTAGTTTTATCTTCCAGCTCGATGTATTTAGCTTTACTTTTGATTATATTAAATTTTGCCATTTCTTTAGTCAAGGAGAATAGTTTGTTTTTCAATTTTTGCAAGTCTAATTTTTCTTGTTCAGTTAGAGTATTAAAATCTTTTTTTTTCTAAAGAATTAATGTTTTCAGATATAAGGCTAATTTTCTGTTTTTTGTTTCTTTTGTTTTGATCTGAACCTGATAAATTTGCCTCCTTATATAACATTTGAAGGCTGCCCATATGATATCAAAGTGATTGACAGAATTCAAATTGTCTTTCTAAAAATTCTCAAAAGACTGAATAATGTATTTAATAATATATTATTGTCTTAATAAAGAATTATTCAGTCTCCAGATAGTTTGTCTTGGATACATCTGTGGTAACATGATATGCAGATCAACTAATGAATGATCGGAGATGGTTCTTTCAAAAATGTTTGCATTTTTAACTTCTCTTATCCAGTTTTTAGAAAGTAAGAAAAAGTCAATTCTAGAGTATGAATTATGAACGGGGAAGAAAAATTAATATCTTTGACTCCTGGATTTAAAATCATCCATGGGTCTGTCAAATTGCAGACTTCCAACAGTTCAGTGAGCGCTCTAGTATTAGACTGGAGAGAAATATTACTAGTACTAGACCTGTGTAAGTCACAGTTCATTGGAATATTCCAGTCTCCTCTCAAAAGTAATGTGAATGATATAAAAGGGGCCCGTGCTGAAAGTAGGCCTGAAAGAAATGAGGAGGTGTTACTGTTGGGACCATAAATCAAAACAATGACTAATTGAGTTTGAAGTGTCCTGAAACTTTTACTTATCTGCCTTCCTGATCCTGCATTATGTGGGTTGGGGAAAATCCTAAAGAGCTGGCTATTAAAATAGCTCCTCCTCCTTTAGACGTATGTTTTCCTGCTCCATAGACTTGTGAGAAACCGTGTTTTTTAAGCAGGTTTATTTCCGAGCTTAGTAAATGTGTCTCTTGTAATAGGATTATATTGTAACCCTTGCATTTTAAAAGGTTAAGGATTTGCATTAATTTAATCCCGAGACAAATGCCTTTTACATTCCACAATGCAACTATAAAGAGTAAATACATGATAATCTATAGCTTGAGGTAATAAGTGATAAAACTGGTTCAAAGCACTGAAGTAGTTTTATTTCCCTGTAGTTCCTTATTATATTACTTACCAGACAACCAGCTAATCCCAACTAATAAAATCCCTTATATGTCTCTGCAACAAAATCCCCCCCAAAATGTTATAGTATAAAACATAGTAACATATGAAAGTTGTAAGTCTGGAAATAAGAAGGAAGGTTAGACAAATCTTCAACCATTTCCCAATCCCTAAGACTGCCCTCCAGAAATCTAAAGATATGGTGAGGAACACTGCTATGGCCCCGATATCCAACCCACTGTAAAACATAGTTAGTAGCCACTAAAGCTTATAACTATTGTAGTAGCAATTTCCTAACTATTCTATTTAAAAAGTGTATCAGAGAAGGTGCCCCATGTATTAAGAGAACTAAAATAGTTCTGATATATAAAAAGGGCAATCAGAATGACCCCAAAATATATAGACTAATTAGCCTTCTTGATATTAGTTCCAAGATTTACACCAAGATCTTCCTTAATAGATTGTTGATGGAAATAAAGACTTTTTGGGGGGTGTCAGAATTACAGACGAGGCTCAGGATGGGATACTCGACTATTGATAACTGCTTTATACTATCTCACCTGATAGGAAAATATGTATTTTTGTCTACAGCAAAAATTACATGCTGCATTCATAGATTTTTCAACTGCATTCAGTTCAATCTCTAGAGATATCTTAAGGTGTAAAATGAAGAAGTGGGGTACAGATCATGTTCTGATTAGGCTTGTATTCAAACAGATGGGCCCAGGTTTGTTTAGGGCCCAGAAGACATGGCACTCTGTAGCACATTCCCAACAAACACTGGTGTAAGACAGGGCTGTGTTATGGCCCCAACATTGTTTTTCATATATTTTAATCAATTACTAATTCAGATGAGAGAAGGAATGACTAATTCACCAACTATTGGTTCTGCCATATGTTCAACTCTGCTAATGCAGATGCTTTGGTGCTCTTTGCTCTCCTGGCAAGGTGACAGCAACAAAATTAGAAAAATTAAATAAGTATGCCCTAGAAATTAAATTGAGTATCAGTACCTCTAAAAGCCAAGTTATGGCTTTTGGCTCCAATGTAATGTCACAAAAGTAGAGTCTGGAGGATTTTAAACTAAATCCAGTCAAATCATCACATGTCTACATAGGCATTATATATTCTACCAATCATAAATGGTCTGCACACATTAAAAAGCTTGTACAAAAATAAAATGGTCCAAAGATTAAAGAAATTTGATATGAAGTATGAAGGGAAAAGTATCTGCCTACTTATTGAGGCTGGCAGGGCAAAATATAATGCTCAAGCCCTGTATTGTGGAGATCTGGAACATTAAGGATAAAGAACAACTAGAAAAAACCCTAAATCAGTTATTCAGGAGAGTGCTGGGTGTAAATAAATTGACACCAGCAGCATACATAAGGGCAGAAATGGGTCTGATGAAGTTGAAGACTAGGTCTGATGTTTGATGTTTGAAAAAGTAACTACTGGCTAACCTTAACCAGAATGCCACTGGAATGTTTGTCTAAGTATTACTGGGAAGAAAAAGTGACTTTGAACAACACTGGATGCAGATCATCAGTTTGGCTAAAAGAGGTACTAGGCTTACAAACAAAATACCATTTGGAGATTTTATCCAGGTACAGTATGGCCTGGATATTCAGACTGCCCCCGGGCACTGGCGCAAGCATGGGCGCAGTGCAACTGGGATGCACCAGGACCAGGACCAGCTGATATTGAACAGTGATGCGCCATGGTGCAGCACCATTGAATATGGCAAAGTCAGTGCATATACTCCGCATGGTGCAGTGGCACTGCACCAGTGCAAGCCACAGATAGCATGGGAATGAGCCAGCGCAAGTGCAGTTGAGCAAGGCACATCACCTATGATATTCAGCCGGGGGCAAGCAAATAGGCCATAATATATGCAAGGCACAAATGGGGCCATTTGCATGTCATTATGGCCGCATTTGCATGCCTTGTACAGGGCAGTCCGGCGACTTGCATCTGGCACCCTGCACAGCATGATGTGGGCAGTGGGAATCCTGGGGCATCCCCCACCTCGTAGCCGCGATTGCATGGTATATGCTGAAAGATATATCCATGGTAGTCTAGCGCCCCCCCCCGAGTCCCTGAGTCCCCGATAAAGAAAATACATGACCATCCCTGGTGGTCTAATGGAAACCCCACCCGTTGCGTGATCATGGTAAAACTCCGTAATAAAATGCTCTGGTGATCAGTGGCACCCCACCTCTCCCACCCACACAGAACCCCTTGCCCACCCACTCCCCACCGTCATCAGCAGGCAGCAACATCCCACCCGCATACCGCCTGGCCGCCCACTGCATGACAGGTACAGTATGGGCTGTAAGCCTATTGGTCCCCAGTGTGAACCAATGGGCTTGCAGGTCATACTATACTAGACAGTCCCATAAATGTGAGTGATGTCATTCACAAATCGGGGAATCAGGGACTCGGGTGGGATGGGGGACCACTGGACCACCAGGGATGGTCATGTCTTTTCTTTATCGGGGACTCGGGGGGGCACTAAACTACCAGGGATATATCTTTCAACATATACCACACAATCACGGCTATGGGTGGGGGGGTTCCACTTGACCACCAGGGATCAGTGTATGCTTGCGGACAGTGTTCTTGGCGAGCGATGGCCACCCATGGCTGGGCTGCTGTATTGCGCCCTGCACTACTGCAGCCTGCCTGTGGGTGGCTGGGAGATGTTCCTACTCTGCACAGGCTCAACTTTGAGCCCCCATATGCGGCGCAGTGCAGGGCTGCACCAGCATATGTGCCGCACATCCTGGGCTGAATATCGAGATGTGCCGCATATGCATGGGCACGCCCCCTGCATCTGCACCGCATAGGATTACATTGCGCTCTGGTGCATAAGGATTTGTGCTGCGCCGGGCAGCCCTTTTAATATCCCACCAAGGCACAATGTGTGGTTGCACTGGCGCACCTCTGTTGCATCAGGCGCAACTCCTTTGAATATCCGGGCCTATGTAGATATAAGTTTAATGACCAGTGATCACTGTATGGTGTGGTTCTATATAAGGATGGCTGCAGAACTGAACCACACAATGGCAAAGGTCCTAGACTTCAGATGGACAGATATGATAAAGAAGGATAAATGCCTGAGGAATGACCTCATGGGGGGATGACCTGGATGGGATGGAAGAAAGTGGGAGAGGCTAAAAAGGGGCATAGTGAAGGTAACAAACCTCTGCATCAAACAAGTATGTAAAAGGAGAAAAGGAGACTGCTATGCTTCTCAAAAAGGGTGGCTGAAAAAGTAAAGATTAAAAGGGTGACATCCAAAAGATATAAGGAGATGCAGAGAGAAGAGGATAGGGAGATGTATCTGGAGAAACAGAGGAAGCAGAGAAAGCAGTAAGGAGTGCAAAGGCACAAACTAAAGAGAGAATAGCCTAAGAGGTAATGAAAGAGGATGAGATGTTTTAGATATTTAAGTGAAAAGAGGAAGACCAGGGGAGGGATTTTAAGGTTAAAAAGGATTGGGGGGAGGGGCAGTACAGAGGGGGACCATGAAAAGGCAAACATCCTGAACAAATAACTTTTGGTCAGTGCTGACAGTGAAGGAGACCGGGAGGGGCCACAAAAAGTAACAGGAGCTCTGAAGGGAGGGAGGTGGACACTTGTCCTTTTTCAGAGGATAAAGTCCTAAAGAGATTAACTAATCTTGAAGTGGACATAACAATGGGAACAGACAGAATACATTCTTGGGTACTGAGGGAGATATTGGCTCCACCTCTGACAGTCCTGTTTTGCAGCTCACTGGAAATAGTAGTAGTTCCAAAGGACTGGAGGAGCGCAGATGTAGTGCCACTTCACAAAAGTGATAGCAGGGAGGAGGCTTGCAGTTATAGGCCAGTCAGCCTGACATCGATGGTAGTGAAGTTAATGGAATCACTGCTGAAGGAGAAGATAGTGGAATATCTTGACTCTAATGGGTTACAAGACCCAAGATAACATGGATTTGCTGGTGGGAGATCATGCCAAATGAATCTGACAGATTTTATTGATTGGGAGGGATCCGGTCAAAATCGCGCAACTGCAATAGCGTGAGCAAAAACAGCGCACACATCTTAGCGCAGGACACAATAGTGCCGTATCAAAGCAGCGCGTTTACATAATCATGATCTCTTTAAAAGAAGTATTCTCCTGATATGGGAAAAACACACATCAAAACACTGTCTACTTACAGCCTAGTGGATGACACCAAAATAAAGGGACACAAAGCTAATGGGTATGACAGAGAAAGTCTTTGAAATAAGCTGGAAAACTAGAACTACTGTATGACCCGGAGAATAACTGCTGGCCAGGGGCCATCGAAACTTTAAGATTTGAGCCTTTACAAAAATTATGTAAAATGTGTGCCTTCACCATAAAATCAGTAGGAAATATAATTCTAACTACATTAATTAAATGGACACTCAATCTCCATGGGACAGGACAATTTGTGCTCGTTGCAAACTAAAACTGTGATTAACAGTGTTTTAAACACTGCGCTGTTCTGTATTTTAGCTTTAAAAATAGATTTGGATTGAAAATCTAGCACAGATGGGGGCACATCAACATTGCAAAACTGAAGAACTGTACTCTATTAAGCTGCAGTGAACATACTTCAGACAGATATAAGCAAACCCAGCCTCCAGACTGTAACAGTGGGGTTTATAGTATTCTGCTGCAAGGCATTTGTCTTTTTACTGCAATCTCGGATAAATTACCAGACTTGATGGACACATAAGGCTCGATTAGTGGGAAAGAACTGAAGTGAGTACTGACGCGGTTTGAGTAGCGCTAAAATGTATATGCGCTAAAGCGGCAAGAGCGATAGAGTGAACACTATATTGTGTCACGCTATATTGGTTGCGTGATTTTGACATTAAGCCCTTCCTCCTACCCCCACTATAATTGCCTTATGTCTGTCCCATGCATTCTTGAATTCCCCCGCTGTTGTTGACCCCATGACCTTCTCAGGAAGGCTGTTCCATGCATCCACCACCCTCT
The DNA here is from genome assembly GCA_016271365.2 of Neoceratodus forsteri. NCBI lineage: Eukaryota > Metazoa > Chordata > Ceratodontiformes > Ceratodontidae > Neoceratodus > Neoceratodus forsteri. Next base: position 1,150,998,430 of record CM057455.1, on the reverse strand, counting down.
CCATGAAAAAATATTTCCTCACATTGCCCCTGACCCGTCCACCCTCTATCTTCAAATTGTGCCCCCTTGTTCCTGCACATCTCTTTTTTTGAAAGATGCTACCCCCTTGGACTTTGTTGATTCACTTGAAGTACTTGAAACTTTCATCATGTCCCCCTTTCCCTCCTTTCCTTAAGGGTATACATATTAAGCTCTTTTAGGCTCTCTTCATATGGCTTCTGGTGCAGACCCTGCACCATTTTAGTTGCCCTCCTCTGAACTGCCTCCATCCTGTCTATGTCCTTGTGGAGATGTGGTCTCCAGAACTGCACGCAGTACACCAGATGGGGTCTTACCAACTGTCTGTACAGAGGGATAACAACTTCTTGTTTTCTACTGGTGATACCTCTCCCTATGCATTCCAGTATCCCCCCAGCCCTCCTTACTGCCTTCTCACATTGCTTGCCTACCTTAAGGTCATCTGATATGACTACCCCAGGTCCCTTTCCATTTTTGTTGTTGTTAGTACCCCCCCCCAATTGTGTACTCTTCCCCTGGGTTTTTGTTTCCCAGGTGCATTACTTTGCACTTCTTTGCATTAAATCTAAGCTGCCAAACTTTTGACCATTACTTCAACCTTGTGAAGTCCCTTCTTATTCTTTCCACACCCCTCCCCCAAGTGTATCAACCCTGCTACGGTACAGAAAGAACAAGGGTTCATGCTATGAAGTTGGAGACGGTAGATTCAGGAGAGATGTGAGAAAGTACTTCTTCACAGAAAGAGTGGTGGATTCCTGGAACAGCCTACTGTACTAGCCGATGTGGTGGGTGGCAAAAACAGTGGTGTGGTGGGTGGCAAAAACAGTGGTGGGGTTCAAGAATACATGGGGCAGACATAAGAGAATCTTAGTGGAAAGGAATGGGGGAAGGAGAAAGAACCAGAGATCAGGCAGGGTCTACAGAGATACTATATGTGGGGAAAATGGGCAAAGTAGGGGAAGGGGCAAGTAGCTTTTATCTGCTGACAAATTCTGTTTCTGTTTAGAAAATATGAAAACTATATAACCTGCAGAATTGGAAACCTTTGCATAATAAATTTTCTCAAAACCATCCGTAATTCTAAATTTTTGCCATGGCTTGTGAGAAATGACTATAGGCATGGCTACAGGTACTTGGATATATTAGCTAACTCTGAACAAAGAAAGGTGTACACAAATTATAAGATGGAATTATTCCAGAGCAATATGCTGTGGGCCAGACACAGATAAATACAAAGCACAAATGAAGGAAATTGTAAGCTTAATATAGGAAGTACCAAGGATTTTAAACATCTTATATGCTTCTGTACCTGGTATTGAAAGGCATGGAGGTTTTGATGGGAAGAATTGTATCATCCACTGAGGGTACTTATGTGGCTACATTCTTTTAATTCTACTATCTGCTTAAGATGAATGGATAATACAAAGAGCTATGATTTTTTTAACTACAGTTAGGGCTGAGCATGGATTTCTACGTTAAACCCTAAATTGTGCACTTTAATAGCTTTGTAATCGTTTAACAGATTTGCAAGAAATTTTGTATGTGTGGTCTTTGGGCAAGATCTCCTGATGTGTTAAGTTGTGTTCCAGTCAGATGTGCAGATTCTGAGATATGGATAGCAAAATAAGTGAAAAAATCTGGGGTCCCAGACAGTTTGGAATTTTGCTCTGAAGTTTTCAGAGTAGGAAGGGCTTTGGCCACAGTGCTGCTTTTTGCTGGTTTGGTAAAAAAATATTAATCCATTCCAAAATTGTAAGAATTTGACATTTCAGTTCTGAGCATGCTCAGTACAGTTTTTTGGACAGCTGATTGGAATGAAAAAAGAGTTCAGTCCATATGAAAAAAGATCCTGTTTTGTATGGGGATATTCCTTTTCATGAGAAAAAAATTCCTTTTTCATATGGCCGTCTTTTCGTGTGAAGAAAACAACCTCATGAAAAAGGATTCCTACATATGAAAAAGAATCTGAAAAAAAAAACTAAGTAGAAATCCTTTTTCCATATGAAGGCATCCTTTTTCGTATGAATAAAAAAAACACAGGATCCCTTCATGTGAAAACAGAATCTGAATTAAAAAAAAAACTGTCTAAATTATTTTTTTGCATGAAGGGATCCTTTTTCATGAGCTTTTTTCATTCATACAAAAAAGGAATTTGGACAGTTTTTTTCAGATTCTTTTTTCATGTGAAGAAATCCTTTTTGTGAGTTTTTTTGTTCATACAAAAAAGGACATCTTCATACAAAAAAAGAATTTGGACTTACTTTTTTTACAGATTCTTTTTTTTTTGTATGTCGGGATCATTTTTCATGAAGTTTTCATATTCATACAAAAAAGGATCCCTTCATACGAAAGAAGAATTTGGACTTAGGTTTTTTTTTCCACATTTCAAAAAGAATTTGGACTTAGTTTTTTTTTTCCACATTTCAACTTTAACAAGTCATAAATCTCTCAATATTTACAGTTAAGGGACAATCTATAAGTAGCCCTTTAATGTGCTGACTGATTATTGCTTCTGCGATGTTGGCAACGTGATCATTTCACGCACTTCTGCTGTGACTTTGATTTTTTTTGCCATCGGGCGATGTTGCTGTTCCCCTACTGTTCACTGGGGCATGACCTGGAGTTTGTTATATAAATATCCGGGCAGCACAGAGTCCCTAAAAGGCTAAATCTGCCAAACCAAAGACAACCAAGAGTCAGGCAAAAGGGATGCATTCACTGTTCAATATAATAACGGGTTGCAATGCTGTTCTGTCTGGGGCACAGATCATGGGACAGGCACAATGAAATCATAGTGGAAAGGAAGGGGGAAGGGAGAAAGAACTGTAAATCAAGAATGGCCTGTGGTAATAATGTACAGTATGTAGGGAAAAATGGAAAGACTGGGGGGGGGGGGCCAAGTGGTCCTTATCTGAATATCAAATTCTATGTGTCTATATAATACCATCAGAAACTGGCCAATGTAGAAAAAAGAGTGGGCAAGGCCAAGGAGAGGGTAAGCCTCATGGAAGATGGCATAATGCAGCTGGGGCAGTAGTAGAGACACTGGTGCAGCAGACAGCAGCAGTGCAAGAAGAATGTATATATCTGGAAGTCCACTCACATAGAGATAACGTTCACTTATATGACCTACCTGAGGGTACTGAGACAGGCCAAATGACAGACTTTTTTGCAGACTTGCTGCAGGACATTCTGTTCCTTCCTCCAAAATATCTGTATAGAGTGGACACACAATGCCCTTCTTCCTAAGCCCACTGACCCCTGGCCTTTCTGCGTTCAATCATCATGAAATTTTTTAGCTATTAAAAAAAAAAAAGAAGATATCTCGTGGTGGGCCCCGCAACAAAAAAAAAGTTACTTACAATACAGGCTGGCCTTTTTGATAATGATTACCCTCCTGAGATCCTGAGGCTGTGAGAGACATATGAAAATGTTTTGCAGACAGTGTGGGACAAACAGATCTGGTTTTGCACCCCCTTCCCAGAGAAGCATCACATTTTTGGAGACAGTGCCAGACTATGATCCCCTGGAAGAGGCATGCACAGCATTCCAGGAACATGGAACACAGATCACTGCATCACAAAGAGGAATAGGCTAGATGCTTCGGACCCCACCCAATGACTGGAATGTGGTCAGGCATCAGAAGGTATCGTGATTTGGAAAAATGGTGGCCCCAAGAGCACTGCAAGAGATTTTGAATTTGCTGTAAGGAATGCAAAGCACCAGAGCACAAGGCAGGTCCTCCACTGAAGTTGCAACCTGACTGTGATTGCAACTGAATATGCAGGTATTGTTATTGCAGGTGGTGCACCAAGACAGACTACCTACAGGTGTGTGCTAGTTTGGATACTCTGAAGGTCCTTTGGCCAACCTTTCTGTGTTTGGACCAGATTCACTTGTTTATTTTTAAAACTATAGACTTATGAGCAAGTGCTTTGTCATTATCTGAGCCCCAGCACCCCATTACAACTAAGGAAAAAGAGCTGTCTTCTGGCTTTTATGCGTTTCTTTACATTTATGTTGCTGTGATGGCTGAATTTGAATTAGTAATGTTTTCTTTGGCCTAATACTTATGGGAACCCCCAGATTTGTCTCGGTTGGAGAAGTATGCTTCTAGATTTAGTTGGCTTGCCTGGTCACCCAGTGGCTGGAGGGGTGAGGGGGCTCACCTGGGGGTGTTGGTGGGGAGTGACTATTTTGAGACTGGGGGTGTCAGGTCAGTGGCATGGTTCCTTTCTCCTTTTACTTGCCCATACATGGTCCTCTTGCTGCTCTCTGGCTGTCTGGTCTGTGTATGATTCAGACATGTGGCCTCGGCTATATTCATTAGCTGTACAAGTATATTATTACTGCAGTTGAGTTTGAGTGCTTATTTTAGGTGAACTATACACTCTTTCCTCATGTTAAGAAAGTCTGCATCTATGTGTAGGCCCAATCAGGGCCTCCTCAGTTTAATCTGCTGAGATTGAGGATGGGGAGTCATTTTCAGAATTCTAATCCTTCATGTTTGAGCAAAAGAGGGAGAAGAGCTTTGCTAACTGGAAGTGGTTCTTGGGATCTCTGATGGGACTGTGTTTTCTTTTTATCTGGAACCTACCTGACTACTGTATGGCTCCCTGGGTGGCTATCCTGTATGGGGGGAGAGCAAATGCCACCACCATCTCCTTCCCAGCCTCAATGGGGTGGTGCTACAAGCCAGAGGATGGAAACAGAGGCTTTGTTTCCTGGGTCTCCTACTTTGGAGGGCACATTACTGTGCCATTCCACCTGGAAGGGATTTCTGGTAGTAATAACTAACAGTTCTTTTTCATACTGGGTTACATTAATGTTTGACAATGGCTGATGTAAATACTTTGTGTCATATAATGTAAAGGACTGTCTAACACAATTAAGCATAGAAAAGGGAGACGTTCTGGAGGATGCAGTGTTGTCCCATCTGCAGGCATCTCTCTGGGCTGAGGGAGTAGGTTGCTCGTCTCCAGGCCAAGTTGGCCAGGATTCGGGGAACCTCCTCCTTCATCCATGGACCACTGAGTCAACCCCCACTGCCTTAAAGGTTTCCTAGACTGAGGAGTGACTGAACTATGGTGGGCACAGGAAGGGTGAGGGCAGTGGGGCAGAGGCACATCCCTCCTACGGTTCCACTCCATAACTCCTGTGCTGCACTGGCAGGGTGGGACTGTCCTAAAGGGGCACACACAGTGGAGACCAAGGAGGATGTGGGGCTCCTCCACAGTGAAGACCCCGGGGGGAGGCAGAGGACCCCAGAGGAGGAAGAAGCAACTCCTGGTGGGAGATTCTATTGTGAATAGGGTAGACTTCGGGGCGGATGGAGTGGCAGAGAGAGGTTAAGTGCCTACCTGGTGCCATGACTTGGAGGGATGGAAAGCGCATCCAGAGGATTGTTGGAGCAGCAGGATGAGAGAGAGAGCTAGACATCATTGTCCACCTGGGGATGAATGATCTGGCTGGTGCTGAGATTAGAGTAGTGCAGGAGGACTTCAGAGAGCTGGGGAGGGGTCTTAGACAAGTGGCACACACTGCGGCCTTTACAGAGATGCTATCAGTCAGAGACAAGGGGGAGGACAGGGCAGTCTGCACCACATGATTCAATGCATGGCTGAAGGACTGGTGCAGAGAAGAGGGCTTCAGCTTCATTGGGGACTGGGATCCCACCTGGAGGGATGCAGGCCTATACAAGTGGGATGGACTGCATCTATCCAGGGGGCAGAGATCCTCAGTGAGAGGTTTAAATGCTTCATTGGCAAGCATTTAAATTAGCCAAGTTGGAGGCCTAGGTAGTCAGGAAGAAAGCTGCCCCACAAGATGAAGCAGTCAGAAGGGAGAACCCTAGGGTTGGGAAAATGACACTAAAACCTAAAACTGAGATAGGTAGCATGGCAGAGATAAGGAAGAATGGGAGTAAAACAGGAGGGGAAGGGAGGGAAGACATAAGGATAGGAGGGTAGCTACTAGAAGGGGAGGTTGCAAAACTTGGAAGGCCATGTGCACGAATGCCCGCAGCCTGGGAAATAAAATCACAGACCTAGTGGCCTTGATGGCAGAAGCAAACCTGGACATTGTTGCTGTTACCGAGACATGGTACTTGGGAAACCATAAATGGGATGTAGCCATACCAGGTTACACTCTATTTAGAGTATTGAGTACTAACAGTATTGTGCTCCCAGGTCGCACCTGGAAACAAGCTCCGGTTTAGTGTGCCTTTTCTGGTTAAGCAATTTCCCCTTTCCCCCTAGAAAAGACAGGGTGAGAAAAAGGGGTGGAGGGGTGGCTGTCTACGTCAGGGAGGAAATTAAAGCAACTGAAGTTCAGGGCATACAGGAGGGAGCAGAAGCACTGTGGGTCACCCTGGGGACAGGGAGTGGCATTGCCATTTGCACTGGCGTGATCTAAAGACCTCCAGCACAAGGGGAGGAGATGAATGAGGTACTAGTGGAAGTTTTCCACAAAATGACAGCCAAAGGTAAAGTGCTGCTAGTGGGAGATTTCAGTATTCCTGATGTGGATTGGAGCACTCAGGCTGCAGCCATGGCCAGGAGCAGAGGCATCCTGGATGCCCTGCAGGGGGTGTGCATCGAGCAGCTTGTGGGCGAACCCACCAGAGAAGGAGCAATATTGGGCCTGATACTCACCAACAGGGACAGAGTCACTGATGTAATGGTGGGTAGCCACCTGGGGTCCAGTGATCATCATATGGTGTGGTTCAATGTGAAAACAGTGGAGGAGTCAAACCACACGAAAGCACTGGTCCTGGATTTCAGATGGGTCAACTTTGCAAAAATGGGGGAATGTCTCAAGGAAGCCCTGACAGGAGGAGGAGAAGAAGAAGGAGGAGGGGGAGATGTGGAGAAACAATGGGCTAACCTTAAGGGAGCCATAGCAGAGGTAACAAGCCTTTGTGTTAGGCAAGTAAGCAAACCAAAGAGAAAGAAAAACAAAACACTATGGTTCTTAAAAAATGTGGCTTGGAAGGTAAGAGAGAAAAGGTTAGCTTTCAGGAGGTACAAGGAAACACAAAGGGGGAAGACAGGGAAATGTATCTGGAAAAGCAGAGGGGGGTGGGGAAAGGAGTCAGGAACGCAAAGGTGCAAACAGAGGAAAAAATAGCCCATGCAATGAAGAAAGGAGACAAGACCTTTTTCAGATACATTAGTGAAAGAAAGAAGACCAGGGGTGGAATTGTGAGGTTAAAAAGAGAGAGGGGGGTGTGTGCAGAGGGGGACCAAGAAAAAGCAACAATCCTGAACAAATATTTGTGTTCAGTATTCACAGAAGAAAGGGAAGGAGAAGGACCACTATTGGGTGATAGGGGCACCAATGGGAGAGAGGTGGATACCAGCACATTTATGGAGGAAAGAGTCCTAAAGGAACTCGAGAATCTGAAAGGAGACAAGGCTATGGGTCCGGATGGGATACATTCCAGAATAGTAAAAGAACTTACAGAGGTGCTGGTAGCACCACTAACAGCCATATTCAACACATTGATAGAGACAGGTGGTTCCAGGGGACAGGAGGAGGGCAAATGTACTGTAAACCCTCTCCACAAAAGTGGGAACAGTAAAGAGGCTGGCAGCTATAGGCCAGTCAGCCTGTACTCGGTGGCGGGGAAATTAATGGAGTCACTGCTAAAGGAAAGAATTGTGATATTTCTTGAATCCAACAGAGAATAGGATCCAAGGCAGTATGGATTCACAGCGGAAAGGTCTTGTAGAACAAATCTGATGGATTTCTTTGATTGGGTGACCAGGGAAGTAGATCAGGGAGGAGCAGTGGATGTGGCCTACCTAGATTTCAGCAAGGCCTTCAACACTGTCCCACATAAGTGGTTGGTAAATACGTTGAACAGCCTGAGAGTGGGCCCCAAGGTGGTAAACTAGGTCAGAAACTGGTTGGGTGACAGGACACAGAAGTTGGTGATAAATGACGTTCAATCCGAGGAGAGGGGGTGGCCAGCCAGGTGCCACAGGGATCCGCGATGGGGCCAGTCCTCTTTAATGTCTTCATAAACGACATTGCAGAGGGGCTGGAGGGGAAGGTATGCCTCTTTGCAGACAACACTAAGATCTGCAACAGGGCTGATACTCTGGGGGGGGGATGAGGAAGGACCAAAACATACTTGAGGAGTGGTCAAGAGTATGGTAGCTACAGTAAGAGTCAGTGCTTTGGGAATTGCTCGTGGGGTTTCGGAGGCGGGCGTGAACAGAGGGGGATGGATGAGGGGGGTGCTCGCGTCTGAGTGGTTAAGTCCAGAAGATGCCCTGGGGCGAAATGGAGTGCTGAACGTGGACCTTCCTGTTTGGTCCCCATACCCAAGGGCACCACTTTTGTAAATGGTGGGCAGGTGGTCGGGGCTTCCCAGGAGTTCTATCCAACTCGGGCGGTGTTGTGTAATGCCAGGTCCATTGTGAACAAGACTGCCATTGTAGCAGACTCGGTAGGCACAGCGGATCTGACTTGCATCACCGAAACTTGGCTGGATAGTAATGCTGGCCCAGTACTTGAGGCAGCAGTTCCGGCTGGGTATTCGGTGATACACCGCCCAAGATTGGATCAAGAGGGGTGGGGGTTACAGGTCTGCTCTAAGACCGAATGACCTGCTAGTGTTCCAGTGGAGGAGACCAGATCCTTTGAATGTGTCGTAGTGGCAGGTGGGGGCTATAGAATAGCGCTCGTCTATCATCCACCCGGTGACGAGAAACTATTTCTAAAGGAAGTGGTGGACTTCGTCATCGACCTGGTATTTGAATCGCCCAGGTTGATGGTGCTGGGTGATTTTAATGCCTGGATCGATGACGAACTCTCACAATTTGGTCAGCACTTCCTCCAGTTGATGTGTTCATTGGGCCTCTCATAGGTGGTTACCTCTACCACTCATAAACATGGCCATTCGCTGGATCTGGTCTTCCTGCTGGGGTTGAAGGCCTCCGATGTGGGGGTGGGGGAACCAGTCGGATGGTCTGACCACCACACTGTGAGGTTCAATTTTTGCACCCCCCTGCGTAGGCCTACCCCAGTGGAGATGGTCAAGTACCGCCCTTTACAGGATGTTATTTCCGATGGTCTAACTGCGGTTCTTGACCTATCAGAATTTCCTGGGTTGAGCTCAAATCCTGAAGCGATGGTACAAGCCTATAATAAGGCTGTCACCTCTGCTTTGGATTTAATTGCTCCCACCCATGTGCGGCCTCTCTCCCTTCGCCCTCGAGCCCCCTAATTTGATCGGGATCTGAGGGAGTTGCAGCGATTAGGTCGCAGGTTGGAGAGATGCTGGCGGAAATCCGGCTTAGATGCTGACCATCTTAGACTCCTAGAGCATTATAAACTCTATCAGTCAGCAATCACTCAAAGAAGGCAGTGTTCCTGTCCGGAGAAATTGCTGCTGCTCAGAATCGACTAGCCCAGCTCTTTTGAACCATAGACAGGCTGTGCAACCCAGCCTGTCTGCAGGTCTGTCGGGCCTTTTCACAGACGCAGTGTGTGGAGCTTGCTCGATTCTTTGCAGATAAGGTGGCCGACATCAGGGCCGAGATTTGCGCCGCACCCTCCATGGGAGTTGTGGCGGTCCAGCCCACAGTCACAAGCACACCGTTCGCCTGGAGTTCCTTCAAAAGGCCGGAAATTGAGGATGTTATGAGGATTGTCCAGGGTATGTGTACCACAAGCTGTAGTTTAGACCCGGGTCCCACTGGCCTGATCATGGGCTGTGGGGAGGTTATCTACCCAGTTCTAGCTAGGATAGTCTGGTGTTCCCTAGACTCTGGTGAATATCCCCGCTCCCTGAAGGAAGCGGTGGTCACACCAGTGTTGAAAAAGGCAACCTTGGACCCCGACTCCCTAGCAAACTACAGACCCATCTCGAACCTCCCCTTTGTTGGGAAGGTAATCGAGAAAGTGGTGGCAGCCCAGTTGGACAACCATTTAGCCATCCATAACATCTACGATCCTCTTCAATCAGGTTTTTGAAAGAGGCACAGCACTGAGACTGCGCTGGTTCGGGTCCTCAATGATCTCCTGATGGCGAGAGACCAGAAAAATGGTCCATTTTGGTCCTTCTGGATTTGTCAGCAGCATTTGACACCGTAGACCGTGGGGTGTTGCTCGAGCACCTGAGATGCATCTGTGGGTTGTCGGGTTTGGTGTACAGATGGTTTACCTCTTTCCTCACAGGTAGAACTCAGAGGGTGGTATCGGGGATATTTTCCTCCAATCCTACTGCTCTGACCTGTGGGGTGCCTCAGGGCTCTGTGCTGTCCCCCATGTTGTTTACGGTGCATATGCTCCCCCTCGGAGACATTGTAAGATGATATGGGCTGGAGTTTCATTGTTATGCTGATGATACCCAGCTCTATCTGTCTTTTGCGCCTGACTTGAATAGAGCACTCTCAGTGTTTAACAACTGTCTCAGCGAGATCCAGGATTGGATGAAGTCCAGCTGGTTGAAGTTGAATTCTGGGAAGACGGAGGTGATGGTTGTGGATCCCGGCCGCCGGATTGAGGGGTTGGGGGCACTTCAAACCTCTGGTTTATTCCTGGGGGATGTGGAGCTCCCGACCTCTGAATGGGTGCAAGACCTGGGGGTGATCCTTGACGATCAGCTGACATTGCATACGCAAGTGTCGGCGGTTGTTAAGGTATCCTTTTACCATCTTAGGAACATCGCCAGGATCAAGCACCTTGTTCCGTCCGGCGACCTACCCACGCTGATCCACGCCTTTGTGACCTCGCGTTTGGACTACTGCAACTCTCTCAACTTTGGGCTTCCTGGGGTTGATATCTGCCGCTTGCAGCTAGTGCAGAACTCAGTGGCCCGGTTGTTAATGGGGACTTCACGTTCCTCTCATATTACACCGGTGCTCCGGGATCTGCACTGGCTGCCGGTTCAGTGGCGGATCACCTTTAAAGTTGGATTACTGACATATAAAGCCCTACACGGTTTGGGCCCTGATTACCTGAAAGATCTTCTGGTGCCCTACCTACTGACGCGACCACTCCACTCAGCCAGCGAGGGGTTGCTAGAGATCCCGAGGGTAGCTTTAAAATCTTCCAGCGCCCAAGCTTTTATGTTCGTGGTGCTGACCCTCTGGAACTCTCTACCACGTTGGATTAGAGAGTGCATGACGGTGAAGGGTTTTAAAAAGGGCCTAAAATCTTTTTTATGGATTAAGGCATTTGGAGGTAATTTGGATGCCAATTAATGCTCTGCATTTAATTTGGTTTTTAATCTGTTTTATTATGTTTTTATCTTGTATTTTATTGTAATGCACCTTGATTTTAAGAAAGGCACAGAGAAATAAAGCTTATTATTATTATATTATTAAAGTGTGAAATCATGCATTTGGGGCACAGAAATCTAAAGGGAAGAGTACAAGATGGGGGAGAGGTAATGATGGCCACAAGTCAAGAAAGGGACCTGGGGTAATCATATATGATGACCTAAAGGTAACCAAACAATGTGAGAAGGCTGTGGGGAGAGCCAGTGGGATGCAAGTGTGCACAGGGGGTAGGTATCACCAGCAGAAAAAAGGAGGTGGTTATGCCACTGTAGGGATCACTAGTGAGACCTCATCTGGAGTACTGTGTCCAGTTTTGGAGGCCGCATCTCTGGAAGGACAAACAAAACAGAAACAGTCCAGAGAAGGGCAACAAAAATGGTGCAAGGACTGCACCAAAAGTCATATGAGGAAAGACTAGAGGACCTCAATATGTATTCCCTGGAGGAGAGGTGAGAGAGGGGGTATATGATAGAGACATTACAAACATACGAACATACGAATGTGCCAGCAGAAACAGACCACCCGGTCTATCTAAGTCTGCTCGAGTGTGCAGCCAACACCCCTAGTTTGCAGCTGCCCCAACACCTCTCCCTTTTGTCATCCCACTGCCGCCCCCCACCCTCAATCTCCCCTGTTCCCTGTCCCATGCCCTTTTGAAGCTGTTCACAAATTTACATGATACCACTCATTCTGGTAGGGCATTCCATTTTGCTACCACCCTCTCTGTGAAATAGTGTCTCTTCATTTCCTTCCTAAATCTTCCCCCCTCCATTCTTAGCCCATGCCCCCTGGTGACCCTCCCCCTCCTTAACTTAAAGATTCCCCTCAGATACTTGAATGTCTCTATCATGTCCCCCCGTCCCTTCTATCCTCCAGGGTGTACATATTGAGGTCTACCAGCCTGCTGTCATAGTCTCTCCCCTCCATTCCACATATCATCTTTGTTGCTCTCCTCTGCACCCCCTCCAGCAGCCTCATATCACGCTTTAGGTATGGCCCCCAAAACTGCACACAATACTCTAAGTGTGACCTTACCAGTGATCTGTAGAGGGGCAGATCACCTCACTTCGCCTAGATGAAAAACCCTTTGCTATGCACCCCAGCATTTTGTTTGCTTTTGCAGCCGTTGTCCTGCACTGGGCAATGTTGTTCACGGTCCCCGTTATCATTACCCCAAGGTCCTTCTCCTTCTTTGTGATCCCCAGCTTAACCCCCGCCAGTATTCTCTCCTTGGGTTCTTCACCCCAAAGTGCATAACCTTACACTTCTTTGCATTGAACCCCAGCTGCCACCTCTCTGACCACTCCTCTAGCTTGCTTGGGTCTCACTGCAGCTGCTTCCACCCTTCCTCTCCATCCACCACTGCTCCGATTTTGGTGTCATCAGCAAACAGACTTATCTTGCTCACCACCCCATGTCCAATGTCTGATATGAAGAGCCCAAACAATACTGGCCCCAGCACAGAGCCCTGTGGCACCCCACTTGTCACCGGCCTTGGAGTTGAGAGCTCCCCTCTCACCACTACCCGTTGCAGCCTCCCACTCAGCCAGCTTGTAATCCAGTTTATCATTTTGGCCCCTTCTCCTACACTAGTTAGCTTCCCTCCAAGCCACCCATGAGTCACCGAATTGAAGGCCTTGCTGAAGTCCAAGTAAAGAACATCCACCGCATGACCCTTATCCAATTCACCTGTCACCCAGTCATAATATTGTACCAGGTTGGTTTGACAAGACTTCCCTGAAACAAACCCATGCTGCCTCACATCCTGGAGGCCACTGTTCTCCAGGTAAGACACCAGTCTTTCCTTTAGTATCATTTCCATGAGTTTGCACACTATGGATGTGAGACTTACCAGATGATAATTACCCGGTTCATCAATTGGCCCGCTCTTGTGTAATGGCACTACATGTGCCATCCTCCAGTTCATTGGCACACATCCCAACTCCAGGGAGGTGCTGTACAGATCTTCCAGCAGCTCTGCCAACACCTCCGCCATCTCTCTCAGCACCCTGGGGTGGATACCATCTGGCCCTGGTGCCTTGTCTACCTTCAGTGCCCTCAGTCCCTCTAGGACTCTATTTGCCTCAATTCTTCCATCTGTCGTCTCCTCTCCTCCCGTCCCCAACCTCCCAGCCCATGCTGGTAGCGGTCCCCCCTTTTCTGCTGTGAACGCAGAACAAAAGTATTTATTCAGTGCTTCTGCCTGCTCCTCCCCTTTTCCGTCCACTCCCCACTCCTTTTTATCCTCACTATTGTCTCCTTGCACTTTCTTTTCTCCCTGATGTATCTGAAGAAGTCTCCCCCCCCCCCTTAATTCCCTGTGTTAATCTCAGCTCCCTCTGGGCATTGGCTTCTCTCACTTTTCTGGTCACCTCCCTGGACATCTTGCATATTCCTCCCTGTCCACTTCCTTTCCTGTCCTCCTAAACCTGTGGTGAGCCACTCGTTTTTGCCCTCACCACCTCCACAACTTCGCTGTTCAACCAGCATGGTTTTCTTGCTCTGCTTCTTTTACTCTGTGCCTTGGTGCAGGCTTCTGTTGCCTCTGTAACCCCCCGTTTAATAATATCCCATTTCAGCTCCACGTCCATCTCATGCCTTATGCCCTCCAGTTTCCCTTTCAGTACCTCCTGAATCCTCCCAAAGTCCCCCCCCCCGAAGTTTACCACCTGAGTAACCGATTTCTCTAGCTCTCCACACATCGTGATATTAAACCACACTGTTTGGTGATTGCGTCGGATAGTGGGTCCTCTACCTTTATTTCCCTCACTGCCTCCCCATTCGACAATACTAGATCTAAAGTGTTCTTTAGCCTAGTAGGTACAGTAACCAACTGTGTCAGGAGACCATCCTGGATCGCATCCAGGAGCACTTGCTCCCTAGCACTGGAGGTGACCGGAGTGCTTCAGTCAACCCCTGGCAAGTTGAAATCCCCCACGATGACCACCTTTCCTTTTCTACATACCTTTCTGATTTGTCCCGCTAGCTCCCTGTCAAGCTCTTCAGACTGGGACAGTGGCCTGTATACCACCCCAAACCTTAGTTTCCTACCCCTTGAGTCTAGGAGCTGCAGCCAGATTGCCTCTGTTCTCCTTTCTTCTCCCTCATCCCTTGTGCATTTGATCCCGTCCCTCACATAGACTGCCACCCCCCATCCTTACAGTCCTTCCTGTATAATTTGTATCCTGGGATTGCCAGATCCCAGTCCTGGTGCTCAATTGCCCACGTTTCTGCGACAGCTGCAACATCCACCCTCCATACTACTAAGAGTGCCTGTAGCTCAGCGGATTTGTTTCCTAGGCTTCTTGCATTCAATGAGACCACCCTCCATAATGTCCCCTTCCCTTCTCTAGCCTCCATCTCGTCCCTTCTACTCCCTCCTTTTATGGCCTCCCTGAGTCCTTCCCTGCTAGCCTGGGGGGTAGGCTGTGACTACATTCAAGTACATCTGGGGTATAAACAAGGTACAGGAGGGTAGCATCTTTAAGAAAGATGTACAAGAACAAGGGGGCATGATATGAGGCTGGGGATGCTCAGGGGCAACGTGAGGAAGCACACTTTCACAGAAAGAGTAGGGGATGCTTGGAACAGCCTCCCAGTGGAGGTGGTGGGGGCAAAAACAGTAGGGGGAATTCAAGAATGCATGGTATAGACATAACAGTACTCTTGCAGTGGGGAAGAGAGGATAAGCTGCAGATCAGCTAGGGTCTGTGATATTGCATTAGGTAGGAAAAGGGGCAGATGGTCCTTATCTGCCATCATCTTCTATATTTCTATGCTAAGTGATGCCCTTCCTTAAAAAGCCCTAAAGTAGACTTCCTTTTGCTTCCAGGAGACACATCTATCAGCCACTGAACATGATAAATTGCAAAGTTTTGGTTACCAGATGGCTGCAGTCTCCTCCTATAAGGCTGGGCAGAAGAGCAGTGGGGTTGTGCTGGTCCCAGACTCTGTGGCTTTTGAGGCTTTGGACAGTCATGTAGACAAATATGTACAGCATGCCCTGCTTAACAGCGGGTATAATAGGAAACTGGTCACCTTGGCCTTAGTCTATGTCCCTCTGGGATCTGAATATATATTTTTTAAGGACTTGTTTCTCTTGCTAGCAGACTGGAGTGAGAGATTATTGATTTTAGCTGGGGACCTCAATCTAACCTTTTTTATCACAGTTAGAGAGCTCCTCACAAATACCCAGGAGGGAGCACTTAGCTAAATGAGTCCACAAACTGTTATTTGAATTAGGCCACATTGACACATGGCATCACTTATACAGACAAACTCAAGAGTATACTTTTTATTCTGCCAGCCACCACATCTACTCATGCTTGGATTGTTTTCTGGTACAAAAATAGCTGAGTGGTGATGCTGGTAGAGAGTTGGATGGGTAATCTTGGTCTCTTAGACTATACTCCTATATATTTAACACTCATGCTTGGTCTATCCTGGAAAAATATGTTTTGGAAACTAAATGTGTCATTGTTAAAGGACAAGGAGATCAAACAAAGTAGCCTGCAACTGAATGAATGGGCAGTTTATTTTATTTTTTTTAGTCTTTGGTAACCGGTTAAGGCCTACTAGGCACAAGTGCCTGTTTTCAGGGGAGGACTGGTAGCACTTGGCGGTTAAGTGACTTGCTCGGAGTCACACAGTATGCCAGTGGAGGTTGTGAGAATCAAACTCAGGTCTGGTCTGCTGGATGTATCAAGCTCGTTCACACCTCGTTCCTCTAAATGCTAGGCTATACTGCCAGTTAGGGAGAATGATATGCCAGATATCTCTCTGTGGGATACTACAAAAGTTGTCCTTAGCGGTAAATTGATTAAAACTGTTTCACATAAGAAAAGAAGGAGGGAAGGCCATCAGGTTGAATTAGAGGCCCAGCTTAGGGACCTGAAATCATGGCATAAGGATAGGTATCTCAGGGAAGTTGTTTCTCTTTGCAGATGAGACAAAGCTATGCAGCAAGGTAGATCATGAGGAAAAGGTGTGGGATCTCCAGGAGAACCTAGTGAAGCTAGAGAGATGACCTAAGGTCTGGCAGGTGAGATTCAATGCCAAGAACAGCAAAGTAATGCACTGAGAGAGGCAACATCTACACAAGGAATAATGGATGGAAGTGATTAGACTGGCCACTTTGATAGAGTAGAGGTATCTGAGGGTCACAGAGGCAGTAAGTAAGTAGGGAGAAGAAAAAAAACAAACAGAGAAAAGAGTAAGTATTCCAAACAACAGTTAGGGGGCCAGACATGATGGGAGTAGTGTAGTGCAGTGGCTCTGGAGCAGCAGTCTTCCGGGAGACATTCTGGAGGATGCGGTGTTGTCCCATCTGCAGGCACCTCTCTGGACTGATGGAGGAGGTTGCTCATCTCCAGGCTGAGCTGGCCAGGATTTGTGGGACCTCCTCTCCCACCCAGGGCCACTACTGTTGCTTCAGAAGTTGCCAAGAAAGAGGAGCAGTTGGACCACAGTGGGCTCAGGGAGGGTGAGGGTGGTGGAGCAGAGGTGCATCCCTCCAGTTGTACCTCTCCACAATTCATATGCTGTTCTGACAAAGTGTGGTTCCTCTATGGAGGCATCCACAGTGGAGACCAAGGAGGATGCTGGGAACCTCCATAAAGGAGACCCACAGGAGGGTGGCATGGGACCCCACAGGGGAAGGAAACAACTCCTGGTGGGGGACTCCATTGTTAGGAAGGTAGAACTGGGGGAGGAATGGGAGAGGGAGGTAAGGTGCCTGCCTGGCACTATGGCTTAGAGTGACAGGGAGAGAATCCTCAAGATCGCTAGAGCAGCTGCGCAGAGGAGGGAGCTGGATGTCATTGTCCACCTAGGGACAAATGACCTGGCTAAGAAAGGGATCAGAGCAGTACAGGAAGCATTTGTGGAGTTGGGGAGGGGCCTAAGACAAGTAGCAGGCACGGTAACCTTCTCGGAGGTGCTGCCTGTCTATGGCACAGGTGATGCTAGGGTGCTCCACACCATGGGATTCAATCAGTGGTTGAAAAACTGGTGCAGAGCTCAGGGATTTGGCTTCATTGGGGACTGGGGGTCCACCTGGAGGGATGCAGGCCTATACTGGCATGATAGTCTGCATCTGTCCAGGAGGGGAACCAGGATCCTAGGTGATAGGTTTAAATGCTTCATGGGCAAGCATTTAAACTGGCCAAAGGGGGAGGCACTGGAGAGGAGCAGGGAAATCCTAGCCCCCCCAAACAAAAATCAGGGTACTAAGTGAGGCAAACACCAAGATAGAGATGTCGATAGGGAGAAGGGCAGGGGTAAATGGAGAAAATGACAAATGCAATAAGGACAGAGATGGGGCAAAAGGGGCAAGGCCATCAAATGGAGGGTAATGAGTACCAATGCCCATAGTCTGGGCAACAAGCTCCCTGAACTGGTGGCCTCGATGAAAGAGGGATGCCTGAATATCGTAGCAGTCACAGAAACATGGTACACAGAGAACCATGACTGGGATGTTAACATACCAGGGTACACAACCTACTGGAGAGACAGGGAGAGGAGAAGAGGGGGTGGAGTAGCTCTCTATGTAAGGGAAGGAATAAAAGCAACTGAACAAAAGTGTAAACAGGGAGGAGAGGAGGCACTGCGGGTCACCTTAGGGTCTGGAAATGGCACCACAATCCGCACAGGGGTTGTATACAGACCCCCATGTCAGGGAGAGAGAATGGATAAGGATATGATAGAAGGCATCCTTTGGATGACAGAGAAAGGGGAGACACTGTTGATGGGGGACCTTAATATGCCAGATGTTAACTGGAGCACCTTTGCTGCAGCCACATCCAAAAGTAGGGCCATTCTCTATGCCCTTCGGGTGGCATTTCTCAGACAGCTAGTTTTGGAACCCACCCATGAGGGAGCAATCTTAGACCTCATACTCCCACATGGGGACAGTGAGAGGATCTCAGAACTAGAAGTGAGTAGCCATCTGGGAACAAGTGACTACCAAACTGTGTGGTTCATGATAAACTCAGCTACAGAGTCAAGCCATACAAAAGAGTGGGCTCTGGACTTCAGGAGGGCTGACTTTGGCAAGCTGGGAGAATGCCTTAGAAAAGCACTAGCAAACAGGCTAGAAGGAGGGGTGGAGCAACAATGGGGAAACTCAAAACTGCCATCACAGAGGCAACAAGCCTTTGTGTGAAGCAAATAAATCAAAACAAAAAAAAAGCCACTATGGTTCTCAATGGAGGTGGCGGTGAAGGTTAGGGAGAAAAAGATAACATTTAGGAAGTATAAGGAAACACAGAAGGAGCAGGACAGAGAACTGTACCAGTTAAGGCAGAAGGAAGCAGGGAGGGTAGTCAGAATAGCAAAGGCCAGAACTGAGGAAAAGATAGCCAACTCAGTTATGAAGGGGGATAAAACCTTTTATTGGTATATCAGGGAGCATAGAAAGACAAAGGGAGGGATAGTGAGGCTGAATAGAATGGACGGTGGATGGGCAGAGAGAGACAGTGAAAAAGCAGGGATACTGAATGAATATTTCTGCTCAGTATTCACAAAAGAGGAGGAGGGGGAGGTGCCTAATCCAATTAACAGAAGCACTCTGGATAAGGGGGTCGATCCCAGTCCTTTCACAGATGAAAGGATTCTGAAAGAACTCCTAAAACTGAAGGTGGACAAAGCAATGGAGCCTGATGGAATTCACCCCAGAATTCTAAAAGAATTAAGGAGAGAACTAGTGACACCACTGACTACCCTTTTTAACAGATCATGGGAGGATGGTGTGGTACCCGAGGACCGGAGGAAGGTGAATGTGATTCCCCTTCACAAAAGTGGGAGCAAGACAGAGGCAGGAAACTACAGACCTGTCAGTTTGACCTCTGTGGTAGGGAAAGTGATGGAATCACTTCTGAAGGAAACAATTGTTGAGTACCTAGAGGCCAGTGGGGCACAGGACCCAATGCAGCATGGGTTCAGAGCGGGAAGGTCATGTCAGACGAATCTAATTGATTTCTTTGACTGGGTGACCAAAGTAGTAGACCAGGGAGGGGCTGTGGACATGGCCTACCTAGACTTTAGCAAGGCATTTGACACAGTCCCACACAAGATTAATAATCAAATTAACCAGCCTGGGAGTGGGTCCCAGGGTGGTAGCCTGGGTAAAACATTGGCTGGACAACAGGAAACAGAAGGTAATTGTAAATGGAGTCCACTCTGAAGAAAGAGGGGTTACTAGCAAGGTACCGCAGGGTTCAGTACTGGGTCCAGTCCTTTTTAAAGTCTTTATAAGTGACATTGCAGAGGGACTGGAAGGAAAAGTATGCCTCTTTGCAGATGACACAAAGATCTGCAACAGGTTTGATAAACAAGGAGGTGTGGAAAGGATGAGAAGGGACTTGACAAGGCTGGAGGAATGGTCTGAATTTATGGCAGCTTGGATTCAGTGCAAAGAAGTGCAAAATAATGCACCTGGGAAACAAAAACCTAGGGGAAGATTACACAATGGGGAGAGGTAGTAACAACAACAAAAATGGAAAGGGACATGGGGGTAATCATATCAGATGACCTTAAAGTTAGCAAGCAATGTGAGAAGGCAGTAGGGAGGGCTGGGGGATACTGGGATGTATAGGGAGAGGCATCACCAGCAGAAAACAGGAAGTTGTTATCCCTCTGTACAGACAGTTGGTGAGACCCCATCTGGAGTACTGCGTCCAGTTCTGGAGACCCCATCTCCGCAAGGACATAGACAGGATGGAGGTAGTCCAGAGGAGGGCAACTAAAATGGTGCAGGGTTTGCAAGAGAAGCCATACGAGGAGAGACTAAAGGAGCTTAATATGTATACCCTTGAAGAAAGGGGGGGCATGATAGAAACTTTTAAGTACCTCAGTGGAATCAACAAAGTCTAAGAGGGTAGCATCTTTCAGAAAAAGAGATGTGCAAGAACAAGGGGACACACTTTGAAGATGGGGGGGACGGCTCAGAGCAATGTGAGGAAGTATCTTTTCACAGAAAGGGTTGTGAATGGATGGAACAGCCTTCCTGAGGAGGCTGTGGAGTCTAAAACTGTGGGAGAATTCAAGAATGCATGGGACAGACATAAGGCAATTTTTGTTGGAGTAGGAAGAAATAGGGTGTTGATTTAAAAGGATCTGCAGCTTATCCTGTAGGTAGGGAAATGGGCAGACTAGGTGGGCCAAGCGGTCCTTATCTGCTGTAAAAGTCTATGTTTCATTGTTAGTGACTTCCTCAAACAAACAGGTCAGTGCAAAAAGGCATACAGCAATGAATCAAGGATGATGAGGTGTATAGCGAGGGGTTTTGACAGTAGGAGAAAGGTGATTCTGCCACTGTACAGATCCCTGGTCAATCTTCACCTGGAGCACTGTGCCTAGTTCTGGAGTCCTCACCTGAGCAAAGACATTTTATTTATTTATTTATTTATTTATTTAACACTTTGGTAACCAGGAAAGGCACACTGAGCCATAGCTCATTTCCAGGTGCAACCAGTGTGTGTGTGTGTGTGGGGGGGTGGAGAAAATGCAACAGCAATACAGAGGTGCCTACATAGCAGAAGGTACCATAAAATACAGGATACTTTTCAAAATATATGTACTAAAATACAAGAAATATTGCAAATGTAGACCATAAATACAATAAATACAAATTAGAATATACAATGTTATATGATCAGGCAATAGAATTAGGAGAGACATTGACAGACTAGGGTCGGTACAGTGGAGGGCCACCAAGATGATCCAAGGCCAGCATGAAAGATCTAGGAAGATCTGCTGGAAGCCCTAAATATGTCCTCATTGGACACCAGGCAGGAAAGGGGGGGACATGACCGAAACATATACAGTACAGCAAGATCCTCAGGAGTATAAACAGGGTGAATAGTCAAGATCTGTTTGTAAGAAACAGGGATACAGTCACTAGGGGATATGAATGGAGGTTGGTGGGAGGTAAGTTCAGAACTGTGAGGAAGTTCTACTTTACTAAGAGAGTGGTGGAACTGTATAACACTGCCAGCAGAAGTGCTGGTGGCTGCTACCCTAAATGGGTTTAAACATGGTTGGGGCAAGGCAAGGGGACTCATAATCCCTGGAGTGGGCCCATAATGATTTGAAGGGTGGGGGAGCAGTGGGGTAACACCCAACAGCACAGTAGGTTGGTGGGGGTAAGGTAGTGTAGCAAGACTCATTGGACCTTTGATTTCTTTTTGCCATCAAATTCTATGTTCCTATGGATCACGCTCCTCTCCCAACTTCCCTTTCTGGGGTGGCAGAACTTTTCAAATGACTATTCTTTTTATGTACTGTATTTGTCTTTAGACAACCTATTGAATATTTGCAATATTCAGCTGGATGAATATGGCACTTTATTGTGAGTTTTAAGATTTTTTTGGTTATAGATTATTGAGCCACATATTCAAATACTTTGCATGCAGCAAAGTAGCTTTGTTCTGAACAAACAGGGCTTATAACACTGGAGGTGTGTTTAGTGCTCCGGTTGCCACATTGGTAGCCTCTGTTTGGACAGTACAAACCAGTTTGCTCATCATTGCAAAGGGAGGCCTTAATGCATAAGCAAATTAAGTGGCTGTTTCCATGGTGCTTGTTACTGCTCAAGAAATGCATGTTTCAACAGTGCGCCAATAGTGTGGATCTTAGAAATCGCTGTACAGCACCCTGAAAACACCACTTAGGCTACATCACAAAAACTGTTAAGTGGCACAACCTGCCTCTCCCTGCTCCGATGCCAGTTATCCCTTATGTTCAGTGGCACCCACTCCCCTCCTTCTCCCCTGTCCTCATGCCAGTTGTCTCTGGCATTCAGAAACATCCAATAACAGCACAGGGCACCCCAGGCCCCACTCAGGTCTCACAATAGCAACCAAACAAACCCTCCACTCACTTCGTCACATGATTTTTAGAGACATCTTGCAACTACTACTGTATATTAATATACCATTTGTACATCAACATCATGTTTGCATGAGTTAGATGGTGACTGGCTGCAATGGTGAATGAAGAATCTGTGTCTTCTGCCATCATAATACCGGGTGGGGGTTGGGGTGCCCTGGTGGGTGGAGGTTCTACCGGATAGCAGGAATAATTGGCATAGGGATGGGGAGAGTGAGGAGAGGCCACTGGATGCCAAAAATAACTGGCATGGGTACAGTTGAGAGGGAGGGGGTGCCAGTGGACTCCATGTACTGTCTAACTAGCATGAGGACAGGGAGAAGGACAGGGTACCATGGGACACCAAGGACAACTGGCATAGTGATGGGGAGAGGGAGGGAGCTAAACTCGGATTTGTACCCTGCATAGAATGTGGACTGAATATAATGCCATACTGTTTGTAGTGGACCTTGAATGAATACATTACAGATGCCATACTGACCCCCTAAACACAGAAATACATTTATTTCAGTGTGGGAATGGCTTGCTGCAGCCTCCCATCTCACCCTTCTCTCATGCTGAACTGGATTGCGCTGCTGTACTCTGCAGTCACAGCCTCCATCCGCTGTGTGGAACATTGTGCCTTGGTAATGATATGGTAATACACGTGTTTAAGTAGGGCCATTAGCACTTTGTGTTTTAATATTGCAATTAAGAGTTTCAATGCTATGGCTTTGCTTTGTGCAGCACTCATAGGAGGTATATTGGAAACTTGTTAGTGCTGTACAGAGCTTTAGTGTGCAGTGTCCAGTATACCTTCTACTGTATCGAGTGCACAGCTGCACAAGAACACTGCCCTTTGTTCTTCACTTAGTTTGAGCTTTAAATGTACTACCCATTGTGTCTTGAGATGCATTGTATAATTGTTGCATTTTTAAATTTAATAGGGTGACTATTACAGTGATATTTTCAAATGTATAATTTTATATGCATGCTGCTGCTGTGCTCCCCTACCCTGGGATGTGACTGAAAACAGATTGCATGCCTAGTCCAATCTTCCTTGTGATAAAATATATAAATTCTGCAGTCCTGACACTGAAAGAGATAAACCTGCATAAACTGGTATCTGAGCTTTAAGATTGATTCTAAGGCAAACATAATGCAGTACGGTGGCCAGAAAAGCTGTTACTGGAATAGTCTACTAAGTGCGTGCTGTTCTGAGGTATTATCCAAGACTAAGCCCTGATTATACTAATTTCTCACTTGCCTTCCCTATGGAGAGTGATCGAAAGAAGCACAGTACCAGAGTAATCTTTCTGCAGTAAGGATATCCAAATCAGCTGCTAAAGATGTTTAGGAAACTCAAACGGGAACTCAAGAAGAGAACATTAAAACCAGGACCAGGACCAAAGGTTGTAGGAAGTCCAGTGCCCCAGAATCTTCAAAACCCAAAGCTTGCTGGAGAGGTAAAATGTAGTGCAGGCTAATCTACTGTACAGTAGATCTTGTCAGTGTAATAAAATCACTGTTGTCTGCACTAGCTTTATCGTGGATATCTGTTATTTATATTGGCTGTTATTGATTAATTGATTGATTGATTGGAAAATTGGTAACCAGGAGAGGCACACTGAGCCATGGCTCGTTCCCAGGTGCAACCTGGGGGAAGGGGTAAAAGAGAAGTAGTGAGCACAACACAGTCACATTTCTTGGTACAGAGTAAAGATTGATGACTATTTAACATTTTCTGTTAAAAACTAAGTTGCCTCCTTTGCTACAAGAGGAATCACTACTGAAACACACATCTCTTAGAGATTAAAGCCTTAAAATTTTAAAGTAATGCAAGGTGTCTATATTCATATGTCCAACAAGTCAAGAACAAACAGTTCCCAGGCAAGTCACACAGACTTCCCAGTGCTTCATCAGTCATTCTTTGCTGTAAACATTCTTTGGCAAAGGTGAGAAAAAATATGATTAATCTCTTTTAGTTTTTCTGAGCAATATTTTGTAGTGGCAAGCAAAATGTATAACATGTTGATATCCTTCCACAAGCTCAAATATGTTAGTTATAAGAAAAAAAAAGAGTCTTTTTGTCCAGAGGGAATATCAGAGACAAGACCTACAAAATTGATCTCCCACAGCACAATCATCTGGTAAATACTCATTTAAAACACCCAAATAGAAAGATTTTTTTAGGGTTTCCACCTGTCCTGATTTAGTCAGAACAGTCCTGGTTTGGGAGGCGGGGGGGATATCCTGCCAAACAACAGGAAAAATGCAAAACGTCCTGATCTTAAACTATAAAAACAAAATTATTTCTTAGTTCCCTCTACAGGTTGCAGAAATGATGATATTTCCAGTAAAGTTCTTCAATATGGTAGGAAACAATAGGAATAACTAAAAAAAATAAAGCACATAGTCTTAGCTCTGATTATTTAGAGAACAGAAGTTTGTTGCATTGGTCGAGGTTACATATTGTCCTACAGAAAATAATGTTTCAATATAAAATGTCCTGATTAAGGCTTCTTGAAAGATGATAACCCTATTTTTAATTCATAGGCAAATCCTGAGGTCATGGCCTAACAAAATGCTTTGAAGATTTGAAGCAGGACTTTCAAAGGGGTTCCAAACGTGCCAGCTAACTTGTGTCATGATTTTAGCACAACTGGACAATTTGCACCAAAACGTTAACTTTTGCTCACAAGTGCTGCAAGCTGCACCCAGAAAATGATGCATGTGTTAAATAATGCACGTGTAATTTATTTACTGTAAAGCAGATAAACTGTCAATAAATGTTTAAAAATAGCAAACAAACATTTTCAAGCATTTCTTTTCATGCAGACACAGCCCAAAATGGGTACTAGTACCTGTGTCAGCAGTTCTGACAATCCAGCCCCTGAGTCTTTTCGAGCCTTTGACTTAAAAATACTGCAAATGTCTTTTCCTCCAAACAACTGCACCAGTGGCAGATTCAGGCCTCAGCGTGAGAGAGTGTGCCACCCCTTTTGCTGAGCTGTCCTGCCTGCCTGCTGGCATGTCTTGTCTCTTCAGCCCTGCTCCACGCTCCGGTACCATTTTACGTCAATTCTCAAACCCGTCCTGTTATGATGAGCCTCACCGGCTGTGATGTGTCCATGATGATCTGAAGACAGATGTGTCACAGCCACAGTCAGTAACTGAAGCCAATCAAACCCTGGCTGGCTGAATGGAAATTAGCACTGCCATTCAAAACTTAGGATCATCAGCCCCTGCTTCCACCCAGCCTGACTGTTGAGAGACCACCATAGTCGTCTCTCTGACTCAGTCCAGAGTAGAGCATGTCATTGTACCAGCACTGGGGAGCTGCTTCAGAACACAGGGTCTTCCAAGGATGGACTTGAGCTCCAGACTTGCTTTCTGCCTTTTGTTGGCAGTTTTTGTGGTGCAGCGCAGAGAGGGTGAGAAGCCCCCTGGTACCCAGCCCAGAGGGGGGGGGGAGGAGAGGGCGGCTCCTCGGGTAAGCAGCAGTGCCTGAAATTATTATGTGACATATAGATATACTGCCTCAGTAAGGCTGATAAGTTTTATGTACAGATTTTTGGCGATGTAGGTATAACTGATTTAAATTCTGATTCATGGAGGCTGATGCATTACTTACAACATATTGCTGCAGGAGTTTGTCATATACCACTGCCTCTGAAGTATAATTCTTCATGGGTGGGGCTAGCCTCAGTGTAATGATAAATGCGAAATGGCTGGTATTTCTATTATGCTGTAAACTGATCACTTTGTAGCTTACTGTCTTACCAACACTCAGATGTGGAGGGGTAAATACCCAGATATGATTTCTGAAAATTTAAAGAAGCACAGAGATGGTGAGGTAAGAACACAGGATTTTATGCAAATTTAAAGGGAATATAAACAGGGGTGTGGTGTAAAGCAGAGTAGAAACACTGCAGTGTAGAGTAGAGGCTCACCTGCAGAACGATATCCTGCGTTTGCCACTAAAAAGTGTTTTGGGGGTGCTAATGAGCACTTGACGGAACAAGACATGTTCACATCTCACTTCTCCTCACTGGAGTAAATTTAAGTATTAAAAACATAAAATTGCCTCAGCTTACAGTTTATTTTACATCAAGACCATGCAGACTTACAGGATGGATGAGTATTTGACATCAGGAGTGGGGAAAAGTCAATGGGCAGCGGGCAAGGCATCCAAGAAAAACCCGACCTGTGCACAGGTTGAGAGCCCTCAAGTTGTGTCTCTCTCTGCCGCAGAAGTAAGCGCCCTGGGGCAAGAGTTAACAGGCCAGGTCCTCACGGCTTTGGAGCTGCACTTATGCAAACTGGAAACCCGAATCGATGATTGCCTGCAAGAAGTTTTAACGCAGCAGGTGGCCCAGGCAACATGCTTGACGGAGACAGAGGATCGCATATCAAGGATGGAGGATGAGCTGCATGGGGTTCCAGAGCAGATAATTGACCTGCAAAAAGAACTTGAGGACATGAAAGAAGTGGCAGACTACAAGGAGAATCATCATCAGAGACTTGAGCTCCATCTCCGAGGCCTTCCAGAGGGGATGGAAGAAGGGAATGCCTTAGATTTTTGTGCTGAATCGCTATCGAAGTTGCTGGGCATGGAGATCAAGAATGGGAGCCTGAAGTTAGCATAGGCACATTGGGCAGTTATGCCTAGGCCCCCAGTGGGGCAGCTGCCATGGCAAGTTATAATGTGGTTCCATCATTATCAAGACCGTGAAGCAGTGCTCCGGGCATTCAGAAAAAAATGGCCAGCTCGCGTGTGAAGGTCATCGACTCTTTCTATCTCAGGATTACTCAGCGAGACTCCTGAAAGAGAGGAAAATGATTAATGAGGTTATGGCTGCACTCAGGGCTCTTAAGGTTGAGAACTATCTGATCTATTCTAAGAATGAGGGAGCAGTTTACTCATTTTGGGAGGCTGACAAAGTGGTGAAGTTCCTGGAGGAACTAAAAAAGCAAATCAAATGACTCTTGAGCTCTTGTCACCATGAGGGGCACATGACTGAACTATGATATTGAGGGAAGTTAACTCAGGATTTACTTTTGTTGAAAGTACAGCAATGTGGAGAACCATACTGGAGGTATGTGCTGCACTTCTTCCACGTTGGGAACATTTTATTTCTGTATTGGATTTTCACTTCCTCTTCCTGTGCTCCGATGATAGGAGGTGCAGGGTTTTTGTTCATGGTTCGTTTTGGGCTCTGTTGGACTTTCGAGAACACTGTACTATATTTTGTATTACCGGATCTCCAGTTTAACTCACATAATTATGTGGCATCAGTTCAACAGAGGGTGGCAGAGGAGTCCTGGTACAACTGGGATACTTGAGGGGTGCTCTGGGGGGGAGGGGATAAGGGGTTGTTGCTCTTAGCAGCGCATTGGACCATGGGGAGACCCATATGTTTACTCATGGGGAGGCTGATCCCAGGCTAAAGCATGTGTCTAGGCTGAAATTTGGGAGCTCAGATGGGCAGACAGCTTGGCTGTTTTTCTTTGGTCTAGATCTCTTTGGATCATGGTCTGAGCGGTGGAGAGGAGGATGTATGAGTCAGAGTGTGACCACAGAGATGTGGTGTGGTCCTTGCAACGCTCCCTGAGCAGTACTTCGAGTGGTTAGAATCTTGGAGTTGGGCTTAAACAAATATGCTGATCATGTGGGGCTCAGGAGGTGGCCTGGCACTTGTAGGATGTGGAGGATCATGGCCCAGACATAACTGGCTGGTCAGCACATCTATGGGTGACCCACTTTGGGGGTGAGCCTGCTGATTTACACAGGGAGAAAGAAAGAAGGGTGGGGCAATTGTGTACTATACTCTGGTGGGGGGGCAGAGGGTGGGACGTGGGAGTATGGGGATATTACTGACCCTCCAGCACATGTGGCAGATAGTGTCTATTCAGAGTATGGGAGAAAGTGGGATGGGGAACTGGAATCCCACAATGAGGGAAAATGTGCAATATGGTTAATTATGATGAGTAAGGAAAAAGGGGGAGAGCAGGGAAAATTGATGTTGAGTTATGGGACTGCTGGGGGGATATAGTTATCTGTTGGTTTGTTCTGGTTGTTTTATTGTTTCACTGTTTGTACACACATACATGCAGTTTGATGATTATGGTGTATCAGAGGCACAGGGGACACGAGGGGAAAGGGAGGGGTGCAACCACCTACCTCACTGAAGGTGAATTAATACATTCTGTTGTAAAGGTGGGGCGGAATTGTGACAATGTCTTTTTTTTATAAATGGCTAATCGACAAGACCTTACTGTCTGCACCTGGAACGTATGAGGGATAGCAACCCCAGTGAAATGGACAAGTCTCCTCATGGCTTTGAGGAGGCAGGGGGTACAAGTCGCCATGTTACAGGAGACACATCTCATGGCAGGGGAGCATATGAAGTTGTCACGTGGGTGGGGAAATGTTTCGCAGCCTCATTCAAAGTTCATAAGCATGGAGTCACTATCTTTCTGCATAAACACCTCCCTTTCCAGGTGATGAGGATGGTTAAAGATCAGATGGGTGGCAGGTATATATTTGTTGAGGGTGAACTGTGGGACGAGCAGGTAATGTTTGGCAGTATATATTCCCCGGCTGTCTTTGAAGCCTCATTTTACAGTGCTATTCTCTCCCTCTTGATTAAAGATCAATTCCCGGGACTGTTTCTTGGGGGAGATTTGAACTGTACCTTGGACCCCTATTTAGACCACTCTCAGGGCAGAGGCCAGCAGCATGAAGCCATCAGACAGTGGTGTCGGGGACTGATAAAACTGGGGCTAATAGATGGTTGGTGGGAGGTGAACCCTGGAGCCAAAGAGTATACTTTCTACTCTAACCCACACGGCACCTGGTCGAGGATCGATTACATGTTCTTCCTATGGGGCCGGTATGAACGGATGCAGACTGTCCAACATAGCCATATCCACGTGTCTGATCACGCCATGGTGATCTTATCCCTGACTATTCAAGGTTCAATGTTTTATTGTTCAGCAATCAAGCCTTTACAACATACTAAAAGCATAAAATTATGTACAAAAAAGAAGAAAAAAAATATTAAATCTAATATTACATTTAAAATTTTAACACATAAAAATCCATGAACAAATTAATTGTCATAGGCAGGGAGACGTTTTTCTTTGTGTTTCAGCACTTGATAAAAAAACTTGAAACCATCTTAGCCTCCTCCAATGTCTGAGGGTGAAGAAGTATGAATAAAATATCATATTTTGCATTTACATATTTAATAAGGAAATCATTTAACAGATTAAACCACAGGTTTTATATAAAGGGCACTGTACCGTAATATGATAAAGATCTTCTTGAAAACCCTTGTTACATCTGCAAAACTCCAAACCTAAATTGGGTGGAGTTGTCTTATTAAAAAAAGCATATTTAGAACAGATGATTCCTAGTCTTGCCCAAGTAATCATTTTTCTTTCTAACAGGGACAGCCCAAGAGTAAGATATTTCTCTATAAATACATCAATTTTATTTTGAGCTAACCATCTGGCCTGACGTTGAACTCTGAGGATCTCCATTTGCTTATCATAGGCAAGCCTAAGTATTTTCTTTTTAACATACTCCTTAAACACATAAGATATTGATATTGATTTCTCCCAATCTGTCCAAAGATGAAGCATATTAACACTGCCCAAAATACGTTGAATATTTTTGACCCAAGGAGACCTAAAATTCTGTTTATGCCAAGATAATTTTTCTCTTAGGCATAGTAGAGGCATAATATTAGTCTGTTGATTAATAATTTTGACCCATTAACTCATGAGACGTATATCAATTATTGTAATAATAGGTACTCTACCCAATTCAGCCCTAACTATAACATTAGAAGTGGCAAGTGGAACCTGCAATAAAGATTTATAATAAAGTGGGATCTCCAACCATGAAGGGACATTGTTGTTCCAGACCTCTGCGCCATACAAAGAATAGGATTAATTTTGGCCCTCGTGACTATCAATGCCGGTGAGACCAAATATCCTGCATATTTCTAGCAAAATGTACGAGAGCCCTAACAATCAGTTTTGCCCATATCACTTGTCCTCCCTAATGCTCTATCCAATTTTCATTCGAAGCAAACTTCACCCCCAAATATATATAAGAGGATACCACTTCAATAAGTTCGTTATTTAAATAAATCCTTGGTTTAATTTGATGTCCCTGTAAGGGTGCAAAAATCAGCAACTTAGTTTTTTTCATATTTATTAATAAGTCCAAATGGTCCCTGACTATGAATAAGCCGTAGGAGGGCCCTCCCTCTGGAAATTTTCGACCTATTTATTGGAAATAAAGCTTTTGAGGAATACCTGGAAGAGCAATGGAGGATGTATTGGACTGCCAATGTGAACTCCCCCACAAGTAAAATGGTAATATGGGATGCGGGGAAGGCGTTTATGAAGGGGATGATCATCAAATATGTGGCTAAACGGAAACAGGCTAAAAGGGTGGAGTTGGAAACACAGATTTGAGAGCTGGAGAGACGGGCTGTGGATGGGGAAGAGAAAGGTGTTAGACTTAGATTGAAGGCAGCAAAGGAGACCTTGAATGCTCTGGTCAGTGGGGAGGCAAGAAAGGCAATGACATTTGGGAAGAAAAAGCTATACGAATGGGATAACAAACCAGGCCCTTTAATGGTCAGATTGATGCGGGGAGGGAAGT
Source organism: Neoceratodus forsteri (assembly GCA_016271365.2). NCBI lineage: Eukaryota > Metazoa > Chordata > Ceratodontiformes > Ceratodontidae > Neoceratodus > Neoceratodus forsteri. The sequence goes on along the minus strand of CM057455.1, from coordinate 1,150,967,569 downwards.
GTCCAGTACATGTCACAGTAATAAAGGATAGCCGGGGGAGGTTGTGCAAATCTGCACAACAGATAAGGGAGTGTTTCCAGAGGTTTTACAAAAAGTTACATGTGACAGAGGGAGTTGGGGGAGAGGGGATTTCGGGGAAAGCTTTCTTGGATACCTTGAACCTCCCCAAGCTGACAAAAGAACAACAGGACACATTAAATGGCCCTATTACAAGGGAGGAAGTGCTGCAGGCCATCCAGAGATTGCAGAGTGGGAAGCGAGTGGGATGGATGGCTATCTGGTAGAATACTACAAATGTTTGGCAGGGTGGCTGGCGACCCTCTGTGCAGCACTTTTCAACAAAAGGAGGGGGAGACTCTGAGTCTGTCAGAGACATTTTCAGATGCAGTGATATGTTTGATCCCAAAAGTGGGGAAAGATATAGTGGAATGTATCTCCTATCGGCCGATATTGCTTTTGAATTGTAATGCTAACATCTTAGCAAAAATACTAGCGGGCCAATTGGAAACAGTGTTGCCCAATATTGTTCACCCAGACCAGACCGGGTTCATTAAGGGATGACTTTCGTATCATAACGTAAGACAGCTTTTGAATGTGGTCTTGGGGGAAGACAAGAGGAAAGAAGACACTTGCGTCATATCCATGGACGCTGACAGAGCCTTTGATCAGGTAGAATGGGGTTAATTATTTGAGGCATTAACCTGGTTTGGTCTGGGGAACACATTTGTAAGCTGGGTACGGGTGCTCTACAGCTCTCCCCGGGCAAAGGTGTTGGTAAATGGCACACTTTCGGAGGGTTTCAGGTTGGGTTGTGGTACAAGGCAGGGTTGCCCGCTGTCACCTCTGCTCTTTGCCTTGGCAGTGGAGCCATTGGCAATAGCGATCAGGCAGGATAAGGGAATTCATGAGGTGCAGGTGATTTCAGGGGAGCAGCATAAACTCGCAATGTATGCGGATAATATGTTGCTTTTTCTTACAGAACCAGAGACCTCCATGCCCACCCTGCTGCACCTGGTGGAAATGTTTGCACGATTTTCGGGATACAAACTTAATCTCGATAAGTCTGAACTTAATAGGCTCCCAAAGAGGTCGGGACGAGATCAGGGATGGGGGTTTAAGAAAGTAGGTGGGCATTTTACATACTCGGGGATCACGATTGGATGGTCCCTGGGCTCCTTCCAGGAACTCAATTATGTCCCTATTCTTAAGACCATAGAGGCTGATCTACAACGGTGGATGTCACTTCTGATCTCCAGGCTTGGGTAGATAAATCTAATCAAAATGAATATCTTCTCTAGGCTGGTGTATGTTATACGTATGATGCATGTGGAACTTCTAGCAGGGATGTCAGAAGACTGGAGGGGATGCTCTCCTCATTTATCTGGAAAGGGAAACACCCGAGGGTAAGTTTACAGTGACTTAAAGTGGAGACAGGTGGGGGGGCTTGAACTTTCCAGACATTGGCAGTTAATATTTAGCTGCTTAGCAGAAATATATTAGTGACTGGATACATATGCCCCAGGCGGCTCGGTGGTTGGATCTCGGACAATGGGGCTGCAGGGTGAGACTTTCAGCAAACCTGGAGAAACGGGGTCTAGGGTACAGGAGACTAAGAATCCTCTGGTTCTGGCAGTACGGGATAGCTGGAGTAGACTCCTAAAATGGAGAAGGTGCAGTAGCAGTGGAAACATTTCTGGTACCAGTAGTTGGTAACCTGTATTTTTTGCCAGGATGGGAGGACTCAGGGTTCAAGCTATGGGAAAGACAGGGAATAAAAAATCTAGAGGACCTGTGTAACAGGGGAGGACTCTGTTCATTTTTGAACCTGCGTCAGTGACTCAATTTGGGGGATGGACACTTGTTTCGGTACTTTCAAGTCAGGGCATATATAGGGCGTTAACTAGAGAGGTTCCAGGTATGGTGGAAATGAAAAAAATAGGGTCACTTATCCAAGGATCAAAAGAGGACGTGAAAGGTTTCATGGGGAGGCTGTCAGAGAATCTAGATACTGTATGCCTGATCTCTCACTGAAAACCCGGGCGCTTTGGGAGAGGGACTTGGGTACTCAGATACGTGAACAGGATTGGACAGTGTTACACTCCATGCAATGGGACTTTTGCTCTGTAACAAGTTTATAGAAGCCATTTACAAGTTTATACACAGGGGGCCGGATATTCAAACTGTGCTATTTTGTGGTGCAAGCCCTTGCGCTGCACAAAATAGTTCTTGAGGAGTAATGGCGGATGATATTCAAAGAGTTGCGCTATTGGAGCATTCTTTGAATATCACCCCTGGTCATTAGCCACTGTGCATGGCACAGTGGAACTTGTGCCACCGCAAGTGGTCAAAGTGGAGCATTCAACTTGTGGTGGTGCAAGTACCATTGCGCCATGCGCATTTCTATATTCAAAAGATGACATGCAAATGGGGCCATAATTCATGCATGGCGCGGGGGCCATCTGCATCTATTTATGGCTCCATTGCATACCATGCTGTCTGAGTGCATGATCCCGAGGACTTGCGCCTGGCGCCCTACCAGAGCAGCCGTCGTGGACCGACTCCCCTGCAGCCTGATCGCAGGCAAAAGGTAAAAATCCCCACCCCCACTGGCCCGATTGCGGGCAAAGCTGAAATAACCCCCCACCAGCCCGATCGCGAGCAGCAAAGTGTCTCCCCGAACATATCCCTGGTGGTCCAGTGGACCCGATAAGCCCGATTGCGGGCAGCAAATGTTAAACACACCCCAACACATCCCTGGTGGTCCAGTAAGATAAGCCTGATCGCGGGCAGCAAATGTTTAAACACACCCCAACACATCCCTGGTGATCTAGTGTCCCCACCCACCCACCAAAACCCCACCACTCCGCTCCCCCCGCAGCCAGTGGGCGGCGCATCCCACCGCCTGCCGCGCGCCCGCCCGACTGACTGCCGGTGACTGCATGCCCATTGGTGCAGAACAAGATCAATGGCGCAGCCCATACCATGCTGGCAGTCCAGATTTGTGAATGAATGAATGAATCTGGACTGCCTTGGCGGTATGGGCTGCACGCCCATTGGCTCTTGCTCTGTACCAGTGGGCATGCAACCCTACTGGGCAGTCAGTCGGCGGGTGGTGGGGGCGTGCAGGTGGGTGCTGCCGCCCGCCGCCGCGGGGAGCGGGTGATGGGGCTTCGAGGATGGGTGGTGGGGACACTAGATCACTAGGGATGAGTTCGGGTGTTAAACATTTGCGCCCGTAATTGGGCTTATCTTACTGGACCACCAGGTATGTGTTCGGGGGTTTTAAACATTTGCTGCCCGTGATCAGGCTTATCTTACTGGACCACTAGGGATGTTTGGGGGTGTTTAAACATTTGCTGCCGAGATCGGGCTTATCTTACTGGACCACCAAGGATGTATTGGGGTGTTTAAACATTTGCTGCCCGCGATCGGGCTTATCGGGTCCACTGGACCACCAGGGATATGTTCGGGGTGACACTTTGCTGCCCGCGATCGGGCCAATCGGGGTGGGGACTTTTACACTTTTGCCCTCGATGGGGCTGCAGGGGGGCACAGGGAGTAGGTTGAGGGCCAGCCACAGGTGGCAGCTGCTGTGTTGCGCCCTGCAATGCGGCAGCTCACCTGTGGGTGGCCCTCGACTTGATCCTTTTTATTTTTGCTCAAAGTTGTGCAGGCGCAGGTTGGGGGTTGTGCCTGCACAACTCTGCACAGCCCGTCTGAATATCGGGCTGTGCAGTTTATGCATGGTTCCTCCCCCTCCAGTTCAGCATGCATTCATTTGCATTGCGCTGTTGCTCAGCATGTTTTCAGTGGTGCAACTGCCTCCTGCTGAATATCGCAGGAAGGTGCAATTTCGGACTTGCGCAGGCGCAACCCTATTGCGCATGGCGCAACCCTTTTGAATATCTGGGCCAGAGTATATAATCCACCGGCTGTGGTTCATAAGTACCACCTGGCCATATCACCTCAATGTGGTAGATGTGGGAGAGAAACGGGCACATACATCCTCTGTTTCTGGACCTGTCAGGTCTTAGAGCAGTTCTGGAGAGCGGTGGCTTTGGAGGTTGGGAGAATGTGGGGAAGGGTGATATTGTTGGACCCACTGACACGTTTATTTGGCATTGAACACAAAGCAGGAGGAGACTGGGAACCTCTGCTGAGGTAGGTGAGGATTCTTTTAATTTTGGCAAGACTCTGTATTCAAAATACCTGGGTTTCATGTGCCATGCCCACTTTGCAGGGCTGGTGGATGTTGGCACTGTGCACCGTTGCATTGGAGAGACTGACCCTCCTTGTTAAAGATAATCTTGACAGTTTCTTTAGAGAATGGGCTCCCTTTTTGGCAGACTTGACCCAACAGGAAAATATGTTAATTTGGGATGGAACAAATTTACAAGATAAGGGGTTGTAGTATTGCAATGCCTGAACACCCTAGCCAGGTACCTCTTACCCGCTTATAGGTATGTAGTCGTGAAGAGAAATGACAAGAATAAGTACCTATAATAAGATAGTGGTCAATAGCGGGATACACTGCCATTCTATTGTATTAATGGAATCTGTATATGACTGTGACTGTATGTGTGTATTTGTGTTTAAATAAAATTATTTTATGCAAAAAAAAAAGTGTTTTAATTCAATTTCTCCACGTAAAACTATTCTGGCGTATATAAACAAACCTCCGAAAGTATCCAAAACTCACGGCTCCAAAGTGCCTAAAATGGCCGCAACGTCCTTGATGTGATTACATCAGTTTAGCGAGAGTGCTCCTCAGTGAAAATACAGGCTGCATAGGGACTTTATAAAACACACTATTAAAATAACAATGACAAAGTACTTCTCCTCCAAATCCTTTATGGTGCATGTGGGAAAACTGCACAGTAAAGGATTTGGAAGCTTGTCATTGCTAATAGTGTGTTTTACTATGCAACTATTTACAATCTTCGCTAATTAATATCACCGGACGTGCGGCCATTTCTGAGTTTTAGTACTGAAGTTTGTTATACACAAATGGTTACGAATAGTAGGCTGCACACGAAGTAACAAACGAAGGATATCACTTCTGCGGGTGAGCCTCACTCTACATTGCAGTTTTCTACTGTACTTAACACCTTGTCCCTGTTTATATATTAAAAGGATTTCTGAAGAGGAGCCTTTTGTGCTGTGCAGCTACTGTAGGTCAGAGGTTTGCAAAGCTGGAATGAGTTAGCACTTGGTTTTATGAGCGGTGATTAACATTGCTGCAAATCAAAGGAGTGATTTTCAGGGGTAACAGGGAACCATGCTCTAAGTTTTTCACAGAATGTTATGGTAACTGGGTTTTGTGCAGCTGGGTTGAAGTTGAGTTCATTACTGAGTGGAGATTCTGTAAGATGTGCTGCCAAAGTTAGGGTTGCCACCTGTCAGGTTTTTTACCTGGTGATCAGGTTTTCAGGGTCCTTATCAGGTAATCCGGTTTTGCTCTGTGCTGGTCAGATTTTTGAGCCATTTTGAGTGCTCACATACTTTTGAAACAAATGTTGTCATCTCATTCATTGTTTCAGATACATGTCTAGGTTACAAACAAGTTCTGTTGTCAAGTATAGCCTCTTGTTTGTGAAAGCAGTCAACAGCAGGGTGTGGAAGTATGACATTAACACCATTAGTACTTACTTAATTTAATCTTTTCCACTGCATCTTAAAGTGGCATAGCAGCAAAGCTGACCCCACCTTTATAACAGCAACACAGCCAGTTGTCTTCCACTTTCATTTGCTGGTAAACATTTTCATCTCTAACAGAATTTAGGCATTTAAATATTTTTTCTTCAAGAAAAAGTATGGTCACTTATTTAGCTTTGAAATAGTACTGTGGACATGAAAAGGAACTGGAGCCAGAAAAATATATGAAGTACACATTATAGGAAACAATTTTTATTATGAATTATTCTATACCATGTGTATTGTTGTATGCTATTTAAAGTATTTCCCTTGTCTCCCCACAGATCATATCTGTAAATGAGATTTTTTTTTATCTCTGTAGGTTTATCTGGTAAACCAAGGTCAATAAATAAATACTGTACATAAGTAAATAAATAACTAGGAAGAACCTAGGAAAGTAATTTTAACTGGTACAGTAGAATATCTTAACATTTTTGTTGAACTGCTGCTTTAAGTGTTGTGTTTTATTGATATAACAAATGGCTTTCTAGGAGGAGCAATGCATGATGAGTTATGAAAAGGGGTGGGGCTAGGGGTGGAGCTTAGGATCCGGTTTTTGCCTCATCCAAAGGTGGCAACCTTAGCCAAAGTCCATGGAGAAGGATTTGCTAAACAATGTTGCTGAATGCAGCTATAGCCAAACTAGCAGATGATTGCTTTACAAAAAAAAAAGGAAAAAAAGACTCACTTTTGTGCCCTTCTGAGCACCACAAGGTGAGTGTGGGCGATATGAGCTATCAACAAACAAAGGATTAAGTTCACAGGGAACACCCTGGGTAGCAGCACTGAGAAATTATGAAGTGTAAGTGCCCATAAAGGATTTCTGCATAATTATGTTGTTTTCTTAGGGAATCTTTTGTGCGGTGGCACCTTAAGTCAGAGGTTGTGCAGTTGGGACAGAGCAGCATTCAATTTTGGGAGCAGAGATAAACAGTGCTGCAATCCTTACTGAAAAAAAAACAAATGCAGGTTTATGACTAATCTTGCATAATTTGTTAAGAATAACATACAAGTTCTTTACATTACTGTGCAAGAAATTTTTTGTTGCATGAATAAACGCAAGTTTATTGTAAAAACAAACATGTTTTTGCAAGATCACAGTATAAATTTTAACACTAGTCGTAAAATCTGTAAGTTTAAAATGTAGCATGGTACAAAATAATTATGCGTTCATATTTCTTGACTACTGTAAGTACATGAGTTTTTTTTCTTGCACTATTCTTACAAACATGCACATACATTTGTAAGAATAGTGTTGGGTCAGTTTTCCAGGCTTTTCATGGACAGATGTCTTTGATGACTAGAGCGCCTTAGTAGGTAATACCTTGCTGTTATAGAAGTAAAGCTGATCTTGTTTCAAATGTCACAAAGCAGATTGGGAACTACATATTAAGCAACAACATTGACATGCTGTCAGTGGGTGGCTGAATCCAGAATTAACAATCACAGTGAAATGCAACCAGATAATAAAACAGTAGCGTATATTATGGAGAGGATTTTGTGTTTGTACCTTTTATTCTATTTTAGATTTCCACTTTCTCAATTAAGATGCCCTTATGCCCCATTTTGAGCCTGCCTTAGCATTTTTTTAGATCTGAAATTATGAAAGTTCTCTTTTAAATATTGCTGTGCTCAGGTTTTCTTCAATATTCACAGTTGTTTTTGAACATAACAATAGTTTAATATCACTTTTCTGGTGTGCAATAGCATATCACAGACAATGGGACAATGCCTTTCCAAAATAGTTGAAATACTAAAAAAAACCTGATGACAGATTAAAAGGGATGTGATTTTAATGTTTTCAAATCTAAAATAATGTTGTAACAGACAGAAAACAGGGAGAACTACCATTGTTGTCACTTACCACCTCCTTTCATTTTGTCTGTATAGGGACTATAACAGACATCATTAACTCAGGCCTGGAGTTTAATATGAATTTATTTCTAGTACATAAAGCTGGCCATCCCTACGACATTTGTAAATCAATTTTACTCTTGCTTATAGTGTGCAGGTTAGAGGAACGAGGTGTGAACAAGCTTGGTACATCCAGCAGATCAGACCTGAGTTTGATTCTCACATCCTCCACTTGCATACTGTGTGACTCTGAGCAAGTCACTTAACCACTCAGTGCTCCCAGGTCACCCCTGAAAACAGGCACTTGTGCCTAGTGGGCTGTACCCAGTTACCAAAGACTAAAGTAAATAAAAATAAATAAATAAATTGTGTTAAAAAAATTTCAAATAACATGGCTGTCTTCGAACTGCAAGGTATTTGGTTTGCTTCAGTGCATTGCTGCTGTATTTTTTGTTTGTTTGTTTTGCTCCTGAACTGGGCCTAAAATGCACCAAAATGTGCCATTTTACACATTACATTTTCAAAATTTCCTGGGTGGCATGCCCCCAGACCCCCCAATAGAGGATTGCTTTTCCAGGACAAATGCACCCCCCCCCCCCACTTTGTAAATTCTTGGATCCACCACTGTGCACTACCATAGCACATAGAAACAGAGAAACATAGAAACTGATGGCAGATGAGGACCGCTAGGCCCATCCAGTCTGCCCATTTTCCCTACCTACTGCAAAAGTCGTAGATCCTACTTTAACTTTAACTTCTCATTCTTTGTACAGTTTGCACAGTCCTGTACTTCCCATTCACAGCAGTAAATATTCAGAGAACTGTACGTAGTCCCCTCCCAAAGAAAGCTTACCATCTGGTGCCCTTCTGGAGCACTGCTGCTGCCTTCTCAAACCCCCTCTGCTGCTTCTTATGGGCTACAGCTGTGGGATCAGGGCATTGGACTGGACCCTATGTTCATTTTTTTTGATTGTTCTTTGGGCAGAAAACACGCTCCTTGCCATGACCAAGGACCAGATTAAGGTTATCTGGGGCCCCCACATGCAGGGCCATGACTCTTAGGGCAAAATTCACAAAAAGCTTCCAGCACTTCAGCACATCTGGAGGTGTGAAAAGCAGCAGAGTTCCCCCTTTATACATGATGCACACTTGTGGAGTACTCCATGGCATCCATGTCTCTGACTGTGTGCCCTTTTTGGCAGCTGATTACTAACCATGTTGGGGGCTATGCGGGCAGTTGGGAGAGGGCAGACCAGGAGGTGGGCATAAGCCCTATTCATGGACCAAGATATTTGGTGTGTAGGGCCAGTGGAGAAAGTAGAGGCTATGCTGCACTAAGAGCAGTATTAGTGACTATGCACCCCTCCCTCTGCATGGCCACTGTAGCATCCTGGGGACCCAATCAACCTGCCTCCAACAGCCCATAGAGCCTCTATGGTAGTCTGGGGGCTATTCCAACACACGCCACTGCAACGGTGTACAGTTCTGGTGGGAGTATCCTCCCATGCACTGCACCATGTGGAGTCAAGGATCTACCAACTCAACCTTCTGGTATTCTCCAACCATCCTTTATCCCAGTCAGTCAATTCCACTCCTAACTCTTCTACAGCATGGCCATTTGTTTTCATCACAGACCAAGGTGCACTGAGGGCTTTCAAATTCAGGCAGACATGATGTAGCCTGCATTCTATTAAAAGTTTAACAAGTAACAAGGGCAAGTATCATCTAAACAAAACCTTAAGTACATTCATCATCATCATCTTTATTTATAAAAAAAGCACCTTTCTAAAACCTAGGTGCTTGTACATAGAATAAACAAAACATAACAATTTAAAAACCATTATAGCAAACAAGAATGTTAAAATCCATAAAACTGCAGGCAATAAATTTAGAATTAATAAAAATCTGAGTACACTAGACTTAATCTGAATACACTAGACTAAATGTCAGTTTTCACCAAGAATCTGGGTATGCTAGGCTAAATAGAAATGTTTTTAGTGCTGTCTTTTTGTTTGTTTAACCAGGTGAGACACACTAAGCTGAAAGCTTGTTTACAGGTGTAACCTGGGAGCACAGGGCAGTTAAGTGATTTGCTCAGGGTCACACAGTATGCAAGTGGGGGCTGTGGGATTCAAACCCTGGTCTCCAGGTTTGCAGCTCAGAGTCTTAAACCACTGCACTATATTGCCTCTGTACTAAACTCTGGATGGTCAGGCACTCTCGTATATGATGAGTTAGAAAATTCCCCAGGGTCGGGGCTGCAAAAGCAAAAGACTGGGCCCCCAATGTTTTCAGACGAACCCTGGGAATCTCTAGCAATTCCTCGTCAGCGGATTGGAGAGGACAGAGGGGTTGGTAAGGGTAATGAAGATCTTTCAAGTAATGGGGTCCGTGGTCTTATAGGGTTTTGTAGGTCATAACCCAACCTTGAAGGTAATCCACCTCTTTTCTGGCAGCCAGTGCTGTCCGCAGAGCAGAGGTGCTATATGACTGGTCCTGGAAGTACCAGTCAGTAGCCTGGCTGCGGCATTCTGCACTAGCTCCAAGTGGCAGATATCAACCCCTGGTAGTCCTAGATAAAAGGCATTGCAATAGTCAAGGCGGGAGCTTAAGAAGGCATGGACCAGTGTTGGAAGATCATCGGAAGGAACCAGATGATTCACCAAAGTGATATTCCTCAGATGGTAAAAAGAGGATTTGACAACAGCCGACGTCTGTGATTTAAGGGTCAGGCTGTCAACAAAAATAACGTCCAGGTTCTTCATCCAATTTGAGGTAGTCAGCTAAACACCCCATGCCAAAGTCCAGAGGGTTGTCCTGCCAACAGTTCCACCTCCTGTCGATCTAGGTCCATAACCAATACCTCAGTTTTAGCCAGGTTCAACCACAGCCAGCTGGCACTCATCCAATCCTGGATCTTGGATAGACAGTTGTAAAATATCGAGAGGATCATATCCTGTCCAGGCACAAAGGACATGTACAGCTGAGTATCATCTGCATAGCAGTGAAAACTCAGACCGTACTGCCTAATTATCTCTCCTAACAGCAGTGTAAACACTGCGAACAACATGGGTGCCAAAATGGAACCCTGAGGTACCCCGCAGGATAGGGAGAGAGGGGCTGAGGAGTAAACTCCAGACACCACTCTCTGAGTCCTACCCTTGAGGAAAGATCGAAACCATCTGAGGACCACACCAGATAGTCCACAGATGAACCACAGTCAAACGTCAAACAATGGGGACCTTGGGCGAAGAGTAAGTGGCAAACTCGAACAGGAGCTATGGAGTCCAGGTCCTCTGCCACCACCTTATTATAGGTGAGTACTAGATTTTCTGGATCCATGCATTCACTTGGTATACCAGATAGATCCAGCATGGCCATTAGGCCATCTGGGGTCACACACCCAAAAGGGCAGTACCGGACCATCTCCATAGGACAAGGCCTATTGGGAGAGCCACAAAACTGAACCCTACACTGTGATGGTCAGACCATCCGACTGGCTCCACCACCAAGTCGGATATCTCCATCCCCAGGAGGAACACCAGGTCCAATGAATGACCACCAATGTGGGTCACAGAGGTAACAACCTGTGTAAGGCCCAACAAACACATTAGTTGGAGGAAGTTCTGACCAAATTGCAAGAGTTCATCATCGACCGAGGCATTGCAATCCCCCAGAATCAACCATCTGGGGGATCCCAACACCACACTGAGGATAAAGTTTGCGACTTCCTGTAGGAAAGCTTTCCCATCTCCTGGTGGATGGTAGATGAGAAGTATCCTGCACCCTACACCCATGCCAGTGATACATTCAAAGGAGCTGGTGGTCCCTACTGGGACCTCCGTAAGGTCCAGTTCCAATCTAAAACAGATGGCTACACCCCCGCCCCTACGATCCACTCTCATTTGGTGTATCACTGTATATTATTATACTGTATTGCCTTACAGTATAGTAAACCAAACATACATTTATAGCAGCATGCACTTAAACTATTTTAAACTATTTTTTGTGATATAAGTAACACCAGGCACCAGCTTATCCTCCAGGTTTTTTCAGTCTCTTAAATCCATGATTTGATCAACATCAGGCTTATAAAATCATATCCTTGCATATGGGAGCATGAGCCATGTATATTTCCTACATAAATCTACAATGTTAGTAAATTACCCTTTACAACTTACTAAAGGATAAAGTATCAAGGCACAGTGAAGTCTAAATTCAAGCAGGTTGGCAAAAAGATGGTCCTGTGTTTTGCCAGGCTCCCATCAACGTTAGTAATGAGGGCCACTACCCCATTACTATGGCAAGCCTCTTCATGTCATTATGACACCGTTTGAAAGCTTCTGCCTAGCTCACTAATTCCCCCTGTGTGTTGTCTCAACAGGGCACAGTAAGGTATCTAAATAATAAAAAAAAAAACATTTAAATCTTAAAGACTGATACTTCGCACTGGGTCAGACTATGAACCCTTGGGTATTCGGCAGCAAGCAGGAATAAGTTAATAAAATGAACTGCAGCACTGCTAATGTCTCCATGAATCAGGTTACTTGAGCTAGGAAATCAAAATATTTTTTAACAGAGATAGGAAATTATTTTTACATAGTTAGCTGCCCTTTCATCTTCCTTTCCATGCCAATTATTTATTCTAATATTTTTTTTACACTTAATCTTTTTATTGAAAACAATAAATTCATACATATACAGTAGGTATCATGAAACAAAAACATATTGTACATAACTTCAGTATGTTATGAGTACACTACATGTACATTAGGTAAGTGAAACTTTTCTGTAGAGTTATTCTCTCTCTCTCTCTCTCTCTCTCTCTCTCTGTGGATGCCGGAATACAACCCAATTACTACCACACTGATCAGACTTAATACAGAGGCAGTAAGGTGCAGCAGTATAGCAAAGCAAGCTGAGCTGTTTGCCCCTATGGTCCCACTATTGCAGCTAATGCTCTAGATAGTTCAGGAAGGGGCCCATAGTTTGTGATACCAATGCTGCCTACCCTTACTTTGAAGGACTTTCTGGAGATTTTTGCTAGATTATCCATACTCGTCCTCCATTCCTCCAAGATAGGGATGTGTGGAGATCTCCACCTTTTTAGGATAAGTCTCTTTGCTTCAACCGAGGCAGCCATCAGCCACTTTCTCTCAGTCAGGTGGATTGAAAGGTCAGGAGGCTGACATCCCAGCAGTATGCACTGAGGAGCCATTGGGATATCATGGAGAAGGATCCTGGAGCACTCCTGCAGGACCTGAGCCCAGAAAGGTTGGATCAGGTTGCAAAATCACAGAATATGCACTAGGTCAGCATTGGAGTTATCACATCTCCAGTATCTGTCCTTGTCCAAAATCCCGAGAGACTTAGGTTGAGCCGGGGTGTGGTACCAGTGATGCAAGATTTTGTTCTGAATCAGGTGACTTCACTGATCAATGCAAGACTGGTGAGCTAGCCTCCAGCACCCAGCCCATTCTTCATCTGAAATATGAATCTGTAGTAAATTTGACACTTCACCGTGGCCTTATCAGTGGGATCATGAGTTGCTTCTTTTAATCTTTGATATATTAAACCTGCCCTGCCTGTACTAGTGGCCACTAATTTCTGAATAGGTAGGGAGGGGCCTCTCCCTTGGGGGAGATGTCGGCAGGTAGGACAGGGCACCAGCCTGAGACCATTGATTATACAGGCGTCTTAACCGAAGATATTTCCAAAAGTCCAGCTATGGCAGCTCGGATTTGGCCTTCAGATTTTGGAAAGAATCAAAGGCTGAGTGGTCCTGTGTGACCAGGTCTAGAACTCTGAAAATAGATTTTTTTCTCCTAGGTAGGCCAGATAAAAGGGGAACCTCCTATACAAAGACCTGGGTTGTTCCAAATATAGGTATATTTTCCTGGTTGAGGGCATGTTTTGGTAAGGTAGGCTAGCTTATTCTACGCTGTAAACCCATCTAGAATTGTAAGCTACTGTGTCTTCTGTCCCTTCAGTGGATTTCCCAAATGAGCTGAAGGATGAATACCATCAGCTATCACCATCTCAACATGAATCCAGGCCGCAGTGTTGGGCCCTGCAGGGTGAAAGGCCTGAAGTGTACTAGCCAGTAGCCACCCTAAAGGCTATCCTGTATTGTCTAAAATTGGGAAGGTTCCATCCTCCCCATTTCCAGTGGGCTCTAAGTTTGTTTCAACTGTATCTGGGAGGCGAAGTCCCCCATAGAAAGTGTCTTATAATGAAATCCAGTTTTTGAAACCATTTATCAGGGATTGAAATCAGTAAATGGGCTAAGAGATAGAAGATCTTTGGGGCCAGCATCATTTTAATTGAGTCTATCTTTCCAGGGAGGGACAGATGCAGATGGCACCATCTAGTTAGGTCTGCTTGTATTTGGCTTATGAGGGAGTTGAAGTTCAGGTGGATTAGCTTTGAAAGCTGTGGGGATAGATTTACCCCATAGTATCTGATGTTTGAAGGAGCCCAGGCCAGTTCAGAGCTAGAACCATGTTGGGGCAGAGAGTACTTATTCAATGGAAGGATTTCCGACTTGCCTTTATTTACTCTAAGCCCTGCCAGGTGTTCAAAGCTCTCTATGATGCCCAGTAAGGGATTAATGGTTGCTTCATGGTCACTGGTCAAAATCAGGCAATCACTGATGTATAACATGGCTTTGTATTCCACCTCCCCTATTCTTATTCCTGGGATGTTGTCACAGGATCTAAGTACAAAGGCCAATGGCTCAATGGCTGTGACAAATAGCATCGGAGAAAGGAGTCATCCCTGCCTTGTACCTCTGTGAAGAGGGAAGGGGTCAGAGAGAAGGCCATTGGTAAGGACCCGGGCTGTTGGAGTATTATATAGTGTGCTTACCCACCCACAGAATTCTGGTCCAACATTAAAGTGGTGTAGAACAGCAAAAAGGTACTCCCACTCCACCAAGTCATATGCTTCTTCAAAGTCAATGGCTATTGCTGCTGCGGGGAAGGGGAGTGCTGCTGCTTTCTGAATGATTTAAATCAGGGCCCTCAGTTGCTCTGCACTTGAGCGCCACTTAAGCCCAGTTTGTCAGGGATGGATAATAGCAGAATATGTTCCAGTCCTGCTGCCAATACCTTTGCCAATATCTTGACATCAGCATTAATTAAGGAAATTGGCCTGTAACTGGCTGGTAGGGCTTCATCCTTGCCATCCTTAGGAAAGACAGTAATTACTGCCTCTCTCAGGGTTTTTGGAAGGATCCCCTCTTCTTGTGCCTGGTTCAACATGTTAAGCATAGGGAAGGTGACCTGTTCCCTAACAAGCTTATAGAAGTCAGCTGGGAAGCCATCTCTCCCAGGGGCCTTGTGTGGGGCCATTCCCTTTATTGCTGCTAAAAGTTCCTCCTCAGTGATGGCGGCGTCTATGGTATCCCTTTGTGTCCCAGTGAGAGATGGAAGTTTGGCTCATTCTATGAGTTCAGCAAATTTTTGGTGGTTAAATTGTGACTGGGATTTATACAGATTTTCATAGAAGCTGAGCATGATTTGGTTGATGGATCTGGGGGAGTGTGCAACCTTACCCTTAGAGTCTTTTAGCTTTTCAATATGCCTTTCAACCTGTTGTTTTTTTAATCTACAGGAAAGTAACTTCCCTACTTTAACTCCCTGGGACCAGTACTTATGCCTAAGCTTGATTACCTGTAGCTCTGCCTTTCTGGTAGCGAGTGTGTTCAGCTGAATTCTAAGAGAAGTGATTTCCTTATGGAACATACTATTTTCCAGCAGGTGTGGGTCCTTTTTACACAAAGCTTCCTTATTTTTCAGCTGCAGTTCTAGTTGTTGGGCCTACATTTCCCTCTGTTTTCTCCTGTGAGAGGTGTAAGCAATAATTCGACCTCTCAAGGTGGCCTTAAGGGCCTCCCAAATCATATTGGGGGGGCACAGCCCACTGGGTTGTGAAGTATGTATTGAAAGACCTCAATTTTAAGGCACTGCTGAAAGTCAGAGTCATTCAGCAGAAGTGGGTCCAGCCTCCAAGTAACTGAGCATGGAGTTTCGGCATGCAAATACACCTAGAGCTGTATTTGGGGCATGGTCTGAGATGTACCGGGGGCTATGTCCACATCCACTATGTCAGAATTCAGAGCCATTGATA
This sequence comes from Neoceratodus forsteri, assembly GCA_016271365.2. Taxonomy (NCBI): domain Eukaryota; kingdom Metazoa; phylum Chordata; order Ceratodontiformes; family Ceratodontidae; genus Neoceratodus; species Neoceratodus forsteri. The sequence goes on along the minus strand of CM057455.1, from coordinate 1,150,951,891 downwards.
TAAACCAATAGTCCAGTCTGCTGGCCATTGCATGGGTATCTGAGTAATATGTCAAATCTTTAGTTGAGGGATTAAATGACTGCCATGCATCCATCAACCTGTGCAATGCCAGCAAGTCTTGGACTGTCTGCAGTGACTTTACATGAGGCTCTGGTCTGGCATTGGACCTGTCCAACAGATGATCCAAAGCCATATTGAAGTCCTCCCCCCCCAAAAAAAAAATAATAATAATCACCGGGTTATCTGAAGACTTATCTACAAGGTGCTGAGAAATTTTGTTGAAAAAATCAGGGTGATCATCATTTGGGGCATACACGTTCCCCAGGAGAACGGAACTGTGGTGTGATTGTACCTTGGCTAGGATCCACTTCCCCTTTGTATCACGTTTGTGTCCTAGTAGTTGCCACTTCAATTTCTTGTGGACAGAATCGATACTCTCCCTTTGCTTTGCCTGATGTACTGTGAACTTCCCAGCACACCCAGTCCCTCACCAATTTCAATGCTTCAACCTTTTTGACCTTAGTTTCCTGGAGAAATGCCACCTGGGTTTTAGGCTTTCTCAAATGTGCCATGATCTTTTTTCTCTTGAATGGGTCATTCATCCCTCAAACATTCCAGGAGGTGAAAGTTACTTTAATGGGGGGCTCCATGGGATTAAATGATTAACAATATACCTATGAGCTGATTGACTGGGTCCCCAGCTCCACTTGGCAAACCAGAGGGGTGCATGCATCCAGTGTGGCTGTGCAGTGGTACAGTGATAATCTGCTATTGTTAGTCAATGAAGAGAGAAAGTAAGCAAACACTACATACCCATTATGTACTGTAGAGAATCCATGCTTTCTGTTTTAACATTATAACACCAACAGTGGTAATACCAATATAACTTTCTAGCCTTGGGAAAACTGGTGTAGTGTGGGTCTCCTACTAGAGACTGAACCCCCATATAAGTCCAAAGGACCTTAGTCAGGGGTCCTCTAATGGCTATGGTGGCACTCTCAAGAGGGAGCACTGTAAAATCCACTGGTAAACCCAGGGTTATCAAACTGTGCATCTAATTTGTGTGGTTAACAGACATTCACATTGAAACTGGAATCTCCCACCTTGGAGGTAGGAATAACATTTATTTAGTTAGTTTTTGTTGACCGGGTAAGTGCGCTAGACAAATCCTGCCTATTTTCAGGCACAACCCAGGGAAGGGGGATACAGATGAATGCCAACTGACCTTGAACCAGATGAAACTGTTGGTGGTATTTTTCAGTGAATGAGAGAAATTTGGCCAGGACACTGGGGAGATTCCCCTACTCTGCTGCTGCATTGTGGCCAGTAGGGGAACCGGCCGTCGTGATGGCCACTTGGTGCTCAGACTCGGAGCAGGAGGAGGTCTTCGGGATAGGGGAGTTGGTCTCCCTCCCTATCTCCGTTTCACTGGAGACCATCGGTACTGGACCCGGAGGACTACCGGGAGAAGCTCCGCTATGGCGGGACACCGGAGGAGTGATATCTACTGTCCATTCCCTTATCTCAGGTTCTAAAGAAAGTGACACCGGAGAAAAGGCACAACAGGATTTGGATTCCCAGCAGGATTTGGCTGCTTCTTTTGAGAGTTTGATGGCAGGTGGGTAGGTTTGCCTCACGGAGGTTTCTGAAGGGGCTTTTCTTTGCCCGGCTCCATTGAGTCCTGTCAGCCATTACATGACGTGGTCTGACGGGACACTGTGCTGCATTCTGGAGTGGGAGAGAATGCGGATGTGTTCAAGGCACTGATTCGTGGTGTCACTCAGCTGTTGGGAGCAGGGAGACTGGCAATATTTTACAGAATCACATGTGCCAGGAGTCTCCCCTTAGCTCCTTCACACCAGCGGCAGGACCAGGATCTTTGCCTCCAGGTATGGAACGTGACAGGATGGAGAGTGGTTTGCACTTCGGGGCGGTTATTCTAACACCAGCTACTACAAGTCTTTCTGGAGAGACAACTGCACTACCAGCAGGCACTGTACTGGACAAGGGTCTTGAAAGTGGAGCTATGGGGTCCCACCAGCAGGTTACAACGGGTCCTGCTGTTCATAGCTCCCCTGGTTGTGGGTTTGACTCCTACCTGTCTGCCTCAGGGCTAACTATTGCTGCAGCTCTTCGGGGTGCAGGATGGGAGAAGTCCCCATTAGGTGAATCCTGGACCTCCCCTGCATGACCTGGCCCCACTCCTAAAGGTGACTTACTGGATATTACGGACCCTCTTGAGGTCCCCTCGTGCTTCAGTCTTTCCCAGGCCCTATCCTGGCAGGCTGGGGAGGTGCAGAGTTATGAACAGGGGACATTGCAGCGTGATGAATTGCCTACCTTTTTGTCAAAGCCTAGTGTTGGAGATGTGCCTAAGGCCCCTTTATTACCCACTGTGGTTGTTCCTTTGTCTTTGCCTCATATGTCTCCTATTGACATGGTGGGGACTGGGGGAAGCTCTCTTCAGGCGGGTGTGTCTGGTACGACCCCTAGGCCTTCATCTACAAATGCTTCTGTCAGGGATATAAACTCTGACTTTGCCACTTCAGCGCCTGGACCTTCTGTTGGACCTCAGCGGACTAAGACTTTTGCCGGCTTATTTCATTCCCCTCCTGAGCAGGCCAAGCGGTGTAATGCTGTCCGGCTTTGTTATAGGGGTGGGTTGTACATATTTCCGGATTGTCTCTATGTGGGGAAAACATTGATTAAATCTAGTTTGCAATTTAGTCCCTCTGAGATATATGCATTAATCCATACGTCTGGTGATAATTATTTTGATGTCAGCTTTAAAACTGCCTTAGGTTTAGATACTTTTTGGCATCTTTATCAGGCTGTCCGTCATACCCCATTGTGGTCCCCTTTTTTTGCTATTCCCCTTATGAAACCAACTATTAAGAATGTTACTGTTTTGTTTAAAAATGAGGGGGTGGCAATAGAGGACATTCTACGGTGGTTATCTACCAGATGCACAGTGCTGGATTTACCTGATCCCATCATTGACTCTGAGTTTTTTTGGACAGGGGGGTGGAAACTGCAGATCAAATTACCTATTGTTAATGGGAATATACAACACTTGCCAAGTTGTTTTTATTTAGATAGGGTTAGGGGTTTTGTATTATACCCAGGGCAACCAAAATCTTGTTTTCGGTGTGGGGCCCATACCCATCTAAGCAGTGCTTGTACTCCTCATGTCTGGGCTCTGGCCATGTAAGTCTAAATTGCCCCCACCCAGCTTATTGCAATTTGTGTGATGTAACTTCCCACTCTTTAAAAGATTGTCCATGGGCTTCCCATAATAATCCAGCGAGGCCTACTGATTCCCAGAATGAGACTGTGACTCAGGCCCAAAGATCTGCTCAGGCTAGGCCCCAGTTTCAGCCTTTTGCTTCTGCAGTGGCACCCCCGCTTCTCCTTCTTCCCAGATGGATACGGGATTGGAACCGCCACCCCTGACAGTACCCATGTCTAGTCTGGACTTAACGTCTGGGGAATTGGGTTTACTACCTCCTGCTACGACCTCTACCCCAGAGATTGCTGAAGAGCAGCCTCCGGCCCGTAACACTTCGGCTCTACCCTGTGTTAAAGAAAATATGCCACCTCCTGTGGATACAGATTGGGTCCCGGTGGGGAACAGGAGGCTGACAAGGAGCTCTCTGATGAAAGGAGTGCCTCTGCCTTCTGTATCTCCCCCCACTGATGTTTTAGTTAAAAAACGGTTTGCCGTTTTAACTAAACGAAAGCAGGCAGTGGATACTGAGGACGATTCGGATGCCTCCTCTGTTGTGTCTTCCCAGGTTGAGCTATTGACTGATTCTGAGCAGATTTCTGGGGATATCCAGCTTAATAAGAAAAAAAGTTGTAAGTTAAAATCTCCAGGCAAGGGTCGAGGTAGGAAAAAATCTTGATTTGATCTCTGTCTGATATGGGGGATGTCTTATCTTTTGGTAGCTTAAATGCTAATAGTCTTAAAAATGTTAAAAGAAGACAGGCTATTTTTTCCTTCCTTTTGTCCTTGCCTTTACATATTATTTTATTACAGGACACTAGGCTCCATTCTTTGAGAGAGATTGGGCAGGCCTCCAGGGATTGGAAGGATGGTATGTCCTTTTGGTCCTTGGCTGAGGATGTGTGTTCCGGAGTAGGGATACTGGTAAAGGGGGTGGATATTCATGTTACCAGACTGATTGATTTAATTCAGGGTCAGGTACTTATCTTAGATGTCATTCTCCATCAACAAGAATGGTGGTTTATTAATATTTATAACCCTCAAGTTAAAACTTAGAGGATTCAAACGTTAAAACTTATTCAGCCATTTCTCCATTCATCCAAATCGGTGGTTTTTGGAGGAGATTTTAACTGTATTTTGGCCTTATCTGATAAAACTGGACTTACCCAAAAATTATATTCTGATTCCAACTTCCTTAACACTTTGAATGTTACTGCTGACTTACGGGATGGGGCTTCTTTTGGTGTACTCCCGCCAGAACACACTGTTCACCGGGGTAGATTTTCCACACGGATTGATGACTTTTTTCTTTCTCATTGGTTGGCTAATGTACAGTATTCGATTCTCCCATGTGAGTTTTCGGATCATTGTGTGTTACTGTTGCACATCGGTTGTCCCAATAACAAACCTGTGATGCATACCTTCTGGAAGATGAATATATCTGTTTTGGTGGAGGAAGGTGGGTGGCAGGACTTGTATGGGCTTCTCCAAGACAAGGTTTCAGTATTTGAATTATACGATAACCCAACCTTTTGGTGGCAGGATACTAAATCTGTTATTAAACAGTTTTGTAAACAGGTTTCTAAACAAAAATCTTCGGAGCGCTATTTCCGGTACCTTAAGTGCCAACGCCAATTACAAAGACTGCTGTCTTGGCAAACTGAATGAGGCCTGGATTATTCGGCACAAATCCAGCAGGTTAAAACTGAGATGTGTTCCTCTCAGTATGAGAGGATGACATCATTACTTCTTGAACAAAAGTACAGGAGAAAGGGATCTGCTAAAGTAGTCAATCCCTATGATAGCAGCCACCAACAGGTTGCATCTAAATATATGTCCTCTTTGGTTTCCCATTCTGGTACCCGGATTTCTGATAATTGGAGCATTTTGGAGAAGGTTTCCTTCCATACTCGGTCTTTGTATGGGCATGCTTATGAGTCAAATGCTTGGGACGGATTTTTAGGTTCCTTAGAGGTTCCTACCTTGTCACTGGAGTATATTAAGGTTTCAATTCAGCCTGTTACCTGTGCTGAAGTGGACTCGGTTATTAGCCATTTGAAAACTACTGTCACCCCTGGTCCTGATGGCATTTTCAATGAATTTTATAAAAAAGCTAAAACCTTGTTGATACCATATTTAACGAAGGTATATAATGTCATTTTACAAGACCTCTTTCCTATTCTCCTTGCATTTTCTGATAGCTACTTGATTTTTTTTTATATAAACAGAAAAATAATAAGGATAAGTTGGACAACTGGCATCCTATTAGTTTATTAAATTCCGATTGGAAGATCTTGTGTAAAATTGTCTCCAATAGACTCTCACAGATGGCTGCCCAGGTAATTTACTCTATGCAGACTTGTGTGATTCCAAGTCATTCCATGCTCTCCAATTTGAAAATTTTGCGGGAAGTATTTGATGGGAGTACCACTCAAGTCTATGTTCTTAGTTTGGACCAGACTAAGGCTTTTGACCGGGTTCCACATAGTTATTTATTTTCGGTGTTGGAAAAATATGGGGTTCCTGTGGATTTACTCAGCTGGATTAAATCTTGTATCGGTCTGCCTACTACTTGTGAACGGATAGCAGTTGCTGAGCCCCATATCCCTATAAAGAGAGGGGTACACCAGGGATGTCCTTTAAGTCCCCTGTTGTACATCTTTTCCATTGATCCTCTACTCTGGAAATTGAATGGGAAGGGGACCATTAGACATATCTCTGCCACACCAGATCTTGTATTTCCCAGTGCTCTTGCCTACGCAGATCACATTTGCATTTTAGTAGCAGATCCAGCGTCTAGGGAGAGGGCAATTGAGATCATCCATTCCTTCTCCCTAATTTCTGGATCTGAGTTAAATACCCAGAAGAGTTTGGGTTGTGCAGTCCATCTTCCCTCACATGTGATATCACCGGATATTGGAGGAATTAGTATTCACTCCCAGAAAATTTGTATCTTGGGGGTTATTTTTGGCCCACCTGATGTGGCGGCATGTAATTGGATTTCAGCTATGGACATACCTGAATCCAAAATTGTCCGCTGGAAGCGGTTCCCTATGACCCACAAAAAACTGATTTTTTTTGCTTAAAACTTGCATTCAGCCTCTGTGTTTATTGATTAGTTATAGTTTTCCCCTTCCCGTTTCTCTTGAGGCTCGTCTTTATAATTCATTTTTCCAGTTGCTTTGGGGTAGTAGACTGAACCCTGTGAAGAGACCTATCACCTACTGGCCTATTAAACAGGGCAGTCGTCAGATGGTAAACCCGGTGTTATTTTATTTTTCCATTTTTGTACATGCTAATATTTTTCCAAGTATAGTCAACCAGACGGATTGTTGGGCCCTTAGCTTTTCTTCCCATTCTCAATATTTTTTGGATAAATGGCAAGCTCCTGTGTGGACACCTTTTACCAGAATTCCACCCGGAACATCTGGATACCTCATTGAAATCTTTAAAAAAGTTAAAATATGGAAAGTGTCTTATGACATAAATTTGCCACAGCATAGAAAGTGTTTATACTCCTCCATACTGCAAACCATGTTCTTGTGTCACTCTGTTTTGCTGTACCCTGTGATACTCACTGTTTAACAAAGAAATTATTGGAAAACAGGATTCCGGAGAAGATGTGGGATACCCTGTGGTTGTGTTGTCACAACAAATTAAATGTTAAGTGAAACCAGGTGCATAAGCAATTATCAGAACGATACTGTGTTCAGGATACGTGTATATATACGCTTGAATCTATGTCGCACCTATTTTTTGATTGTCCGTATATTGCCCCACTATGGTCTCAGCTGAGTCAGTCATGGGGATTACCTATGTTCTCTGCCTTAACATATTCTGAATTGGTTTATGGGGAATTTGGACCTGGTTGGAATATTTTTTTTCCTGGAACATTGCGGGTTCTGTTTGCAGTCTGCAAATGGTGTATCTGGCACAACCGATGTATGTTTGTGTTGCAACAAAAAACGGTTTCCTTGACTGATCTGAGGGAACACATCAGGAGGGAAATTTCTAGTATTTATTGTTCAGAAAAAAAAACTTTACCTGCACCTTTAGTGGCATTTTGGTGGAGAGCGTTACCTTTAATTGTGCTTGAAGGGGTTACTTGAGAAAAAAAAAGTTTTCTGAAGGGGGGTGGGGGGGGGGCTTTTGTTTCTGTACTAAGTTTTTGTTGTTGTTTTTTTCTGCTTTTGTCTTCACCTGTATAGAAGATATGGTGATTTTTATTTTCTGTTCATTGCCGATATGTATTATGATGTACGGATTTTGTGATTTGTCTTGAGTTTTTGTTTTCTTATTTTGTTTTTCAATAAAAAATTCCCCTGCTCTTTTCAGTAAGTGCCATGGGATCTTTAACATCCACCTGAACTAATCCAATCCAGGCAGATGGGACCTCGGATTAACATCTCATCCACATGTTGATGTGCCCAGTATTTTGGGCATACAAAATCTTTACTGCTACATTCGAACCATTTGAACAGGTAAAGCTAAGAAAACTAGCCTCCATACTGGGGGGGGAGGGACACTGTCTTCCCTTTCTCTGGCTCCTCGCAAGTCTACAGAGCCTTCACCACATTGTGGGCTGTGTGGGTCACGGAGTGGATACCCTCTCAACCTGAGGCTTTAACGAAGGGCTCTTTTTATAGCGCAACTTGCCCAGCGTACAAAAAGGGGAGTAAATAATCACTTGGGCCCCCCCATTGGGGATGGGGGTAACACTGTAACAAAAACTGTGCTCTGGGGGGATCTCCTCACCCAAAGAGGATCATATTATATGCCCAAGGAGAAGGGGGGGGGATTGTGTTCTGCACCAGAGGCGAGCCTGACAGACACATGTATGAGGGTGGGGAATAGGAGCCAGGAATCCATTCCTCTATCAGTGTCTCTATCCCTCAGATTGGCCTTTGGAGGAGGGGCTATTTCCAATGAAGAGGGAACCCAGCCCATCCCTGTACTCCCGAGTCTCCAGCATTAGTCTTTAAAAGAAAACAAAAATAGACTTTTTTTGATCATTTAACATTTTTTGTCACCCCCCCCGCACAGCCCCATCTGACTGACCCCCAGCCCCATCACCTGGAATGCAGGCGCTTACCTTATGCCCGCCCAGGAGTGGAGCCTGTGAGAGTCGTCGCCATCCTACGCCGGCTTTTTCCTCCGTTTTACCCCGGGCCCACAGGAGTGGGTATGCATGCATGTGGAGGCGCATTAGTCCCACGGCCGCGGTAACAGCCCCTTTCCTCCCACCCCAGGCCTAGCGTCTGGCTCCTCCTGGCCCATGCTGCTCCTAGCCTCCACCAGGTGGCAGCCATTAGCTGGAGGAAGCCCCTTGCACCTCCCCGTAGAGGAGAGCTTGCCTGTCAGCAGCTCCATCCAGCTCTACCTCCCCCCCCGCTGACCTGGGACGGCCCGGGCTTGTTCCCAAACCCAGGTTGCCGGCAAGCTGCAAGGTAAGGCGTCCAGCGCCTCAGCCCTCGGTGCCACCGGGCTGACAAATAGAGACATTTTAACATATAACACATCTAAATACTGTACATTGTAGACCAGAAGCTAGAGCCTGTACTGAGCCTATACAATGCTGCTCAACCAGGGAACAGTTAACAGGTGACAGGCAACATGTTAGGCTGAACTATCCATGGCACTGTTTGCACCATGCCTGTACTAGGAGTTGACCACTTAGCACCATATCACCAGAAACCCCACAGATCACCTGCAACTGTTCCATTTGCCCAGTGGAGTTAAATCTGAATGGCTAATGATTGCTGATGGGGTGCCTCATGGCTGTTGTATAGTAGTTACTGGCAGCCCATTCAGTTCTTGCAGTTCTTTCAAGTATTGCGAGGCCACCGTGAGAGAGTCAAAATGTAATGTAAGACCCATTCACTTGTATTCTTAATAGGGTGGGATATCTGAACAATGTAGGTATTTGTAGTTTGTAACATTGTTGCTTGACCTTGGAGTATGCTCAATGATGGTTTGACAAGTCTTGGGAGAAATCTTGGTAAAGTTGGATCCTATGCCCTTGCTAGTCGAATGCCCCCTGTTCCCTCACTCGTTGCAGATATAGCTCATTTTCAGGGTATCACAAAAATTTACAAATGATGTGCCAGGGTCTTTCCCCTGATTGTGGACTTGGTGCTAAGGTCCTGTGGGCTCTTTCAATTTCAGGATGTGGGGCATTTTTTAATTTGATGAGCTCCAGTAGAAATTCCCTTAAGAAAGTGCCCATGTCTCTGCCCTCGATCCCTTCAGGCACCCCCAAAATCCGGATTTTTTTCCATCGAGCCTTGTTCTCCAGGTCATCCACTTTGTTTAGCAGATATTGAAGCTTTTGGCTGTGGTCCTGGAGAACAGTTTGCAGAGGGTGGACTACTTCCACTTGGGTTTTTATGGCTTGCTTGTTGTGAGCCACTCTGGTGGCAAGTTTAGACAAGTCAGCATTCATTTTTTGAGCTGTAAGTTTAATATCAGCAGTATCTATAAGTATCTTATCTAACTTAGCCATAATGATGCTGATATCTTGGCTGTGATTAAGATGTGTACCTTGAGTTGGTAGCTCGCGCTTCACAGCTGATACCATGCTGAGACCCAGTGGTGACAAGCCGCTGGAACTGCCTCCTGGTGATGGTCAGTTATGAGGCAACTGATAACTTGGTGAGGCATAAGGCAAATCCATCATTTTTGGTGTCGTTCGGTAGCTCCATTATTCTGGTTGCAGCTATTGCACTTTGGAAAGGCAGATCAAAGCTGTACTGCATGATGCAATAAAAAGTCATCCTCCATGGTGTCCCTTCAGTCAATTACTCGACCACCATGTTTGATGGCTAGCTCTGCCCACTATTCTGATATGTTTTGACCAATTTTTGATCAACCAATAATCAAGCTTTGGGGTGCCCTCAGAGCTACATACCCATCAGCAGCTGCTGCTCTTTATTTTCATATTTCTAAAACATTCTATGACATCAATAACACCATTCCATGCTATTCATCTGAATGGCCCAGAATGGTGCTATTGATGTCATAAAATGATCAGGTAGTATGAAAAGAGAAAGTAGCAACTGCTTAGGAGAGAGGGATTCAGGGTAGTTAAAAGGCAACACAATTAGACTATTATTTTAATAAAAAAGTCACAACTATATCAGAATATTGGATAGACACTAAAGAGACAACAGGAGGGCATCTAGAGTTGTAAAAAACTGTTTCCTATCAACTTTAAGAGTGTGAAAAGTTCATTGTGTTGCAGCTGTCACCAAACCAACTGCAGGTGCATCAGATTTCCTTTCTAAGTGGAGAACATGGTCAGGTATGTAACTCAGAGGTGTTACTTGGTTGACAAGGTGTTAATAGGTGCTGCAACAGCAGTGCTTTGTTACAGAGATCAGGCTGAAGTGATCCAGACAGGAATGATTACAAATTAGACTGGCTGAACCTGCTTTTTGTAGCCAGGGTCATCCACTTAGGGATGGGGGACCCCTGACAGGCAGGGACCCTAGGCCTTGGCCTTGTTGGCCTATACCTTAATCCGTCCCTGCCACGGTCAACTAGACAAATTGCCTTTTTACTCTCCTGGCCACTGTGGACTGCAGCAACAGAGTCAGGGAACTAAATCTGGACTGTAGCTTCTTTTCTTTGGTATGATTGTGTGAGGGACACCAGCAGCCCCAACCACACAGAGGCTTGCTCAATGCCCCCCCCAGACTGCCTTTGGGGTTGGTATGTACAAAGAGGGGTTTGCATAGTTCTTCAGTGGCTCTCAAAAGCTGTGTAGCAGCTGCAGCCTTAGCTGCACCATATAAACTGCTCCTCTATGGCACATGACCTTTGCAAGCATGTACAAATGCTCCCTTGCCACTGAATCCCTTCCCCCATCCCACTGGATAGCAGCAGTGACCAGAAGATACTGCTGTTGATGGCAATGAAGCTATAGCTAGGGACAGAAATAATTTTTAAAGTAGAAAAAAAGTCTATATGGACCACCATGTTGTTATGCTTCTGGCCCCAGGACTGACGGGAGATATAGCCAATCCTGAGCTCAGCTCTACAGAGCTGCAAGCTTTACTGTAGCTCAGGTTACAGAGGAGTTTGTGTGCATGTTTTTCCCACAAAATTGCCAAGCAGTAAATGCTAGGGATTAGCATAATTATGTGTTAGATGCCAGCTAGTGAGATCTGATCCCCAGATGGGATAGACAGAGGAATATCTGAGAATCTTCAGGTTTTCTGTGAGGAAGGGAAAGGAAAATAGTAAATTGTTTAACCAGGAAAGGCACACTAAGCCAAAGCTTGTTTCCAGGTGTGACCTGGGAGCACAAAGAAGTTAAGTGACTTGCTCAGGATCACACAGTATGCAAATGGGAGATGTGGGATTCAAACCCAGGTCTCCAGTTTTGCAGCTGGGAGCCTTAAACCAATGCACTATACTGCCTCCTTGGAAGAGAGAAGTAAGATGTGTGAGTGATTTCAACAGTCAGCCACTGGGTTGAGAAATGATTGTTAAAAGTCTTTGCAAAGAGATTTTTCTATTCCACTCTAAAACAACACCAAAGTGCCTGCACAGGTCTTGTGTGCTGGTGAAGGCAAGCCCTCGTGGGGCGAATAGGACATTGGAAACCAGCACAGCCCATGCACCTTGCCACCAGGAAGTGCCTTGTTTCCTCTAAACTTGTAGCATCTCCTAAATCTGCCAGCTCTAAAGGAGACATCACGAGATAGCCAGCAACCACGGAGACTGCTAGAAGTCATGAGGACTGGATCAATAACCCATTAATTCTCTGGTTAGCTGGGTCAGTTAACTAATTGCTGGGCATTCCTGTACAACTTTAATTCAAAGTCTGTTTTAGAACTGCAACAGCACCTGTGTCATATATTTTCTTTGGGATCCCCATCACTAGCCTTCCAATGGTACAGCACATAAGGTACGACATTAGGCCTGCCAGCACCCACTACATGCACACGCTTATAAACTGTTTTGGGAGTTCACAAGAGACTTTGGGGTACTGGTGTAGCAGCAGGGAGAGCCAATAAAGACTGTGTAAGATTCACCACAGTACGGTGAAATGTTTGGGGGAATATACGTGTTTGGGGGAAAATTTTATTTTATTGCATTTAATCAAATTCCTTTCCCCCATCCAGACCATGTTTCAGTCCCCCAATAACTATCTTGTTTTTTTTTCATATTGAGTTTATTGTGCTCTTGCATGTTAGTGTGTTTGATTGTTTTGCATGCATCAAGCATAAGTTGGGGGGGGGGAGGTTGTGTATAATTATAGTATAATAGCTGGGGAGAGTTTTCTCCCATAAGGAAACCTGGTTATGATTCGCTGTTAGAAGATTTCCCTCACTGCACACATGTGCACACGGCTACCTTTGGGCACACACTTCGATCAGCACAGCGTTGGAACTCACAATAAATGGGGATGTTTCACAAACTCTGTAGTTTACACCTTATTTGTCTGCCAGTAGAGTTGTTCTTCAGCTCGGGTTTGTGTCTGCTTTTGAGGCAACTGTGCAAAAGGAAAAAAAGTAAAAGTTTAAACCATGCTTCTGCATGACTGTGCTGTTGAACTAGTGTGTAAGAACCACTGGATATGCTATCTTCTATAATTGCTGGGTAGTGTTTTCAAGGTGACAAAACACTACTGTGCAATTCTATGAAACAAAACTTGGGAAAGCGTGTAAAACTTGAATTTTACACACACCTTCAGTGTGGGGTACATTTATAAACCCCTCTAGCTTCGCTCTCAGGGTTTATGTAGCATCCCACACCTTGGATGTGTGTAAAATTCTCATTATACACACTTCCCCGATATGGCAGCCACTACACATTCAGTCACTTCACTACCAGTCTAGCATTGCTTGTAAAGTGCTATGGGATACACTGTGTATAAAAACACTACATAAATGCTGATTCTTCTTCTTCTTCTTCTTGCGGAGCAGCATCTGTCAAAAGGATCCCCATAGGTGGAGGCACTACACCACTTTACATTGCCTCCAAATTAACCAAGGCCCGACACCATTCACCCAAAAGGCCTTATAGACTTTTCCAAGGTAACATTGGATAGGCTTTGTTTCACACCTCATGGGTGGGGGTGGCTACATATGTTTATGTCAGAAAGCTCAGCATTCTGTAATGTACAAAGTATGAACACTGTAGAGCAAAGAACATTTTTTTTAATTCAAGCCTTTATTGTCCCCCAGCTCACCCAATGGCACCCTGCAGCTTTGTCATTGACCTTCTCATGCACTTACTGGTTATCCACCATTTTCCCAGGACCACGATAGTGGTGTGTGGCCTGTCATGTCAGTCGTGCATAGTCCTGCAGGGATGCTGGTACAACAGCAGACCAGGGCTTCCCTCAACTCCTTTGTTCTCCCAAAGGTGCCAGTATGCAATAATTCCACACATGTGTGCAGCAGCATGCATGAGTGCGTGGCATCTGGCAGCTGCCCCTCTTCCTATATTTCCCTGCTGTGCTGCCTTCTGACCTCCATCAGGTGGCAGTCTAGTAGTGGGACCCAATGTCCCCACTTTCTAAGGGAGGAGTGCTGTCCTTGGGATGCTCAATCCTTCCCCTGAAGGACTCCCGTCCATTCCTGAACCCAGGTCCCCAGCGTAGTAAGCAGTGGCGCTACTGCTGTGCTATCAGCCTGGCTCAAATAATTATTTTCTACAAAAACTGTTGTGCTTCATCTCTGAGATACTTTGTTATTCTTTAGCTTACTGTGGTCTCACTGCCTCCATAAAGACAAATACTGTACCCTATGTGGCAAGTTGGCCACTCAGTCATATTGCAGACATATTTTTGTAATATTTTTCTGTGATTTTCGTTATAGTTAAATTCCCAAACAGGCCTGGAGATGAGATGACAGAAAGATACCCCATGGTTTTATTAATAATGTTATGTGGGGATGTGCATTCCACAGTCTGGGAAAGACTAACGTAAAGAAAACCTAAAGTTACATTTCAAAGAAGATTGGGATTTCCCAGTAAACTAATTAAAGGGAAGCAGGGGTCATAAACTGTCATGGATATGGGAGAAACTATCCCTTGTTATAAATCTTTAAAATCAAGAGAAAAATACTTTAAAATCCAGGAACTGTCATGGTATATTTACATTTTATTAGGTGGCATGAAGGACAGGGTCATCAAAGATCTGAAAGTCTACTGTGAACTCACTTCAAGTGTCATATTCATCTCCACTTAAAAGTGGCAGAAGGGAGACTGTGTTTTTTTTGTTGTTGTTGTTGTTGTTCACTTAAAATGTAGGAAAGAGCAAGAGAGACCCCTGCTGGCCTAAAATAACCACCAGCTAACCAGATACTGCAGGACCAAAGCTATAAAAAGCCCCTCAAAAGAGAAACTCTGAGCATTTTGGCACACTCTTTCTTGAGACACTCTTCTGACACATCACAAGACAGCAAGACTGTGATAAGAACTGAGACTTGGAAAACTTTTGCAGAAACTTCATTTATTTTTTTGGACTTCTGATTTCCCACAATCAAGGTAGAAACTAGACAGTTACATTTCACAGTACATTTTTGTATTTATATTTTTCCAACTTTGTTTTGTTATCTTGTAACCACATTTCTGAATCTTTTATTTGTAAGTCTTGTATGATAATTATTTAGTCATTAGTAAAAGCATTTGCTTTTAAAACGCTGCCTGGAAGAGATTTTATTGTGTGTGTAAATTGTGAGAATGTTTATTTTAAATCTGAGACCAGCCTGGTTTAATGCAAGGTGCCACCATCACTACCATAGACTAGGATCCTGTGAAGGGAATCTGAGTGCCTAAAGTAGGGGAAACACATAGATCTCAGGAGGGGTTTGTAAAGGGGAACTAGGTAATTGCACCACCCATGGGAGAAGACACAATCAGGGATTACGAGGGCAAACCCTGAAGAGTTCATAACAACTGGGTCTTCCCCCCAGTACAGCAACCAAAGAGAGTTCTCACCTGGCTACAGGTGTAAGATTGTATTTTACCCTTACCCAGATTAGAGAGGAAGCCCTGAGACCTTGTGGTGAGTGTTCAGTTGTGAAATCAGCGAGCACTCTAGAAGGACATGAGGAGGGTATTCCTGTTCTCCCATCACAGATTGCACTTAGGGGTTGGCACTGTGAGCTCAGTGGACCCAGCTCCCAGGAGTGGGTTCATGACACCCTAAACCATTATTTGTACCAGAGCAAGAGAGGGGGTTATGCGATTGCTACGATTGGTGTTTTTAGGAATAAACAGTTGTGCAAATATTGTTTATTTTTTTTAAATAACCTTTAATTAACTGGGCCATCCTGTTAAAGGATAAATAAAGCTTGCTTTTAGCTTGTGCAGAGCACAAGTACTATTTCCATCTCTTTTGGAGTTGCCACTAAAAATGCATACATGTATCAAAGTACTCCATACCAAGTAAACCATCCTACATTTTCCATTTTACAGTTAGTTGGTGAGGTTTATATGGACATCATTTGAAATGATTTAGCATTAAGCAGATATATTTTATATTTGTTACACTACTGAAATGTAAAAGTGTACTGCATCCTTACTTCCTGGTTGTACTTGGTAAAGTGTTACCTGTCAGTTAATGGGGGCGCAGAAATCCGGCTGAGCCTCATTTTTAAAAATGCATAGGCTCTCTCAGGGCTAGGGAGTGGTTCAGGCTCTTTTTAGATGCCAGCAGTTTAGCTATAACACCTATTGTTGTCATGTGTACTCTTCTTTGTACTTAGTCAAGTTCAAAGATACATTCAGTGTGAATGATTCGACTACATGAAGTCACTGACAGTGTTAGTGAAAGGGCTTTTAGGTCATGGTGGCATAGGGTTTGAAGTTCTATATTGCTGATAACTTGAAAAGTTCCAGCTGAGACTTTGAGGTTTAAGTGCAAGTTGGGAAACATTACTTCAAATTGACATATGGTTCATTATGAAAATCCACTGTGTCTGTGTGTAGGTTTCTGCACTCACTGCTAGATGCCCATTGCTACAATATGCATCTCCTGTCAAGGAACTTTAGTACCGCCATAGAGCTATAGGCTACCAAACAGTAGTGGGAAGGTGGCCTGTGCTCTATCCCCAGGGCAGAACACTTTATTCTTTCTCACTGCAATGTATGTAGTATGAAAGAAATTATTAGAGGTCATTGTTGGTGTTAGTAATAGAGTTTAAGCAAATGTTTATGTTCTATATTGCTGATAACTCATAAAGTTCCATCTGAGACTTTGAGGTTTGAATACAGCTTGGGAAACATTATTTCAAACTGACAGACTGCTCATTACAAAAATCCACTGCTGCTGTGTGTGTATGTGTGTCTGTGTGTGTGTGTGAAGGGGGGGGCTGATCTCACTGCTGGATTCTTTTGCCACAGCATACATCTTACAAGGAATCTTAGTACAGTGGTAGAGCTACAGGCTACCAAGCAGTAGTGGGATAGGAACCAAACTTCGATCCCCAGTACAGAATTAATTTTTCCTTTCTCTCTAAAATTTATGTAATGTGAGATAAGTTGTTAGATGTCATTGCTGATGTTAGTGACAGAGATTTAGCAAGGTTTGAAGTTCCATATTGCTGATCACTTGAAAAGTTCCAGCTGAGACTTTGAGGTTTATATGCAACTTGGGAAACATTACTTCAATTTGACAAACTGTTCGTTATGAAAATCCACTGCAGCTGTGTGTTTGGGGAGGGGGCTGCACTCACTGCTGGATATCCTTTGTCACAGCATGCATCTCCTCTCAAGGAACCTTGTACAAGGGTAAAGGTACAGGCTACCAAGTAGTAGTGGGTAAGGGCCTTGGTTCAGTCCCTAGTGTGGAAAATGTTTTTTCAGGGTGCGCAACCCTTCCACCAGTATCTCACCTGACCCAGCTTTTTACCACCCCACTTACAGTCCAACACTGGAGTGCTCAAATCCAGTGCCACCAAACATTTCTAGAAAACTCTTTATTCTTTTTGTATATATTCTTTAAAAATAAAGTCATTGTGGTACAGTTATTAATTAGAGCAGAGAGCTGAAAGGTTTTGTTGCCTGCCATAGTCACTGACCCAATGATCAGAAGGTTATGAGTTCTAGTCCAAAACCACTAACTTGGGCTAATACCCAATACTGACAATAAAAAGGGTCCTTGTAATCTCCACACCCGCGCACCCACCCCATGGGCCTAAAAGTAGCTATCACAGCTCACTGGCCAAAAATTACCAACAGTTATAATTAACATAGCCTCCCTGTGCTTTTGTCCCACCAGTTGTATATAAGAGTACTACAAACTTATGTTTTCTCTTTTTTTTTTTTTTAACATCTGCTGTTGTTGGTCTTATAGATGTTACAGGTAATATTTACCTATGACATTGCTCTGTAACTGCCATGGAGGTTAGGTTCCTGGCTTAGTGACATTCTGGATGTGATAGATGAGGGCATCAAGACCCTAAAAACCATTTTGTTGTGTAAATTGTGCAAACAATTATAAAAGAAATTCAACCCCTGTGAACTTCATGGCTCTTTCAGCCAAAAATAGGATAATGTGCAACCCTCTTGGACTAGATGGCCTAGGAGTCCCTGCAAAGAGCCTCTTCCAGTGGCCCGCTGGAGTAGGAATAGAAAACATAGTATCCACTGAGACAGCAGGCCTTTCCTGATGTTCTGCACAAGTGGAAGTGAAAAACCCAGCTCCTGCTGGCACAGTGGCCTCTTCTTGTGTCAAGCAGGAACAGAAACCCCAGCATCTACCAACATGGCAGGCCTCTCCAGGTGTCCCACAGAACAGGAACAGAAACCCCAGCATTCACCAGTATGGCAGGCCCTTCTGGTGTACCACACAAGCTGGAATGGAAAACCTGGGACCCACCAGTATGGTGAGCCTCTCCTAGTATGCCAGCAGGAGTGGGAATGGATAGCAAAGTATCCCCTGGGTGGCTCGATCAGTGGTTGAGTCACTGAGTGGCACTGAAGGGGCTCTAAAACATTCCCCCACTTGAGGCAATAAAAAAAGCAGTTGCAATGGCACCTCTTGTATGTGTCCTGGACCTCTTGATCAACACAACCATCAGATAAGCAAGCACTGTCTAGTTTAGAGTGATAAATGAAGAAGTATCCATGGAAACATAGAACATAGAAACATAGAAAGTGATGGCAGATAAGGGTCACTTGACAATCCAATCTGCCCATTTTTATTGTGATCACTTATGCTGCAGACACTACTTGATCTATCGCATTGTCTCTTCCACCCACTTCTTTACCCCTATGATTCCCTTGTGCCTATCCCAGGCATTTTTGAACCCCACCACTGGTTTCATCTCCACTGCCTCCACTGGAAGGCTGTTCCAGATATTCACTACCCTTTCTGTGAAGAAGTACTTCCTCACATCTCTCCTGAATTTACCTCCCACCGGCTTCATATCATGACCCCTTGTTCTACAGCACCTTTTTCTCTGAAAAATATCTCCCACCTGTACCTTATTCACTCCCATGAGATATTTAAAGGTGTCGATCATATCTCTTCTCTCCCTCCTCACCTCCAGGGTGTACATATTGAGATCCTTTTGCCTCTCCTTGTAGGGCTTTTGATGCAGACCCTGCACCATCTTGGTAGCCTTCTTCTGGACCACCTCCACTCTGCTTATGTCTCTCATGAGATGTGGTCTCCAAAACTGGACAGAGTACTCTAGCTGGGGTCTTACCAGTGATCTATATAGGGGCAACACCACTTCCCTCTTCCTACTGATGATACCCTTACCTATGCACCTCTGCATCCCGCAAGTCCTTCTGACTGCCTTGTCACATTGTCTGGCCACCTTTGAGTCACCCAATATGATTACCCCAGGTCCCTTTTCTGCTTGGTCATTGCAAGTATCTCTCCCCCCATTTTGTACTCCACCTCCGGGTTTCTGTGGCCCAAGTCCATTAATTTGCACTTTTTTATATTAAATCTTGGCTGTAAAACCTTTAACCACTCCTCCAACCTTTTCATATCTCTTACCATTCTTTGCAGCCCCTCAGAGTGTTCGCTCTGTTGCAGATCTTGGTATTTGCAAAGAGGCAGTCTTTTCCTTCCAGCTGTTCTGCTATGTCACTAATGAAGACATTAAATAGGACTGACCTCAGCACTGACCTCTGAGGTACCCCACTGGTCATTCTCCCCTCCTCGGAGTGAACTCTATTTACCACCACCTTCTGCCTCCTATTCCCTAACCAGTTTCTTATCCAGGTTACCACCTTATTGCCCACCCCATGCTACCCAACTTGTTTACCAGTCTCCTATGTGGAATGGTGTTGAAGAGCGTGCTGACATCTAGGTAGGCCATGGCCATTGCTCCTCCCTGATCCAACACCTTGATCACCCAGTCAAAAAAATCTATCAGATTTGTATGGCATGACCTCCCCTCTGTGAAACCAGTCTGCCTTGGGTACAGTAATCCATTGGATTACAGATATTCCACAATCCTTTCCTTTAATAGTGTTTCCATTAATTCCCTCCCACCATTGTCAGACTGACAGGCCTATAATTGCCCACCTCCTCCTTGCTACCACTTTTGTGAAGTGTCACTATGCCTGCTCTTCTCCAGTCTTCTGGGACCACACTGGTCTCCAGTGATCTGTTAAACAAGTCTGTCAGAGGTACAGCTAGTACCTCTCTGAGCTCCCTCAGCACCCTTGGATGCACCATGTCTGGCCTCATGGCTTTGTCTGGCTCTACAATGCCGGTTTGACAACGCTGCTGTCAAATGACATTACAGCAATGGATTTATGTTGACTTCAATTGCAATCAGCATAAATCCGTTTGAAATCACTCTGTTTTCTTAGGGGGGGCTTCACTCTCCCCCCCACCCCCAGTAAGTAATATAATCAACTCTAAGTTGGAGTTGATTTGGGGAGGGGGTGCAAGACCCTGAGAAGGCAGTGCTGGGGTCCCACAGTGACAGTACAGCGACCCATTGCTGTGTCGCTGTACTGTCATTTGTGGTACATGTGTTGATGTTCAATTGCCATACCCTTTGTCTGCCACAGTAGATTAGCGAGTGCTTTCCTGGCCCTCTCCTCAGATGATTCTCCAGCAGTACCAGTAGAGAGCGAGTAGGGATGCTAAAAGAATAACCCCAGTTGCAACAGCTGCTCATTAATTTAACAAATCATTTGGCTGACTTGTGTTTTTGAATGGTATTTAAAGTATTGTATACAGAGTTGAGGGGACTTCAATAACACAGTTCGCTATGGGAATCTTGAGGTCTAAGGCTGACCCTGGTTGTGCAGCAGGAAAATCAACCCTATTGTTTTCCTTCATCCCCTTACAATTTTGTTAATGACTAAGGGTGCTGCGTGCTCTCTTATCCTTGTTACACAATGAGTACCAACAAATTTGATTTATTTAATGTTTCTGTGTTTCTACTTATACTCTGGATAGTCCATGAGCTAGCAAGCCTGTTTACAGGGTCATCCAGAGCAGAAAATAACAAAACAATAATTAATATGTACAACATATAGCACACACAGGTACAAAATCCTGGTGGTGGCACTCTCTATGAAAAGTGGTACCTATGCTCCTCTGCACTTTCCAGAAATCTTCCCTTTCCTTGTCTTTGGCAACACATCTTATCCTCTCCCCTTAAATGCAAATGCAAGGAGACAATTATGGTGATCTCCCCAATTTTTGTGTGAAGTGAGGAACCTGGTTACAGGTTTTCAACAGATAAACAGGGTATTTTGCTACAATTCTCAAGGCTCTGAAACTTATTCTGACAGATATTCATGCTGTTGAACTGTAATAAAAATATTTAAAGGCTTGTAAAAATATTTTTAATGTGAATATATGATTTGAATCAAGGCCTCCTAGTGGGCCTTGTGGTCTACAGGCCCATGATCTAGCCACTTGGTCTAGTCACAACACCATGCCTGCCTCCGATAGGTCACATGAAAAGTGATAGATATATTATTAGACGTGTAAACATTTACATTTTTTGAGCTAGTTAAAAAAATAACCACTCACATCAATGGGTGATATGCAGCATTTCATGTTAAAGTCAATATTAAACTGTTATCATGAGTGAGTGAACATATTAGATGTATGACCATAACCAGGGCATAACCCCTGTGCAGTGCATTGATCTAAACAAGACAACAGCTCTGTGTCATATCTTATTTTTATTGCAGTTTCTGTTCCCCAGTTCTGCTTTTAGTCAATTTTATAGCTGAAACACCACTGTGACTCAATGGCCATAGTAGTGGAACTTGCACCCATCATTTTCTTTTCGCTTGGAGCTCTAACCATCCCAGGTCTCCCAACAGCTGTTACAGTAGCACAAGATCCTGGGATCACCACTCGGTTACTCGGCTACTCGGTTAATGGACAAAAGAAGGCCTAAGCTCATCAAGATTGTCCTACACACCTTGTGGATCATTATGCCCATCAAGTTGATTTTAGAAGCCATTTGTCAAGTTTAATTTTAAAGTTGTTTATATTCTCACAATCTATAATGTCTAGTGGCAAATAATTCCAGATTCTAGGAGCTCTAATTGTGAAAAATTGTTGTTTAAAATCTTCAATAAAACTTGGAAACTCATCTTTGGACTGGTGTCAGTCTTTATGTTCCTAGACTGGGCAGCCAGGATCCCCTGGTGATTGTTCTAGTATGAGAGCACTTGTCCAAAACTGCCAGTGGATTGGGGAATGACCCCAGCATCTGTTGAATCTAGGGACTGAATCCATTTAGCAGATGGATTGGGGGGAGTCAACTCGGGGAGTGGATCACTGAGAAAATTACTCATAGAAAGAATGATCTGGGGGATTACAGACTGTCAGGGCTTAGGTTAGTCATGGAAGCCAGTTCTCGGGCCAGTTCTCCTACCTGTTCTCCACCCAAGTCCCAGTTATTCTGTAGTTTTTCTCCTGCCAGGTTCTCCTGAGTTCTTGGATCTTCTTACTACAGTGGGTCTACTACACAGTGTACAGGTCCCTTCCTCGGGCCCAAGCTCCCATGCTACATTGAGTGCCTGAGGGTGGATGGGGAGTCAGCTATCTGTACAGCTGCTGCTTATTTAAAATGTAGGTGGAGGCTAACCCACCTCGCAAGGGTGCTGCTCCTTGAGGTACTTTAATTACCTCTTTCGGCACTCATGTAGGTCCCGCTCCAGGAGGGAGCTCTGTGTGTGGGCTGGTTGCTGGCTGGCATCTGGGGGGCAGAGGACTGCAGGAGGCCTCTTTTGGCACCCGCTTAGGTCCCACTCCAGGAGGGAGCTCTGTGTGTGGGCTGGTTGCTGGCTGGCTAACTCAACTGTAGCTGAAACTAGTTTTTGGGAAAAATATTTTTATTACACTTCTGCTTTAAAGGTATATTTTTATTTATTTATTTAACTTTGTTGACCGGGTAAGTACACTGGCAGCAAGTGCCTTTTTCAGGCACTACCTGGCTGTAGCAGCACAGGCAATAGAGGAAATACAATACATCAGGCAACAGAGGAAGTACAATATGTCAATGAGAGGATATGTAAAAGAAACAGTGGTGCACTAGTAAACATGAATTTGATAGATTTACAATAAGTTTGAAAAGGGATGGATATTTCAAGCTGATCATGGTGTTGCATACATTGAATTGAAGGGGACACAGGCAGGTAACATTGCTGCTGCATGTGTGGTAGCTGTCACTAGAGAGAGTGAGAGAGGAAGTGGAAGAGAAGAAGGGAGCAAAGGTAGAGGTCACTAGAGAGAGAAGGAGGGGAACACTGGAAAAGGGAAACAGGTGGAGGAGGTAAGTGCATAGCCTGTTAGGGTATTTAGGCACTTGGAGCAGGGGAGAATTAGTGGAAGCAGTTACAGGCTTGAGATGATGAATAATGTGCTTTTAAGAGCTTTGTAAAGGCTGGGATAGTGTAGGAGTTTTTGACAGGAGGGGTAAGGAGTTCCAACTAGAATTGGTTCATTAGCTAAAAGAGCATTGTTCCATGTTAGTATGAAATAGAGGGACTATGAGGTTATCATTAGAGGCAGAGTGGGATGAGGGAAGATCCACAAATGAGATGTGTTTTTTTAGGTAAGCAGGGGCACCAGATTGCAAGGTTTTCTTGACAGGTGTGGCAAGTGTCAGATTGGCTTTGAGGTCAGGAGGGAATTTAGGGCCAGACAGTGGTGGGCATTAGATCTACTGACAGAGGCAAATTTACTGATTTTATAGTATAAGGTATACTTTTTTTGTAATGTAGATTTGTGGGCAGCATCAATGACAACCAAGCCGTAGTCAAGAGAAAGGACACAATTTGCCATTGCAATCTGGATTCTAGCAACAGGCGTTCAGAACTGATGAATTCTGTTGAAAGAATCTAACTTCTGGTGAAGGAGTGAGGCAGTATACTGGAGGTGGAATTCAAAAGATAGTGTGAGATTGAGGTGAGCACCAAGGTACTTGAAGGATGTAGTCTTTAACCAGGGGTGAACCACTGCCTGTGAGGATGCAGAACATGGGGGGATAGCTTATTTAGCTTGTGCTTTGTCCCAGATAGCATGGACTGAGTTTTGGGTAGATTAATGACCATTTTTTCACAGACAAACCAGTCCTGAAGCCTGTCGAGGCAGGAGCTGAGCAACTGGTTGATAACATCAATATCTTTACTGTGATTGAAAAAAACTGCATCGTGTGCATAAAGGAGGGTGCATATGGGTTTACAAACTGTGGGCAGGTTGTTTATGAAGAGGGTAAAATGTAGGGGGCCTAAAATGGAGCCTTGAGGGACACCACTGGTGATGTTGTTTATTCCGGATAGGGTGTTTCCTATTTTTACATTCTGCACTCTGTGGCTCAGGTAGGCTGTGAACCATGTGAGTGCAAGAGACCCGAGACTGAGATCAAGTAACCTGTTAATTAGTAACTTGTGGTCAACCAGGTCGAAGGCCTTGGTCTGGTCCACCGACAAAAATCTTGTTACAAGGCCTTTGTCCATAATGTGGTAGATGGCATCAGTAAATTCAATCAAGGCAGTGTTGGTGCTATGTCCTTTTTAGAAACCATGTTGCTCAGGGCAGATGAGGTCATACTGCTGCTGGTAATCCACTAGTTGGCTGTGAACAATTTTTTATTGCAGCTTGGCTAGAGCAGAGAGAAGCGAGATTGGGTGATAATTTTCAAGGGATGTCTTTTTGCCCTTATTGTGAAGTGGGATGACTGTTGAGGATTTCCAAAGGGCAGGCACTGTGCCAGTCGACATGGACAAGTTGAAGAGCTTAGTAATGGGAAAAGCAATTTGAGGAGCAGCAATTATATAAATTCCAGGCCCATTACCAGATGGGGTTAACAAAAACTAAATAAATAAATATGATCAACATAAATCCTCTTGTGGTTAGGTGTACATACCACGCACTTGTCATCCCCACAAGGTACCTTGCTAAATATTTCACTGACTAATATCCCACAATCCTCCATATGTGAATCCCTCCATGCACTCCTACATTTGAGCCCTAAGAAACTACACATAATTGTTGCTTACAACCGGCCCTATGGAGGGCTGTCTGCCTTCTCAACTTTGCTTGAGGAAGCAGTAAAAATAGCAGGGAACATTGAACTACTTATTCTTGGGGATATGAATCTAAACTGGCTTGTGCAAACTCATAGCTCACTTCTATCTATAATCCAAAACTATCACCTACACCAAGTCATATATGTGCCCACAAGGATCTCCCCTAAAGCAACGTCCAGTACTCTATTGGACTGGATATTAACAAATAGGGTTGACAGAATTGTGGATGCAGGCATTCTTCCAGACTCTATATCTGATCACTCCCCCATCATTTGTATATGGCAACACTCCAGCTCCCAATCTCTGCCACCATGCTATATCACCTTCAGGAACTATGCCAACCTAGATCAGGCAAAGTTCCTATACAAAGTTTTGTCTATTGATTGGTCTTATCTTTCTTAGTCCCTAGATGCCCACACAGCTCTAGACTATTTTCTAGACCAATTTCTAGCAGTCCAGAATAGACATGCACCCCTTGTGACCCGACGTGTTCGAGTTAAACCCACTAGGCGGTTACACAAAAATCTCCTAGCTGCATTGCATGCCAGGGATAAGAGCTGGAGGTGCTTCAGGAAATCAGGCCTCAATGCTGACTTCCAGATGTACAGGGCCCAGAGAAGTGTTTGTAAAAAGTGGATCAGACTAGCAAAAAGCTCTTGCTGTAAGGGGCTACTGCTGAAAGCATCTGGCGACCCTAGGAAATTCTGGGCACATGTGAAAACATTCCTAGGGGCAAAGAAAACTCACCTGGAAGATGATATGGTCATAAATGGAGTCCACTGCAATGACCCTAGGACCATTGCCGAAGCGTTTAATAAGCAATTCTCAGACCTGTTCAGTTTCACATCTGCGTTCCTCCCCACGCAGCCCTCTTCCATATCCACTCCACCCACCCATTCTGTGTTTCCCCCTCCTTTTTACTTTAAGGCGGCACCTAAATCTGAAGTTCTCAGCTTATTGAACTCCATTTCTGATAATACCAGTGTAGGATCAGAT
Organism: Neoceratodus forsteri; assembly: GCA_016271365.2. Classification (NCBI taxonomy): domain Eukaryota; kingdom Metazoa; phylum Chordata; order Ceratodontiformes; family Ceratodontidae; genus Neoceratodus; species Neoceratodus forsteri. The sequence goes on along the minus strand of CM057455.1, from coordinate 1,150,926,180 downwards.
GGCATCGAGCCCAAACTTTTAAAACTGGCTGCACCATTCATTGCCCAACCTTTGTCTAGAATTTTCGTCCTCTCGCTTTATACTGGATATGTCCCTGTGATCTGGAAAGTGGCCAAAGTCACCCTGGTCCCAAAGAAAGGAGATAAAAGGATCATGGCTAATTATCGACCAATAGCCATACCATCTGTCTTATGCAAAATAATGGAAAAATTAGTATCTATCCAAGTTACTGAATTCCTGACCAAATATAACCTCCTCTCACTGATTCAGTATGGCTTTTGCAAAGGTCATAGCACCTCACCTGCCTTGCTTCATCTTACAATGACACTCCTACTGCGATGGACAATGGCCACCTTACGGGGCAGTTTTTATTGACCTCACTAAGGCATTTGACCTTGTTGACCATCCTCTTCTACTAGATAGCCTCCTAGCCCTTGGTTCCTCTCTTAACTCAGTGGCCTGGTTTAATAGCTATCTATCAAACAGAACCCAGCTTGTCAGATTCAATTTTTCTGAGTCCAGCCCCTTGCCAGTTAACCTAGGTGTTCCTCAGGGATCGATATTAGGCCCACTTCTTTTCTCTATTTTTATTAACAGCATCTCGTCAGTTATCCCCGATTGCTCCATGATCCTTTATGCAGATGACCTGGTCCTGTACTGCAGGGATAAGAATGTATGTCACATAAACCAGACATTCTCATCAGCTTTCAAGTCTATTCAGTCATGTCTCTTCCACTATAATTTAATCCTTAATGCTAGTAAAATGCAAACCATGTTGTTTGGGACTGCAGTCAAATTAAAATGCAATCGGGACTTATTTAAGGTATCTGGCCAGGGTGGGCTGGACCTGGAATCGGTACGCTCTTTCAAGTATCTTGGAATCCTCCTTGATGAAAACCTCAATTTTGATAAGCACATAACAGCTACCTGTAAATCAGTTAACGCTAAAATTGGGGTAGCCTACAAAGCAAGCTATGTCCTTACACAGTCAGCTAGATTATCCATTGCCCATGGGATATTGCTCCTGTTGCTATCCTATGGGGTAGTCACTTATCTCTATGCATCCCTCTCTCTCCTCAGGAAGTGGGATACCACCTATAACAGCAACTGCAGGTATGCCTCTGCCAAACCCTGGTCAAAACACCACTGCCAGGTCTATGCTGATCTAAATTGGCTACCCCCCACTTCTGCTCGTGCTCTGGTCCTTGGCTCTTTGACTGACAATATTCTCAGAGCAGGTATCCCTGTCTCACTTGCCTCCCTGTTAACTCCATTGCCTTCCTCGCATGGTCTTCAATCATCTGATAAATCCCTGCTGTTTATAACTAGATGTAAATCTAACAAAGGAACCCTAGCTTTCTCACTCTCGGCGGCCAAACTCTGGAACTCCCTACCTCTTGAGATCTGCTTAGCTCCCAGTCATGGCCAATTCAAAAACAAATATTGCTCCTTCCTCTTTAGCCAGGTCTCCTGTACCTGATTCAAACCCCCCTGAAAATGACACCCTGTTTCTGCTGCTCCGCTGCCATACTTCCCCTGCTGTAAATTGATATCCACTTTCCGGCCCATCTAGTTTCATTATCAGGCACTTACTTTCAAATGACTATGCTTTATGCTCTGAAACTAAATTGTTGTTTTGCTTAATGTGTTGTACTTGAACTTTGTATTGCTTATGTACTCTTAACTAATCCTGTAATTTACCCATGTACCAGTGAACTCTGGGTTATCTGTGTATTTACTTTTCTTCAGTACACAAAATGTACTCCTTGTTTTACCCCGCCTCATTGTAACCTCTCGGGTTGTGTCTGAAATAATCATGCTTTGTCCAAGGCACTTACCCAGTAAATAAAACTAAAAATAATTAAATGAATACTGTAACCTGATATAAACTATCAGGTTTGTATGAACCTTCTGTGCCAACCAATGTAACCTTGTTTCTGTAACCTATTCTATACTGTGTACCGTATATCACGATGCAACCCCGATGTAAAATAGCTTGTTTGTTTTGAACCATTTTCTGTATTTGCCACTGTCTGTTATTTCTCTGTAATTGCTCTGCAATTCTCCCGGGTCATGCCTGAAAATAGTCATCTCTATGGCTAGTGCACTTACCCGGTAAACAAAAACGAACTAAATAGATAAATAAATATTTGCCCCGGCAGGGCAGAAACAGGAGTTTCAGGAGGAGGACATGATGCTACAAACCCCGACTGTAGGATGTTTGAGCTCTTAAATAACTTGCTGGCAGAAACTGTGTTGATTGATTAGGCAAAGTGCACTTTGATCCCCTTTAATTTAATGAGCTGCTCTCTGAAGCTCTGGCTGTGTCCAAGAGAAAGATAAATACTTAACAGAGAGCAAGAGAGAAACTTTGTGAAACTAAAATAAGCTGTTTTGTTTTCAAATGAGATTCTGTTGTAAGTTTACTTTATTCTGTGCAGGTTAGTGTGTGAGGAAGTTTTTGTGGTCTTACAAACTGAGATTAAAAGAAACAATGCATCTCCATAGAAAGAGCTTTATCTTTGAAGGTTTCTGGGGGTTGTTTGTTTTTAGATCATGAGTCATGCCCAGTCCAACTGTGAGTAGTCCCCACCCCACCCTCACCCCACCCCAACTAGCGGCCATGTAGTGTGGCTTTCCTTTTGTTTGTTTGCTTTGTTGTTTTTTTTTTGTGCGGCAGATTTAATAAAGTATGTGACAGACTACCCCCCACTTCCAAACAGCTGTGTGTCCAATGATTGGAGAACCTTGGGCCAAGAGTGTTGATTTGCCCAAAGTGTGGTTAGAGACAGGTCATTCACACCATAGAGCTTGGGGGTCATGTGCTCTCCCATATTTCCTCTCCAAGTAGTGCCTTTTGGGCTGAGAAGTGTATGAACCTGCAATGCAGTGTTTCCCATACATTCATTTTCAACTGTGTATCTCCCTCCAGAAATTCACTTCGGATGTGCAGTAATGTTCCTGGTTAGAGGAGCACAGGAAAGACCAGAGGGGGTAACAAATTATGCAGAGCTCCCAGTGAGTCTGTCGTATGGATGGCTGATAGCGGGAAAAATAATTAAGGGATCACATGCTGAGAAAGGCCAGGCTATTACAGCAGTGGGGATAATGAAATATTTTGGTAACTGTTGGAGATTTGTATTTTTTAGGAGGCTAGGTCTGTGGCGTTCCCCACTTCCACAAAGCAGCCCTGCTTGCCTGACACAAACTATGTCAGTATACAGTACCCTCACTCGATCAAAATACTACTGTTCTGTCTGGTGAAGCTGGATTAAACACTGACAAAAGTTAAAGAAAACAAAAACATGGTGCACACATTAGGCTTGGTCCGAGGAAGGTTTTATTTAATATGAGACCTCCATTATACAGTATGCTATTGTGCAGGATGCACTGGAAGAGTTACCCCTGCAGATTGCCAGAAAGGGCTTCATCAGGGGAGCTTATTTGACAATCTAATGATGACTGCACATGCACTAGCCCTTCAGATGCTGCTATACCACACCTTCAATTTACTGCATGCTGACTGCAATGCAGTTACTGGTCTGGATTCCTGCAGCCTGTGAGGTGAGGGAATATAGTCAGTGGGGGAGGCCATAAAGTAGGCAAAGATTGCTTCCTGCCAGACAATGAAGCAGTACAGAGGGAGGGCATGAGGGGAGGAAGTTCCTCAACGGCAGAGGCACAGAAATGTTATTTATTTTATTTTTATTTATTTATTTAATGATTTGGAAAAGACCTTTGAGCTCAAGCTCCTTTACAAAGATTCCACATCATACATTGCAAAACAAAGTACAACAGGAGAAAGCAAAGGTACATTACAATGAATCATACAGCTTGGATTCAGAACTTACAGGATAACTCAAAACATAGGTACAAGTTTAAATGATAAGAAAAACACTTTATGAGGGTGGGGGATAAGCAGCCACAAGGTGCCTTGTCAGTAGTTCAAAGGGACGGGGAGAGCTGGCAGTGGGGTGAAGAAAGGAAGTATATGAGAGAGAAGTATGTACTGTGGTGGAGGTGAAGGGTGGGGGAAGAAGAGCAATAAGATATAGGGAGAAATGATGAGGTGAGGGGAGGCTGAGCAGAAAGGACATGCTAGAGTAAAATGGTGGGGTGTGAGGGGGCATGGTCAGGCAGCCTGCATTAGTAGTGACTGTAAGGGAAACTCACGGGACTGTGAGTTGGGGGAGGGGGGTGGTGGGTGCCGAAGGAGCATGATGCAAACTGATTGCTGAGGCAAGTCATGAGAAGGGACAGAGGGAGGGGGTACCTGAAGCCTGCCTAGTGCTTGCTGGGGCGCAGAGAGAGCAGGTGTGGCTGGACTCAGGGGCAGGTGCACTTAGAGAGTGTTATTAGGTACTGTTTGAGGTCAGTTTTGAACTGTGTCAGTCAATTAGTGGCCAAGAGGAAAGACAGAGGTAGGGACAAGGTGGAGGACAAGGGGCTATAAATCTGGATAGCAAGCAGTGAGGAGTAAAGGAGACAGGTAATGGAGAGGATAACAAGAGAAAATAGGGCTCAGGGATACATCAACAAACATCACAGGCAGGAGGGGGAGAAAGCAGGGAGGCATGTGTGCCAATACAAGGAGTCTAGGAAATGGAATTCTAGACCTGGAGGCTATCACGGAGGAGTCCAGACCGGATTTGGTGGCCATAATGAAGTCACAGTGCACTAACACCCATGACTGGCATGTGGCCATACAAGGCTACTCTCTGGGAGGGGAGGAGAGGCTGTACTTTATGTAAGGGATAGAATCAAGGCTATAGAAGTGCAGGGGCACCCGGAGGAAAAGGAGAGACTGGAGGTGCTATGGGTCATGCTAGAGACAGACAGCTGGGGCTGCTATCTGTACAGGGGTGGCATACTGACCTCCAGCACAAGGATAGGAGTTGGCCAAGGCACTTGGGGAGGACAACCAAAAGAAGTGCGCCCCAGGAACGTGATACTCATGAAACTCACCAGTTACCAAAGCACATAGGTTTCTAGCACTCACATAAACCCTTTAGAGGGACGCAAATGAATCAAAGTGGAGTTCCAAATTCTCATATTCCAGTAAAGTTTATTCTCACAAATGGGATGGAGACAAAACAGACAAGACCTCACCTGACATGTTTCGGGCTTAGAGAAGTCCTTTCTCAAAGGCTGGGGATACAAGACAAATAACACACTTTATAAACATTAAAACTACCACACGTGATCCTGACACTGTCTGACATCACAAGTGAAAATTTCATTTCATTGGTGTATATAATGAATTCTTTTTTTTTTATATACTTTCATTTTTATTCGGAGAGAAATATATATAAATGACAAAAGCAGAAAATAAAAGATCCATCTCGAGACTAATATAATACAAATAAGTACCATAAAGCATAAAAAATATATATTTTTAGGGGGGAATAAAAAGAAAATCATTAAATTCATTTATACTAAGAGCATCTAAAGTTTATATCTGAAGTTTATATCAAAATACTATTCCTCAGTCTCCAAGCTATTACTTCCCTTTTAAGAAAAAAAATTGAAAATCTCTATCTGGCAAAAAAAAAAAAAACAAAGTAGGGGAAAGACAAAGATATATCATCAAAACAACCAAATAAAAAATAACTAAAATCATGAAGTTACTGGAATGTACTGAGTACTAGTCACTTGATCTTCCTCCTCACACAAATCAGAGTCCATTTCAATAGGTAGAACAATGTTCTTGTCATAAAAAATCTTAGCAGCATCAACATCCTCAAAAACAGTCTTTATTTTGAAAATAAATTTTTATATAATGAATTCAAAGGTATTGTGGTTGCTTAACCCCTTCAGTGTCCTAGAGTCACAGTTAAAATCAATCTATACTTGTCAATATATACTGTACATTCAAATTTATGAAAATAATGCTATTATAAAAAAACAAGTAGACCGCGAACTGATTATAAATCAGGAAGGCTATCTAGATAGTGACATCTATAGGAAAAAGGTGGATGGGAATACCATCCTACTGGCAAGTATTTGTCACCCACCCCATGTAGTGACAAATATTCCCAAGAGCCAGTTTCTGAGAACTAGGCATAATTGTTCAACCATATTTGAGAGGGGAACTATGGAACGTACACCCACACTACTGCAGAGGGGATATAAAAGAGATATAATGATACACAAGGTTAGGGATTTTGCTGCAAATAAAAATAGAGAGGACCTCTTGAAAGTAAAAGAAAGAGAAAAAACAGATATGATGGCTGCCAACAATAGGCTTAACTTTGTTGCTAGTTTTTCCTCTCAAGCTAGAGAGTTAGAAAACACAATAAAAAAATTGTCATGTACTGACTGACAGCAGACAGAGGCCTAAGGGATTTAGATAATGAGCAACCCAGAATGTGCTATAAAAGAGCTCCCATCCTCAAAGACCTAGTATATAACCATTTTAAGCATAATAGTATATAAACAAACCTGGCTGAATCAAGTACATGGGTGTTTTAAATGTAGAAAATGTACTGTCTGTGATTATGTTGATCAGAGCAAGGAATTTACAACTTGTAACATAGAAAAGTGTTATACAATCAGACTATGTACAACGTGCAGTAGTGAGGGAGTCATTTATCTGGCTACCTGCACTTATTCTGCTTTTTAAGTAGGAAAAACAACCCACATTTTTAAAACTAGGGTAGGAGAACATGTGAGGGCCATCAACAAAAGGGATTTGACATATGCTACAGCAGCACATGTTGCTAATGCGGATCCTAGTATAACACACAACTAGCAATAGATAAAGTGTGTCACAACCCCAGAGGTGGAGACTTTAAGAACTTGGTGCTCCAAAGGGAAAATGTTTGGATTCTGACCTTGAAAGCTAATGTGAACCCTGGTTTAAACACACAATTGGATGTACAACCTTATCTTAAGAAAGGAAATAGGTAAAGACAATACAGATATGAAGAATGTGCTACTGTGTTAATTGGTCTTCAGTTTTGACCTCAGGGTCATTATTTTTTAACTTCTACTTTCTCTCACACAGAGGAGGTCTGTTTATATGCTTGCTCATTCAGTCTATGAAAGTTCTTAGGTGTTGGGCTATGTACATAAGTGTAATTGGTCTTTTTGCACCTTTTTGTAGTTTTTCACATTTACATAGCTTGAGATTTGTTTACAGTAATTAAATGTTAACCATCTTTGTTCCCATTTAACCTATCATGGTTTTTAAATGTATAAATTGTTAACCTTAACCTTCCCTCACATCCCCTTCCCCCACCTTTTCCTACCCCAAAACCCAATTCCCTTCCCCCCTTCCCCATGTAGCCCTTTCCGCTTCCCTCCCTCCCTTTTCTCTACTTGTTTTTATAATAGCATTATTTTCATAAATTTGATAGTATATGGACAAGCACAGATTGATTTTAACTGTGGCTCTGGGACGCTGCTGGGGTTAAGCAACCGCAATACCTTTGAATTCATTTTATACACCAATGAAATGAAGTTTTCACTTGTGATGTCAGAAAGTGTCAGGGTCACATGTGGTAGTTTTAATCTTTATAAAATGTGTTATTTGTCTTGTATCCCCAGTCTTTCAGAAAGTCCAAAACATGTCAGGCAAGCTGTTGTCTGTTTTGTCTCTGTCCTCTTTGGGAGAATAAACTTTATTGGAATGTGAGAATTTGGAACTCCACTTTGATTCATTTGCATCCCTCTAAAGGGTTTATGTGAGTGCTCGAAACCTATGTGCTTTGGTAACTTGGGGAGGACATCATCAGGGTGGCATATAAGGGGGAGGTGTTGCTAGTTGGTGACTTCAGTCTGGAAGATGTGGATTGGAGTCTTCCAGCTGCAGCTTCATCAAGGAGCAGGGCCATCCTTGACTCTCTGCAAGGGGGCATTCTCAGGCAGCTAGTCAATGAACCCATTAGGGATGGTGCTTGTCCAGGTGTTCACAAAAAGGGACAGAATTGCAGACGTCACAGTGGGCAGTCCCCTAGGTACCCATGATCACTGTAAAGTGTGGTTTAACATTAAAACAAGAGCTGAGGAAAACCACACAAGGATGAGAGTCATGTTTTTTTAGGAAGGTGGATTTTAAGAAAATGGGAGACTGCCTCAGAAACTGCCTAGTGTGGGGGGGGGATAGAAACAGTGTGGAAAAACAAGGGAACACCAGTGGAGATGATAAACAGACACCCACAGCAATATCAAGGTATCATCCAATTCTTAGTTTATCTTTATATACTCTTCACCACCACAATGAAAAATTCCCCAACATTTTTCTTATACACTTATAAACTTTTTCAAAGGAGTACTCCTATTGTTTAGAAAAAATAGAACAAAATATATTTTGACTATTGTGTCATACAAACTCAGTTCATTATGGTGGCTGTGCACTATTGTGGGCTTGGTACATGCAGTTTGCATTTATCTGGCCCACATAGCTCTGCACCTGGGGACAGGCACAGAGTACATGGTATACACAACCACACACACCCACAGGTGTGTGTCCATGGCCCTTTCCTACAGTGTCCAGCTGTGTGGGGGACGGATTGAGAAACACGCACTTGCATCCAATTGGATGAATTGGGTGCCTGTCCTAGGTCCCAAAGTGTATCCCTTGCTTTGCACGAGTAGGGGATTGTGGGACAGCACTGGACCAGACAATTTTAAAAGTACAGGTGACTGCTGAATGGCTGCCCCACCCCTCCCTGTCAACCCAGTGGGCTGGGGTAGTACAGTGTGGGATTCCTTGTCCTTCCACAACCAGCGGGTGTCATGTTGGGATGTTCAAAAGATTCAGCAGGGTCCCTACTGCCATATCCTGCACCCTACTTGACTGGCATTTTATGTCTTAGTGCATGGAGTATAGTGTGGGTATGATCCCACACATGCCCTGGACTGCCCAAGGTTCATAGCTGTGTGATCAGCCAGGGGATTGAGTGTGCAAGGGCCACCTGGCCTTTCCATAAACGCTGCTGGGGGGTTGCTAGATCCCTGGTTCATGGCATTCTAACTTAGGTTTGCAGATCCACAACATGAAGACAATTTGTCCCTTAATACCTAGAGGCTTATATTTGTTCATTCTTTCAGAATGGTTTCAGTAGCTCACTAAAGAGTATTCAAAACATTGCTCACAAAAAACGGCATTCCTGATCTCAGAAATGCTCTCACTATTTCAGCAGGCAGTTTAGATGCCCTCATGCTTCACCCACCATGCTTACTATCTGAATAGTGGCTTCCCTGGCAGTTCCTTATGAAATACTGCATTAGCCGGGCAGGGCATGCGCATGACATCACAATGTGATAACGTCATGATATTCACCGAGGTACACTCCCTGAAGTGCATGGAGTGCAATGGCCAGTGGGTACCCACCAGTAAGGGTGGATACAGTCCTCCCAGGAAAATGCTCCAGCCATCCTGAAGTAATGCTGGTAAAAAGCATACTGCTATTAAACAATGTTTATTCATTTACGGTCACTCTGTTAGAACACCACAGTATCACCAATGTGCAGTGGCATGTAAAGTGTGTCCAAGAAGGTCAGGCTCCAAAAGGGAGGTCAAAGAGTAGAACAAAAGTGGGTAAATTTTCACAAAGAACTGACACTTGGCTCTAAACCATTATTTGTTAATAACGACTAAAAATAAAGCTTCATAAATATCAAAATAGATCTGAACAAAAATAAATGAACAGATAAACTAACTAAACTGCAAATCACATTACAAATCGCATGCCTTCAGATGCCTGCAAAGGTGTACTTCCACTCCCCCTTGTACCTATTACTCCCCCTCTTGACCTCCATCTGATCTCCTTCCCCTACCTTGGCTGATTCCCTCCCCCAACTATGCCTCCCTAAATCAGAGCAACACATACTTGTTGCACCCTTGTACATTTCGTAAAATAATTGTACAGTGTACCCAATTGTTCCACTACAGATTGTGCCCATGAATGTGATTTGTTTATTGTATCTTGCATTTTTTGTATGATCAGTATTGTTGCCACTCTGTCTGCTCCACTTCCCCCTCCCCTGGATCACACCTGGAAACAAGCCTGGGCTCAGTGTGTGCCTTTCCTGGTTACCAATTTTTAAATAAATAAACAAAAAATAAATAAATGTAAGTGAGATTAAATTTCATTCTCGGTTCAAGTGGCACTTGCAGGAGTCAGGTATACAGTAGTGCTTGCAGCAAAACCCCCAAAAAGCATTGCTTTCTTCCAAAAGGTACTATGATGAGTTATTGCAGCCATAAACCTATTATGTTATCACGGATATGGTTGGGAGGAGGGGTGGAAATTAAAGGATGGGACACCAGTTCAGCTCCTCATTTATATCCCTTTGGTGATAAAGACTGTCAAATCCAGTAATGCAATACGCTTCCCTGGTCATTAGTAACTGTTCCCAATCATCACCATGATTGGGTTCAAATCTGATGCAGAAAACATTTGTTCCTTATCTACAAAAACGTCTTTCAACCTAATTCATCTGAAGAAATGTTGGAGAGCCAGTTTAACCCAGAAAATATCAGTCTTCATTGTGGGCACATATTGCAGACCTTTTTGAAAGTACTGACTGATTCTTATTCAGTTGTTTCCCTGAGAGGTTGAAATGACCTGGCCACAACCCCCAATCCCTTGGTCTTGTATTCTGCCATGACTTTTTTTCCTATTTTTCTTTAGTTTTGGTGCTGCCTTTGGTTCCTGCTTTTGAAGACCCTTTTCTTGGTGGGGTCACACTGCCTCCCCCTCCCCCTGAGATGCTCAGTTCCTCCCTGTCATCCTGGCCTGCACATTCCTGGTCTCTTCTGCTTTTGTCCTCCTTTTGGACAGCTGTTCTTCTGTTTGTTTTTACTTTAAAGGAACTTTTCCTGCATCCTTCCTGTTTGTGTTACCTTCAGACCCATTGTCCCCCCGAGGTGTCTGAATCTGAAAAAGCCTTCCTAGGAAAAACCCTTTTGCCAGGTTTTTTACTCCTGTTGTACACTTTTTTATCCTGATAATCTATGGTATATCTGCAGTACTTTATTAATTTTCTGGCTTTTACTTCTTCAAAGTGATCCAACTCATTATTTGCTTTTCCCTCCTCCCAACCATACTCATGATTCCATAATAGGTTCATGCTGCAATAACTCATCACAGTACCTTTTGGAAGAAAGCAGTACCTTTTGGGGTTTTGCTGCAGGCACTACTGTATACCTGACCCCTGCAAATGCAACTTAACCTCCCACTCAAACTGAGAATGAGAATTAATTTCACTTATATGTGATGTGATTTGCATTTTGGTCAATTTGTTATACCTGTGGGAACGTGGATGCTGACTGAGCCAGACCACGTGGAAAGAGCAAGAGGCAGGCTGTGCTGCTGTATGCTACCCGAGTGAGAAAATACTGGGGGAGTAGGAACACTGCAAAGCCTTTTCCTGGGTTAAAACAGGTATGCCACCATTGCCTGTGCCCAGAGTGCAGTGATTCTTCCCAGACTGACCTGTGCAGCTGAAAATGACTACTGGGTCTGCTGTCTTTGACTTTGCCCTCTGCTCTGGGGTGTCTGGAGTGCTAGGTGGCGTAGCCCCCACCCCCAGTGGGGACTGAGCCGTCCCGCAGGGGACTATTGCAGAAAATTCCCCATGCTGAAGGAAGGACTTTTTATTCCTGCTTTCTGTGTGCTCCCTTTATTGCACTTGCTGGTAGCTTTTAAAAGTTTCCTTAGACTGACTTCAATATCACCCTAAGAGAGGAAACTCTTCCAAAGTCCTAAAATGAACCCTCCAAGGAACATTTTATATAGGAGCCTGAAATTTGTAATTTTATTTGCAAATCCATAGTTCCTAGCTTTCTCTTTGGTAGTGTGTTTTAGGATGTTATTACTGTGTATAAGTTTGCTTATTTTGTTCGCTCTGAGCTTGTATTGCTGGTTACCTGTACTGTAGTATTGGGTCCGGATATTCAGACTGCACCAGGCAGTGGCACAAGCCTGGGAGCAGCACAACTGGGATGCACTGGTGCCAGGGCCAGGTGATATTCAACAGTGATGCGCCATGGTGCAGCACCATTGAATATAGCAAGGTCAGTGCACATACTGCACATGGCGCAGTGGCACTGCACCAGGACAAGCCACAGATAAGGAGCTCGGGGATGTACCAGCACAAGTGCAGTTGCGCTAAGCGTATCACCCGCGATATTCAGCAGGGGGCATGCAAATGAGACCATAAAATATGCAAGGCACAAATGGGGCCATTTGCATGTCATTATGGCCCCATTTTCATGCCTTGCACAGGGCAGCCAGGCGACTTACACCTGGCACCCTGCATAGCATGACGTATGCAATGGGGATCCCGGGGCATCCCCCACCCCGTAGCTGCTATTGCATAACTGTATAACACACAATCCCTGGTAGTCTAATGGTCCCCCCAAGTCCCCGAATCCCTGATAAATGTAATAAAAGATCATCTCTGGTGGTCTAGTGGTCCCCCCTCCCACCTGATTCCCTGATAAATGTAAAACTGACCATCCCTGGTGGTCTAGTGGAACCCCTCCACCCATTGCCATGCTTGCAGTAATCCTCCATAAATAAATGCCTGGTGATCCAGTGGCACCCCCACCCTCCCACCCACACGAGCGCCTTGCCCACCCTGCTCCCCGTCACCGGCAGGCAGCTGCAACCTGCCCACATATCGCCTGCCACCCGATAATGACAGGTACAGTATAGTTGTAGTTCATTGGTCCCCAGTGTGACCAATGGGCTTTCAGGGCATACTGTACTAGACAGTCCCAAATATGTGAATGCAGGTGGGTTGCAGCCGCCCCACCAATGACGGGAGGAGGGTGGGCAAGGGTCTGTGTGGTGGGAGGGGTGGGGGATGCCACAGGATCACCAGGCATTTATCTATGGAGAATTACTGCAATCATGGCAACGGGTGGGTGGGTCCCACTTGACCACCAGGGACGGTCAATTTTACATTTATCGGGGAATCGGATGGGAGGGGGGACCACTAGACCACTAGACTACCAGGGATTGTGTGTTATACAGTTACATAATCGCGGCTATGGGCAGGGGGGTGTGCCACTAGACTACCAGGGATTTAATTAAATGTCCGATACTGGTGATCAGGGACAAGGGTGGGAGGGCGGTACCATTAGAATGCCAGGGCATGCTTTCTTTTACATTTACTGCAATCATGGCAACGGGGGGGGGGGCATTCCACTAGACTACCAGGGATGTATATTAATGTCAGATACCCGTGATTGGGGACATGAGTGGGAGGGGGGTGCCACTGAGACCACCAGGGTTATGTGGGTGCTTGGTGACGGTGTTCTGGGAGGGCGGGTGTCCTCCCACGGCTGGCAGCTGCTGTGTTACACCATGCAATACAACATCCCACCTGTGGGTGGCCAGGATTTGTTCCCACTCTTTACAGGCTCAACTTTAAGCCCCCCTATGTGGCGCAAAGCAGGGTTGTTCCAGCATATGTGCTGCACATCTCAGGCTGAATTTTGGGATGTGCCGCATATGCATGGGCATACCCCCTGCATCTGCGCTGCATACAATTACATTGCGCCTTGGTGCATCGGGATTTGCACTGTGCCTGGCAGCCTTTCCAATACCCTGCTGGGGTGCAAAGCGGGGTTGCACCGGTGCAACTCTGTTGCACCATGTGCAAACCCTTTGAATATCCTGGCCTTTGTGTGAAAGCCGTGTGGAAAAGTGTGAACTTATTTTGACTGTATTTTGACCATACCCACCTATACTGTTAGATCATAAAACCTGTGAAGTGTAAAAGTCGGGATTCCAGGCAATATTGTTTTGCCTCTTTAAACTGGTATCTAACTATTATCAGTTGACTGCCATTTGGCAACTAACTGTGTGGTTAGTTTATTTTAAATTTCTTTACTTGCTTGCATAGAATCACTTAAGCCATACTGGCCTTTCTGCCTTATTTTTAGCTCAAGTGGCTCCAGCTTTAACAGATAAAAGGCAATGGATAAAATTAACCTAGGCTTCTATGGCTAATTGGGAGCTCGACTGAGTGAGTAGTAGTATAATCCCATTTGTGGGCTAGCTATTGAGTAATTGATTGATTGATATTTTAATTAACCTGATATTCTCATGTATACTAACACTTATAACCTAAAACAGCTGCCATGATTTCAGTCTTATTTAGCTGCTAGCTTGTGACAATATAAGCTCAATGCATAGTGTGCAACCCAGATTCACTTTGAACTTTTGTTTACAGCTCTGTCTCTAAGAAGAATAGCATTAGCTATTTTACAGTTGTTTCAGTTTGTATCTTTGCAAGTGGCTTAGAAAACAACTCGTGTTTTCTCACCTTAACATTTTAGAGACAGCAAAATAAGTTCTGAGTGAGTACTGTGTGAGCACCTTTTTTGGCATTATTGGGTTTTGCTGGAGTTTTGGATTCAAGTCGCAATGAACCACATGGAAAGGAGACCAGTAAGTCAAATGTGATAAGAAACACATTTTCTAATGGCTTACACTCTTGACTTATTTATTTGTTCACTAATTGGAGTATAAAACCACATTCTGTTTATTTTATCTATGCGTGGTAGATAGTTTTACATATTTTATATATTTATAACACTACAATCATAATCTTACAAAGTAATTGATTTGATTGAGTCTGTGAGTTTATAAATAGAACATATAAAGGGATAAAAAGAGTTAGACCAAAATTTTTGGGTCTCCAAATTTCCTTGGGGTATCATTTTGTTTCCCTAGCCCTACGACAGGCTTAACAGCTGCTTCGCTTCACTGCATCGCAGATCATTGGACCTGCTTGTACACTCTGGGAGAAGACGAGGAGGACAGGGACACAAAGTGCAGGATCCAGACAAGTTTTAGAAGCTTTAGAAGCACTGGATAAAATTGACCTCCTTGAGACTTTGGTGACCTCCCAGTAGACATGCAAAGGAATGCTGTGGCCTTTAAGATAGCAGGAAGAATGCCAAATAAATTTTTCTACACGGGGCAGTTGGACTGACTATACAATTGCTGGTATCATAATTTGGCGTTTTGATTTTCCTGGATCTCCGAGGTCCTTCGTCTTGTTTTTACAAAGCTTGAAGTTGTTTTGAGCTCCATTGTCTTATTTCCTTAATTTACTTGTCTCTGGAATTTTAAGAATTAAATCGGTGACCAGCTAGGATACTAAATTAATGGTTTCTTTTTACCGCACTCACACTGAAGCTTTAACCATTGGTCAATATATATAAGATCATATATAGGAATATACATACATAGGAATACTCAGATTCATTGTGTGCACTGAAATTAACATAGTCTTGCTGACTTGTGCTAGCAGTTATTCTTTAACTAGTCAGACTCTTAGCATTTTAACATTTTATACTCCTGCTTAATTTCTGCACATTTTTGCAGATCTGCCGTTTTTTGCAGGCTTGGGAGTTAGAAGATTCTACTTTTTAATTGTTGAATGAAGACAGTTTGACTTATTTAATATTTACATAATTTTTTGATTACTGTTTGCACTTTAGTCCCTCAGGACCCCCTAGTATCTATGTCTCAGTGTTTAATTTATTTATAAAACTTGACTCCACAGTTAAGTGCCCCACTCTCTTGGACATCTTAGGGCTCTTGATTATTTGAGTTTTAAATAAATAAATACACAAATGGTATCCACTAAAACTGGTAAAAACTGTTCAATGGAGGTGGAGGCTACTAAAGGAAATAAGACTTATGGCTCAAAAGGGTATAAAAGAATCAAAATCAATAAGGGAGAAGATAAGTATGCAAATAACACTTACAAGGTAGACTCCCACCAATTAAAACTTACACAGTTATGGAAACAGGATACAAATAAACCTTCTCCTATGTATCTCTCTACCCCATGTGCTTCTCTCAGACCCCCCCCCCCTTGGATTTATGCACCAATATGGCACAGTCTGAACCTGATCAAAGAATCAAAGAAAATAACTTGGGAGATTTGGCTACAAGAAGTAGAAAACCAAGCATTTGTCAATGCCGAATGTTTGCTTGCAGCATTGGCATTGGTAGTGTAGGAGTTAGAGAGCTGCATAATAGTAATGGCAGTGAGTATTGAACTGAAGCCAACCCCACCACCACCCTGCAGAGACTGACAGGCATTGGGGTGTGCCTTTGGGTCATCCGGCATAACAGCCACACCATTTCACCACACCCTACCCTGCAGACACTGACTAGTGTCACGGTGTGCCTTGGGGTCTTTGACCCTTATGCTCACCCCATTCCATCAGGAAATACGGTGAGATGGGTCCTGTATAGGAGAGTGGGGTGAGCTTTGGGACTGAAGAGTCCAAGGCACACCTCAATGCCTCTCACTGGCTGCAGGGTGTGGAATTGTATAAGCATTACAGGCGAGAATCCCAAGTCACACCCCTGATGCCTATGAATCTGTACAGGCTGGGGTGTTATGGTCGGAAACCCTAACGTTTCAGGCATTCGTTAGCATTTTCACTCCAAATTTTCAACATGTTTTTTTTGGGACCCCCACCTTATGAACAGTGGCAATATCAGTTTGTTAGCTGAAAGCTGATTTTGCAAAATGACTATGCCATTTGGCACCACAAGTGCAAAAACACTTTTCGAACAGAATGCGAAAAATGACAGCTGTACTGTTCATGGGAAGGTGCAAAAAATGGCAATGTTGAAATTCTGATTTAGAAAAGAAAGGGGATTCCAGGTTGCCAGGTTTATAGAATCTCTATGATTGGGTCATCCATTAGCACCAAGATAAATGTTACAATAAAAAATAAATGGATGAATTCCACATTAAGTGTAATTTCTTCAAAAATATTTTAATCAAGTCTCATTACACAAACAAAAGGGCCAATAATGTTGAAATTCTGCAGTGAAAATATTAAAACTGGTGAAGTCACGAGCACGTGTAGAAAATGTGCAACACACACCAGTAATGCAATTAGTTTCAGGATTTTTTACAGCAGATTGTCAACACAGGGATTTTGTAACCTTCGCTCGTGAACAGTGTCACTGTGATTTCTTAATCTGTCCCGAACAGTGATTTCCCACAGCAACCACGCATTTCTGCACTGGAAGTATGAAAACACATTTCAGCCATGGTGTGAAAAATGACAGCTCTACTGTTCATAAGGAAGTGTGGAAAAATTCCAGTGGTGAAAATCTGGACTGAAAATATTAGAAATTCATGAAGTTATGAGGGTGCGTGGAAACTGTGCAATGGTCACTCGTAACAGTCATTTTATGGACTTATTTCACCAAATTTTTAACATAGCCATTTTAACACTTCTGCTCATGAACAGTGTCACTGTGATTTTCTTAATCTGCCCAAGCATTGATTTTGCACACCGACTGCGCCATTGTATGCTACGGCAGAAACACGCTTTGGCTGACATGTAAAAGTGACAGCTGTACTGCTCATAAGGAGGTGTGGTAAATGGCAATGTTGAAAATCTGGAGGAAAATATTGAAAATTCATGAACTTACGTAGCGCAGGCCGAACAGCGCAATGCATGCTCAGAAACAGATTTTTGAATTTTTTCAATTAAATTAAACATAGGTTTTAGCCTACCTCATGAACTGTGACACTGTCATTTCATAAATCTGTCCCAAAAGGTGGTTTCGCGCAGTGATCATGAAATCACCTTTTGGGACCGATTAACGCCATGACAGTGACATAATTCATGAGGTGGAGTCCCAAAAACCCCATGTTGAAAATTTGGTGAAAAAATTCCTCAAAATGCCCGAGATATGCACTAAAGTTTTAAAAACCCTATTTATTACATTATACAGCTTACCGGCATTTTCTCAGTTCGCAGTCGGCTTTGAAGAGTGCAGACGTGTTCCCGATCCACCGAAGATTGTCATGCCAATCTCTGGAGGTAAGTATGGGGTGAGGAGGGGATATGGGGAGGCAGGGTGCGCAGAGGGTGGGGCGGGTGGGGGAGATTGGGTCAGGGCCAGTCAGCAAAGGAAGGTTTTTTCTTTCAGTTTTTTTTTAACTTAGACAGCACAGGGTGTTTGCCATGCTGGGGTGAGCTCCCAGCGTGGCAGCTGGAAGGCTGTTTGGGGGGGCCGTGGAGCCGATGGGGGATTGGGCACCCCCTTTGGCCATATGATCTGTTGCCATGCTGGGGTGGGCTCCCAGCATGGTACCCTGTAGTCTCTTGAAGAGGGGGACAGTGGAGCCGACGGGGGATTGGGCACCCCCCCGTCAGCCATATGATCTGTTGCCATGCTGGGGTGGGCTCCCAGCGTGGCACCTGGAACTCTTTTGGGGGAGAGCGCAGCACAGCCGACAGTTGATTGGGCACCCCCATCGGCTATACAGTGTGTGTGTGTGTGTGTGTGTGTGTGTGTGGGGAAGCATGAGCACGCAGTATGTGTGTGTGAGTGAGTGTGCATGAGCACACGATATCTTATCGCTGCTCACTGAAGCGTAGCTCTCCCTTTCAACTGTACGGCCACTGCATTTTCGACTGCTGTCATAGACAGCTTCAGAACTGCGGCCACGCCTGCAGACACACTGAGCGAATTGGAAGACAGCTGCCACACCTCCGAAAACTCAGATGATGGCACTATGTTTCTTGCACATGCGTGCAAGCAAACATAAAAATGCAACTAATTCCCCCTTATCGCTTTCCCAAATGGAAGGAATTTCATTGGGTACATATGGGTGGGACTCATTTGAATCATTAGATTTTTACCAACTGATCATTCTCTACATGACCTGACTTATGAAAATACATCTGAATCATATGAACCCTATAGTAGTGATACTAGAGATGATTTTCCACAGCGAAATTTCTCAGTACATAGTCCACAAATTAATATGTCAGGGACTAGTGACACGTCAAATCCCCAAATTACAGCTAAAAATCCAAAATCCCCACAGTTAATGTCTAAGGGCAAGGAGAAATTCTCAGAAATGAATATCACAATAACAGAAACTGAAATGAGATCTATAACACAGAACCTAAGTATGATTATCAAAGGACTGAAAAACTTAGAGAAGACTTGGAAATTTTGTACTTGCAGATCCCTTGAAAAAAAAAAATATTTGAACATAATTATAAGATGATACAGACTCCTTCTGACACTCCTTTGCCCACAGGCCAGCAAAATTACAATTACAACAAGGAATTCTATACAGGGAAGGTGACTACTTCTTTTACCCCTTTATTCAGGCAACTGTTAGACAGGTATGTGCATGTTATACAAAACTTCCTGATTGGGGTGGAGGTGTCATCTTTTGCAAGAGAGAAAAAAAGCAAACTAATTCTAAAATGTAACCCTTCCCCCATCCAAAAAGGGACAAATAAAGAGTTGTTGCCTGATACTTGGGCTCAAGGAAATGGAAATAAAAATACAGTGGGGAAAAAAAAAGGAAAATGTAATTGTGGCCCCTAGTCTTCCTAAAAAAACTGAGATCTTCCTGAGGCTAAATGAGGACGCTCTGATTGTGGAAGAAACACCCAGGAAGGAAACTCCAAAAGGGAAAAAATCATTATTAGGCCACCTAACAGACAATTTCAGGACTGTGTGTTGCTATGCTCACAGTTAGGTACAGTAATTTAAAGCTATTTGGGAAAAGGAAAAAACCTTGAGATTGACAGGTGTTATCCTGAGCCCTCCTCAGGTGGTCCCTGTTCCTAACAAAGATACAGATCAGGAAGAAAAAAGTGGATCAAAATCAAAAACCATTAGTAATAGAGAGAAGTGAGGAACTGTGGGAAATGATGGAAAATAAACTGTAAGGAAGCAGACAATATAATTGGGAGAATTGGACACAGAGGGCTGGATATTCAAACTGCGCCCAAAAAGTGCGCAATAGCAGGAGCAAGCACAAGTCCATTGCGCCCATGTGCAATAGACGCGATATTCAAAAAAGGAGCAAGCCAAATTGCACCAACAGCTAACGTCTGAATATCGCACAACCTGCGCCATAGCGCAACTAGGAAGGGAAAGCTGAGCAGATACGATGCGCTATGGGGCAACAAGGGCTGCCCAGCTGAGCAGCCCAGAGGCGCCATAGCGCAAGCAGGGAGCCCCCCAGCAGCAGAGCAATGTACAACCAGGGAGCTAGGTAGGGGCTCACCACCCATGCCACAGATGGGCACAGGAACACACAACAGAACTGACAATGCGCCCCCACACCCTAACCACAGCAAAGCTGGGGGAGGGCTGGAATATCCACTGGCCCATGGAGACAAGCAAACAAAGCACAGCTGGGCCATGGTGCCCCAGCACACCCACCGGCAAGCTGAGACTGCCACACAAGGAGGGCGGACCACCCCATGCCACACCAGCTCCCCCAGTGCACAGCACACCCTGCACTGTGACCCCCAGACACCCCCCATGAGCAGTGACCACCACTACAGGAAACCCCATGCATACCACCACCCCCACTGTCACACTGCAACCTCGTGTACCACAGAACCATACAAGCCAACCCCACCATGAGCACCCAGCAGTGGGTGGCAGCACATGGCAATGCAACAACAGCAGACACAGTGCCAACACGCACAATCCCCCTGAGGCACAGCTGAGAGACTGACCATGTGTCGGCACAAGAGGTACCCCACATGGGAAAGGGCGTGCCCCTGACACCACCACCATTGAGACAGCACCCTGCACAGTAGACAAGTGTCACATCCTGACCCACCACTAGCCACAGCAGCCAGCACAGACACCCACAGTGGTGTGTGGAAGCATGCATCACACTGGATGCAACACAGTGCAGGGCAAACACACACCCATACCCATGGGGACAATAACACAGGGACGCAGTAGTGGCAACCAAGCCTCAGTGTGAGCCCATGAAAACTAAACACACACAGCCTGCAGTCCTCCATGGCACAGGGTGACACCCACCCTGGCATGCACTGTGGTCGTGTATGCCACCATCATATGCCTGGAGCACAAGTCACAGACAGTGGTGCACAGCCCCTGCAACACACACAAGCCACAGCATGGAGGTGGGACAGCAACTGCGGAGGCCACAGTGTCACCGGAGGCAAACATGCACCACACCAGTGACAGGAGGCAACCCAGCATTATGACTGTCACAGTGGATGACCTGCAGGGACAGCCACCACTGACAAGGCAGCAGACCTTGTGGGCCACAGACATGCAAGGGTGTCAGCTGCACAGGCCAAGGATGGGTTGACAGGGTTACAATGGACACAGATACAATGGACACCATGGACCACTGCACACATTAATGCAATGCACAGGGAACAACACACACCACAGACACCAACTGATAGCCACTCCCACACCAGAGACACTTCCCCACGCACACACACACATACCCATGACTGAACCACCCCGGATGCCACGAACACCACTGCAGCGGAGCACCTATAGCCAGCTGCAAATCAGAGACCATCACAGTATTCATATCAAAATATGTCTATTGTAAAATATAAAACACAACTATATACAGTAAACTATGTACAAATAGGAGGGAGGGACAGAAACAAGGTGGGGGTGGGTAAGGGCAGGGGTGAACATATGGGAGAGGGAAGGTGGGGTGTGAGGGTTGGTCAAAGGGGAGAAGTTGCAGGCAGGTCTTGCAGACAGCCTGGTCCTCCTCCACCTGGGGCTGTCGTCTGAGCCGTCTCCTCCTCCTGACCCCATGCTGCTGTATGTCCCTCAGTATGGTCAGGGACTCCCGTGCCACCTGCAGCAGCTCCTGCACAGCCTGCTGGATCTGCAGGAGTATCCGTTCACCTAGGACGAGGGATCAGAGTCAATAGGTGTGACTGTCCATCCCCCTGCAGCCCACCCATTATGCATGGCATACAGCCATGTGCCACGCTCCTGTGATGGTGTGCGCCCACCCACAGTGACCGTGTCCACAAGACATGCCCAACCAGGCAGCAACAGCCATGTGTACCACTGCACACACACACCGCCCATGTCCAGCACAGCACAACCAAGGCCGTATAGTAACGTGGCTATGCGGTGTGCAGGCAGTGCCACAGCCATGTGCCCAGTGCACGCATGGACCATCATTGATGCACTCCCAGACATGCAGTGCCACTGGACAGTGCTGACTGTCACATGTCGCGTGCATGGCAGTGGTGTCCATGGATGGTGGCCATGCCCTGCTTCCCGCCATGTTACACAGCATGCAATAGTAATCATGGTGTCGTGGCACTCACCCTCATCGGGACATTGTTGTCATTGGTGTTGGTCCCCGACACACCTGTGTGCTGCGTCCTCCTCCCTCTGCTGCCGCTCCACCATCCGCCACCACTCGGCCATGCCTGTGGGAGAAAAAAGGAGAGAAAAACATCAGTACAAACCCAAAGCAAAGTCCCCCTGCCCCAATGTGTGTGCCTACCCACCCAGCCAGACCCACCCACCCCATACCCTGTAAACACTGCCACAGCCAACCCTAGACTATCCCTCCCCTATGTGCTGGACACATAAGACAGTGTTACCCATATGGATGATACAAGTGTGTAGACGTATCACCCACCTGGATGAGGCACCATGCCCCTCCTGGCACGCGACTGCAGATGGGCAAGTAGTTCCGGCTCGCTCCTCCTAAGGTCCCCGTAATGGTGCCTGCACTGCTCCGCTGTCCTCCTGCGTCCAGTGGCCGCCTCCAGGTCAGTGGCCACCTCCTGCCAAACCTGGGTCCTGGCCCTGTCCAGTGCCTCTTCACCAAAGAGTGGACTATAGTGTGGCTCCACAATGGCCACAAGGTTGGCCAGCTCAAGGGCACTCCATTGAGGGTATCTCCTGCGTGCCACCTCAACTGCTATAGTAGGCAATATGGCGCTCTGCAGCATGGCACCCCACGTGGAACTGCTGCGCAATACAGCGCCGCCATTCCCTATCACGCTGTTACTGAACAGCGCGATAGAGGTGCAGCCATGCCGGACGTATAGTGCCAAGGGGGCAAAGGTCGGGCACAGGGTCATGGGTCTCTGGCGCAAGGCCACGCACAGCGCCATCGGATGTCTATGCATCTAGCACGGTTGGTTGCCTGTGTGCCAGCGCCACAGCGAACTATCGCGCAGTTGTGCCACAGCGCCATGTAGTGACCCTCGCCATAGCACCACTGGCACAATGGTGGCCATGCCCTGCATTGCCTACCGCACACAACACATCATCAGCATGGCAGATGCCTGTGTAAGCTACCTGGGCATGCACAGTGAGGTGTACTATGCATGCCACAGAACTGCACCATTGGCTCAGCACGTTCAACACACTGCGCAAAGCGCAAAAGCGCCGATATTCAGCCGCCATATGCTAATCATCCGATCAGCCATGCATGGCGCAGCAGCACGACGGTATCTCATTAAAGTTGCTCCTCACCTAATTTGCATGGATTGGCGCTATAAAACTGGCGAGCACTGTTCTGCAGGCCATATTCGGTTACTGCAGTTTATTGGTGAGTTGCATGCTGTGTGGGGTTCTGGAATGTGGTATCAGGGACTTGCTTTGTACTGCACAGTCACAGGTAACCACTGTCATCCATACAGGTTGAATAATGACCAAGTGAGGTCTGGGTGAGGAGGACTACGATGGTGGGCGGAAGAGGAGGCCCAATTTCACCAAGGCCGAGATGGAGGCACTCTTCGAGGCCTACCTCGATCAAGAGCCACTGCTCAGTGGATGGCAGGGCACCCCTCAGACCCATGCTGCTGCATGGGAGGGGGTGGCACGTGCCATCAACCTGCACGGCAGCCACCAGCGCTCCATGCAGGAGTGTAAGAAGAAGATGGATACCGACAGGAGGAGGGTGAAGGAGAAGGTGGCTGCCATCAGTGCAGCATGTGCTGCAACAGGCGGGGGCCAGCCGGAGGTGGTACAGCTGACACTGGCAGAGGACAGGCTCACTGCAAGCATGCAGTGCAGTGCCATAGAGGGCGTTCCAGGAGGTGGCTTCCAGACAGGTGGTAGCCCATCACTGCATGGTAAGTCATGGTCTGTCGGAGGGGAGGGTAGATCACAAGCACTAACGTGACCTTACTTTCTGTTACAGATCCTGCGCGTCTGCAGGGGTCAGCAGTGGGGGGCCTGTCCACTGCGGATAGTCATCTGGAGTTGGAGGAGGAAATCATCCACCTCCACAGGTATCCCGCGAGCATTGCAACAGTGGGTCCGCCTGACTGTCTACACTGATGTCGTTGGGACAGGTGTGGGGGAGGCTCTTCCTGTGTCTCAGCGTTCTGGCGTCCAAGGATGCCAGCATGCTGTGCCTGTGGCTGTGGCAGAGACCTGCACCAATGATGAAGACACGACCGTCATGGGCAGTGACATGTGTGTGCCACGGAATGGACACACAGCAGGCCAGCTCACGCCCATGGACCTGGCTGGTTCCGATGTGTGTGCCAGACGTGTGTGCCAGCGTGTCAGCACAGTCCCAGGCTGTGCCTGTTAGCACCAGTGGGGCAGCACTGGTGGCTGGTCAGGACAGTGGGACTGTTGCGGCCACAGCAGCAGAACAACTGATCCCTTGGGCACAGCAGGCGGAGGGGCAGCAGTAACAGTCGCCCACCGGGACTAGGGGTTCAGGGTTCAGTGGTGGCGTCTGTGCATTGTCTGTGGACTTGCTCATACCTGGTCCTGGTGAGCAGCGCCCACCCTCAAGGGGTGCTGAACATCAGGCCCTTCCATACCCTGATGGATGGGATGCTGAGGTGGCAGACTACCTCTTTGACTAGCACACCCACCTACTGCAGGCATCAGTACAGCAGCAGATGCGGCTTGCAACGTCCGTGGAGGCACTGTGTGTGGCTCTGGAGCAGGTCGAGGAGCAACACAGCAGGGACACCGATAGGATCCTGTCACGGATTAACCATTTGCGGGAGGATGTGACTGCTGCCATTGACAGGCAAACACAGACATTCATCGCTGTCATGGCCACAATGGGCACACAGTCAGGTGCCCATGCGTCGCTCACACCGCGCAGTTCGCTATCCACTCCCCATTTCCGGCATCATGTGACACCCACCCTGTCAATGCCGGTTCAGCTGTGGGTATCCCAAGCACTCCTGGTGCAGGTATGTTCGGTGTGCTGCAGACCCCTGTGCGGGCACAGTCGCGTTTGCACAGTGGAACCCCTAGTGGACCATTGGTGCCACCCCATGAGGCCCGTGGTCAGCCTGCCAGTGCTGCTGGGTCTCGGTGGAGCCGCCTACGCATCCAAGGTTGACATGGCACTGTGCCGCAAGACTGACCTGTCTCCCAGTGCGGGCATTGTCTGGTGCTGCCCTGTGTGCATTGTGTGTTTCGGGTGGGCAGTGCACGGGTGGGTGCCCAGCCCTGCACGCAGACACACGGTCCACCTGCACACCCTCTCAACTGCTGTCCACAGGTACGTGCGCATGGTGATGCCTGCATTGCGCTGTACACCAAAGTGCGATGGTGCCCAGCATCTGACACATGCACATAGACAGTCAGTGGATGTGGTGGTCTGTGGACATGTGTGTTGCTAGTGTTTGTGTTCCGGCTCTGTTTTGCACCTGACCCCTGTGCACTTTGTGCCTATTGTGTGTGCGTGTGTGTGTGTCCGTCCATGTGGCGTGTTACTGTTCACCCCTCCCTGGTTGTATGTGTGTGCTTCTGTGCCCTGCCACATCCCTTGCCAGCATGCACCCCTGGTGTGCTTCCATGCATGTATGTGGGTTGTGTCCTAGCCACTGGTGGTTGTACATGGCACCATGACTTACCTGTGTTGGCTGAAGTGCTCCTCTGTGATGATGTCCTGGTGCAGCTGTGCCAGCCGGATCAGTTGGGGGTCCCGTAGGCCAAGAGGGGGCTGCCCATCCCCATCATCACCGGCGTCACCGTCGTCCCCATCACTGTCCCCCTCTTCGACCTGTATGGCTATCCCACAGTCTTTGGCCATGTTGTGCAGGATGCAACAGGCCAGGAATATCCCACAGGCCTTTGAGGGGCTATACTGTAGGGCACCGCCAGAGGTGTCCAGGCAACGGAAACGCACCTTCAGCATCCCAAACACCTGCTCAATGACATTGCGTGTGGTGGCATGTGCCTCATTGAAGCATTGCTGCGATGGGGTCGTGGGCCACCGGTAGGGTGTGAGCAGCCAGGGACGGAGTGGGTATCCACTGTCACCTGTGTGGAGATAGTGAAGGTTAGTGTCTTGTTCAGGCTCAGACTGTCCCAAGCCCTGTGGGCCACACCCATGGCACCTCTGGCTTACCCCCCCTTGCCCACGATATGTCAGTTCTACATACATACTCACCCACTAGATGACCTGTGGGGATGTCCCCACTCTCGAATTGGTGGCACAGTGCCGACTGGTGCCAGATGAAGAAATGATGTGCTCCCCCAGGGTGCGTGGCACAGACATTGATGATGCACCCACTGGCATCACACACCACCTGGCAGTTGACACTGGCATATCCCTTACGATTCATGTAGGCAGCCCCATCAGGGCCAGGTTGTGTGCGTATGGCCACATGGGTGCAGTCTATCGCCCCTAGCACGCCAGGCATACGTGCTACCCCGTGGAACTCCTGCATGTTTGCTGTGCACTCTGCCGCAGTGCTGGGGAAATGGATGTACTCCACAGCATGTGGCAGCAGTGTGCTGAGGAATTGGGTGAGGATGCATGACGTGGCCGACTGTGTTATGCCTGTGGTATCCCCTGTTGGTCTCTGGAAGGTACCCGGCGAGCAAGCACATGCAGGCTGTTACCTTTGTCTCCACTGACAGAGCATGACTCCATCGGTGGGTGCCTGCATCACATCACTGCACAGCTCACAGAGCCGCCTCAGTATTGCCCTGTTCAGGTGGTACTGGCCCACAATCTCAACATCTGTGTACAGCTCAAAACTGGTGCGGGCTCGGTACTGCCTGTTGGGGGCATACCACCGACGGGCCCTTCCACGGCCACGTCCCCCTGCAGCATGCCTTTTCAACCCCCTCATTACGGCATCCATGTGGTAGGTGGCACTGTCCATGTCCCTGGCTTGCATTCCCCCCCAGCTGATGTTGCTTTGTTCCCCCCGCTGTCCTGACTGCTACCTCCCCTGCACCGGGTACACCTACTGGCCTCTGCTCTCTGTGGCCCCACACACCTTCCCTTGCCCCTCTTGTGTGGTGTGGTTTCTCTGGCCTGTCCTCTTTCTCCCTGTTTCCCTGTGCCTGTCTCTGCCTCTGTCTCATGTGGCTTCCCTGTAGCGTTCTTTCGCCTCTTCCTTGCTCCTTTTTATTTTGGCTCATTTCCGCTATGGCGCAACTTCTGCCTGCTCCACTGTTGGGCATTGTGCAAGTCTTTGAACATTGCACTGCGCCCTTTATGCATGGTTCCACCCCCTTTGGTTGCGCATGCCTTCATTATCATTGCGCTGTTGCTCAGCATGTTTTCAGAAGTGCAACTGCCTCCTGCTGAATATCACAGAATGGTGCATTTTCTGACTTGCGCTGGTGCAACCCTATTGAGCATTGCACAACCCTTTTGAATATCCAGCCCTATGAGTCCAAACAGGATGTATGGTTCTGTAGATCAGTCACCATTTTTGGATAGGAAACTTCCAGTTATGATAACCTAGGGACCTACAAACATTAAATCTCATCTTTCCTCACTGGAATAACTCATTAATATTTCTAAGTATTCAATAGAATATATTAAAATGTGTAAGCACATTAACAAATCACAATCAATCAATCAATCGATCAATCAATATCTTTATTTAGCCAGGTGGAACACCATTGAGCAGGGCTTATTTACAAGATGGACCTGGTAGTTTAAACAACAACAGCAAGTCACAATACAACAATTTGGCATAGGTGTAGCAAGATTAGCAGCCTATGTACAGTCATTACAAGTGAGAATGGCATAGCTTGGCACAGTGGTGTACAATAATTTACAAATAGCAATGTAAGACTTGACACGGAGAACAGAACGAGGCAGCATAATTTACAGATGTGGTACCAAAGGCAAACAGCATACTGCTATGTGAGTGTTCTGTGCAAGGCAGGTCTCTGATACAATATTATATTGGATGAGGTCTAGACCAGCAAAGCATTACATGGCCTAGGAGAAGACTATAAAGCAAGGGCACTGAGGGCACAGGATGTGCCAAGGATAGAAGAGGGAGGAGAGGTTAGGAGGGGTGGAAGGGGGCAATTGTAATACCTTCAGGATTGTCATAGCTGCATTAGTCAGTGCGGTAGGTCTAAGGGAAAGGGGGAAGGTATGGGAGTTATAAGGTGCCATTAGTAGGGGGAGGTGACAGACAGGTTGGAGGGAGAGTCAGAGATTCAGTGCTGGAAGCAGTTGCAGGACTCCATAAATGATTGTTGGATAAGATTTTTGAAGGCAGCTAATGGTACAGGTGAAACGAGCTGCAGTAAATTTTGAGCAGTATTCCAGAGGACTGGTAAGGTGTGACTAATTGCTGCCCGACCAAAGTGCGTCCTATCTCTGGGTATGTAAAGGGTGATATGCATCTGACTTCTCAGCAGAAAGCTGCCAGAACACAAGAAGGTAGGCAATCCTTAATATATTGAGGCAGCTTGTTAGAGATGGCCCTGTAGATCCAGAGCACAATGTTCTTTTGTCGTCTAAGATTAAGGGAGCCCCAACCTACAATGTTGTAGAGGGTGCAAGTGGTGACATTACATTCAAAAGCCCTTTGCTTGTACAAGCTTCTTTAAGCAATACACACATTTTAGATGAACTTGGCCTTTATATAACATCCCCACATGACTGGGTGGGTAGAGACCAAGATAAGGAATCTTATAAGTGCAATAAAATCGAAGTAGATGAGAAATATAAACAGAATATAAGAAATTGGGAAAGGTTCTCCTCACAAAATAAATTTGAAATACTGAGACAAGAAGAAACAAAATGACTGAAATAACTTAATGCTACTAAAAACTCAGGGCCTGTTTTGTATAACAATAAAGAAATCAAGATGTTATCCTGGAATTTTGAAGGGACACATCTGAAGAGTGCTGATCCAGAGGTTAAAAACTTTCTGGAACTGTTTGATATAATTTGTCTCCAGCAGACATGGTGTACAGCAGAATGTACCCCAGAAATTCCAGGATATACTAGCATCTCTAATTCTACTATTAGGGGGAAACAATTGGAAGAAACTAGGGTGGTATTTCAACCTATTTTAGGACTGCCCTGAACTTTAAATTAAGTAAACAATGTAGTACCTCTGACACTCTTGTATCTTTGTCAGAGGATACTAAAACTCATTTTAAGTTGATAATAAACATATAGTTCCCCCCCTGTTAATAAGGATCAGGATAATATAGTGTCCCAACTCAGTGAAGTTTCGGATAATATAATTGATTCCGAGTTTGCAGGGGCTTTAATACTCGCAGGTGACCTTTAATGCAAGAATCCCTAATAATTTGATTAACACTGATTCCATTTCCTACATATCAGAAATAAATCCCAAGATAACTAAAGACAGAACCTCTATGGATCAGAAAAGTAACCCGGGAGGAAACTACTTGCCCCGGTATTGGCAGAAAGAAATATTATCTTACTTAATGGTCATCTCCCTGGGGACGCTTCAGGAAATTTAACTTATTTGGGCCACAAGGGCTATTCTGTAATCATACAGTATATGGTGTAACCTTGAAGCACTCAAACTAATATATGATCTAGAAATCAAGGAGAGGCCTGAATCTGCACATAACCCATTACAGCTAAAATTATTTCTTACACAGCCAGTTATAACCTGATATGGTAATTCATGCAAATGAAGGTATCAAAATAGTTAACCAAAAGAGAATTAAATGGAGTACTAACACTGCTATATTCTTTAATGACCTAGTACATCTAGAATTCTTAAATGACATATGTACATCTATCATAGAGGAAACAGATTTTAATAGTACCCCGACTCTTTGGACGAGTATGAATACCTTCATAAAACCTCATTGTACAATACATAGTGTGGGGACCTTTAATAAAAAAGGTAAATCTTGGTTTAACTCTAGATACAGGAGAGCAAAGAAAGACTTAAATATAGAAATAAGTTACAAAGTAATTAAAAATAAAATTAAAAAAGGTAGTTATAAACAACTCAATGAAAATAGAAAGAGGAAAAAATATAAAACAATCTTAGAACGATAATGCCAACTTTATGCTAAGGCTCTCTGGAAAAAGCTAAGGAAGTCAGTAATTAATAAAGATAGTAGGCAGTTTTGGAAATTGGTTAGCCAAGGATATAATAAATATTCAACTAGAATAGAAGCACACATTTTACCAGATACCTGGGATACATATTTTTTGAATTTATATTTTTCTACAGATGAAGAAATAATCTCATTAGGAAATAAACTTGATACCAGGCAGTTTATGTATCCACTTCCTATTTTCATTAATCGAGATGAAATAGCTTTAGCAATTATTTAACTCAAATGTAATAAAGCGCCGGGGCCAGATAAAATAATGGTGACATCTACAAATTTTATATTGACCTCCTGTTTTTGAGAAAATATTTAACATCTTTATTCAAGGACATGACTTCCCTGTCAGTTGGCAGGGTAGTGTTATTTACCCTATTAAGAAAATCCAAATGATCCCCAAATGTATAGACCTATCAGTTTGATAGGTATAGCTCAAAAAATATTCACCAAAATAATTCTTGACCATCTTATATTATTCTTAGAACAAAATCACATTATTAGTGAAGCTCAAAATGGCTTTAGAAAAGCTAGAGCCACAATTCAGTATTGTTATGTTTTGAACTTTTTAGTTTGGAAACATATAAAAGTTAGGAAAGGTAATTTATATTGTTGTTTCGTCGATTTTACATCAGCTTTTGACAGCATAAGTAGAATTCTACTGCGGAATAAGTTGCAGATTCTTGGCATTCAACCAGAGCCTTAGATATATTAATTAGATTACATAATCATACATGGACCTCGGTTCAATATAATGAGTTTGGGCATACTACAATGACATCTTGGGGTCAGACAAGGTTGCTTACTGGCACCCACTCTCTTTAATATTTACATTAATGATGTTATCTTGAGCTTATATAAAACTGCGTTTCATGCACACAAATCAGGGGATACTAGAGTAGATTGTTTGGCTTATGCCGATGACCTAGTCTTGATTCCAACTTCTGCTCTGGGGCTACAAAGGAAATTGGAATACTTTGCAAAATTTTGTATTAAACACAAAATAAATATTAATATGTCAAAAACTAACGGACTGATATTTGGAAAACAAAATAAAAAGTTTTCCAGCTTCTGGATTAACAAAGAGAGGGTAGAGAAAGTCAAGTGCTATGACCACTTGGGGGTAAAATGTACCAAAAACTGTCAATGGAAAGATCACATTAATCTTACCCTGGCAAAACTGAATACAGCATTCAATGCTTTCAAGATATTTAATGTTAAATTGGGCCTCAGTATGGTCAGAGGTATCCTGAATGTTTTGAATGCAAAAATCAAGTCAGTCACACTACATGCGGCAGAAATATGGGGTCTATCTAATCTGGGCAAACCGGAAATTATTCTTAATAAAATTAATAGGTACATCCTTATGGTCCCACAGTTCGTACCCGTGGCAGTTCTTAATCTGGAATTAGGCCAGCACTCCTTTCCTGTTTTGGTGGCTATAAGACAGATCTACTCAGTCCTGAAGTTGTTTCTGTTAAAAGAAGAAAGATTACCAAGGAAATGTTTGGAGGATGAGATAAAATATTCCTCCATGGGATATCACTCTTCTACTCTTACAATATTCGGGAACTTTCTTTTCCCATATGGCCTAGGACATACCTTGTGGGATATTTGCTTAAGACCTTGGAAAGATATAGTTTTCTGAATTAAAACCAGACTTAGGGACATAAATACTGCAAACATGTTTGGAAAATTTAACAGTTTTAAATTATTTAGGTGGTACAAGCAGTTAAAAAATACACATAGGTTGGAATCATACTTAACTAAGATGCCAGTCCTAAGGCCAGAGGAATATTGACTAAATTTAGGATGGAAATTTAGACTGCAAATTGTATATATTTTAGACAAAAGAGACAAGAAGTTACTTTTCCTTATTGTAGATGTGGGAAACTGCTAGAAGATGATCTTAAACATATAGTATTAATTTGCCCACTCTATAACTCTCAAAGGGCAAAGTGGCTTGGTGACATTTTGATGGGTCTCATTCTCCCTCCTGTAAAATGTTAAATTACTTATTTAACTCAGAGGATGAATATGTATTATACAATGGCAAGAAAGAATCCTGGCTCCTGATTGGTCAGTTGGCCATCACAGCAGGGATGTTTTAATACTGGCATAACATCCCTGCTGATGATATTCTTGACCATCATATTGATTGTTTGCATCTTTTCTTAAAAAATATTTTAAACACTAAATAAAATTCTTTAAAATTATTTTTTTTCTGTATAAAACAACAAGACATTGTATAATAGGAATAATGCCCTCCAGGGTGGGTGTTATGCTGGGATAACATCCCTTCTCGGGTGTTGGACACCCTTGGCTGGTTGCCTCAGGCTCAACCACCCGAGGTGGGATGTTATCCCAGCATAACAGCCACCCTGGCAGGCATTATTCCTTTATTAGAAAGGCTAACACACTTCTTAGAAACAACCAATTTATGAGATGTATGACTATAATTATTATGCCACTCTGATTAGTTATTATTTGGTATACTGTCATTGATTTTTAAATGTTTACTTGGAACTATATTATTGCTTGTAATATATGTCACAAATGTGGAAACTTTATTCTGTCTATTGTAGTGGCTTTTTAGCAGAACAATAAAATATTGATTGATTAAGTTATCAATTTATCTGTTAGTTTATTTTTGTTCAGATCTAATTTGATATTTATGAAGCTTTATGTACAGTCCTTATTAACAAATAATGGTTTGGAGCCAAGTGTCAGTTCTTTGTGAAAATTGACCCACTTTTGTTGTGATCCTTGACCTCCGTTTTGGAGCCCGACCTCCCAGGACACGTTGTACAGACCACTATATATTGGTGATACTGTGGTGTTCTAACAGTGTGACCATAATTTAATAAACATTGCTGTTTAATAGCTTTATGCTTTTATCAGAATTGCTTCAGGATGGCTGGAGTGTTTCCCTGGGAGATGTGTATCCAGCTTTATTGGTGGGTACCATTACACAGTACACTCTGTGCACTTTAGGGAGCTTACCTCCATGAATGTCATTATATTATCACATTGTGATGTCATGTGCATGCTCCTCCTGGCTAAAGCAGTACTTCATAAGGGATCAGCAGGGTGGCCACTGTTCAGCTAGCAAGCACAGTGGCTGGTGCACAAGTTCATTTCAACTGCCTATTGAATGAGTGAGAGCACTTCTGAGCTCAGGAATGCTGTTTTTATTTTTGTTTATTTATTTATTAATTTTGTGCATCTTGCTGAATACTCTTTGGTAAGTTACAGAAACCATTATGAAAGAATATACAAATATAACAAACTGAGTTTGTATGACACAATAGTCAGAATATATTTTGTTATATTTTTTTCTAAAATACTGGGCCACTACCTTGAAAAAAGCTTATAGGTGTATAAGTGAAATGTTTAGGGATTTTTCGCAGTGGTGGTGAAGAGTATATGAAAATAAACAAAGAATTGGATAATACTTTGAAACTGCTGTTGGTGTCAGTTTATCAACTTCACTGGTGATTTGTTAGTTCTTTTGAAGTGACCCTGGGGATATATGGTTTGGCAAGCTGAGTGTAAGGCTGGAGGCAGCCCCTGATACCTGAAAAAATAAGGGAAGGCATAATTAAGGCAACCAGCCTCTGTGTGAAGGAAGTGAGTAAAGGCAAAAGGAAACAGACTGTTATAGTACTCTAGAAAAGTGACCACAATGGCGAAGAAAAAAAGGTAGCATTCAGGAGGTATAAGGAAACACAGAGGGAGGAAGACAGTGAGGGATACCAGGTAAAACAGAGTGAAGCAGGTAAGGCAGTGGAGGGGAGGAAAGGCACAGACAGAGAAAAGGATAGCCAAATGGGTAGCAAAAGGAGATAAGAATTTCTTCAGGTATGGGCTTGTTTAGCATCAAGGGCTTGTTTAACATAATGGGTGCAGGGATAACAACTGGACATCAGCTAAAGTTGAGGGAGGATTTGGAAAAGATGTAAGGAAGCATTTCTACACTGAAATTGTTTTCTTGGGATGGAAGAAGCTTCCAGAGAAGCTAGTTTCTGCCAATACTGTGGGTAGCTTTAAAAGAGGGCAGGATAGGCTTACAGGGAAAATCACACTGAGGAAAGGGGATGGTGGAAGCCAAAGAAAAGAGGGAATTTTTGGGTGGAGGGAAGGGGGGAGCTCTGCTGAAATCTCACAACTGAGCTGCACTCTCGAGCAGACTTGATAAACTGTAACAGCCTTTCTCTGCTGGCAGTTTCGTATGTTTGTATAAGTGAAAAGAGTAAAG
Organism: Neoceratodus forsteri; assembly: GCA_016271365.2. Classification (NCBI taxonomy): domain Eukaryota; kingdom Metazoa; phylum Chordata; order Ceratodontiformes; family Ceratodontidae; genus Neoceratodus; species Neoceratodus forsteri. Next base: position 1,150,891,827 of record CM057455.1, on the reverse strand, counting down.
CAATGGGAGGATAATAAGGATAAGGAGGATGGCAGAGGGAGGCTGCCTAGAAGAGGATCAAGAAAAGCAGACACCATGTACATGTACTTCTGCTTCGTCTTCACAGTGGAGGGAGGGGGAGACAACCAGTGATCAGCAGGAATAAAGTGGGAGGGGATTGACGGGGAGGTTGACTCAAGTCCATTATCAGAGAAAAGAGTGCTGAAGGGACTTGCAGCTCTAAAAGTGGACAAGGATGTAGGATCAGATGAGATGCACCCAGGCGTATAGCTAGAAATCAGAGAGGTGCTGGCTTCCCGCTGACACCCTTATCCAGGAGCTCACTAGAATCAGGCATAGTTCTGAATGACTGCAGGACAGCAGATGTGGACCTTCTACAGAAGAGCAGCAGCAGGGAAGAAGCAAGTAACTATAGAGCAGTGCTTCCCCTGTCAAGGAAGGGGGTCGGAGGAGGATGGCACCACATTTCTCGACCCCAGCGACCCCAGCCATGGGCCAAGGCAGCACCATGTGGGAGATGGAAGAGACTAGGCCAATGAAAAAATCAGTAAAAAACACATTGCTGTCTAGATGACAGGTACTTGCTTTTCCAGGTCCCACAGCATGTTGATTTCCCAATGAGTGTAGTGGTTGTTGGAGCCAGGAGGAAAGCGGATACATAAGCCCATAGACTGATGACCATTTGCAATGGAGTAAAGCTTGATTTAAAAAAAAAAAAAAAAAAAAAAACATGGCATAGCACCACTCATGATACTAGAGACCTGGGCTCTGCAACAAACCTAAGACATTGAGGGCTGGCCAGAAGGGAGGAGGAGGATCAAGTGTCCTAGAGGACACTCACCCCCTCCAGGGAGATAGGGCTGCATCACTCAACTCTGTGATCACCACTGATAGGTAAATAGGCAGTGGTGCAACAGGTGGAAGCAAAGTGTGTGGTGGGGAAGCTGTGGAGCTCATGGAGGGGTGCAGGCAGGCTCACACTTCCACTGGGATAGCGGTCCTGGAGTCAGCATCCCAGTGTGTTGGGACTGTCAGCTGGGTGGTGACTAAGGGGTTAATCCACTCCATCCAGCACCATGATGGTCAGCATGGCCAGAAGATGGTCCATTCATGCAGTCAGATGGAGAACCATAAAAATAATTTAAAAAAACATGTTCAAAAGGCAGTACATCCTTCCAGGTGGATAGAGGACAAAAAAAAATTGAAAATGAAAAAAGGAAACCTACACAGAGAATGTTGAGCATGTACTGCATAATATAGATCTGAAATATACTGCACTAGAACTTCAGATACATAAGCAACATGAAGACCTTGGGCTCAGCAGGTATAGAGGTGCACACCTTTTTAGAAGGTTATCAATCACTGAATGAAAGTCGGTCTTTCCTGGGAGCACCCATCTGTCAATGCTACAGAAAGCACACCAGAACAAGTAGTTGCTTGCCAAGAACATTTTGTTTATTCTGTTTCAATAATAGTCTACAAAGTGTTAAGAGTTGTTGGGCTCATGTGTAGTCCCAAAGCTTTTAAAACTTATCGTGACAAATTTTTCACTTACCCATCTGACTTATGTTCCTGATGTGCCTGTCAATGATCTTCTGCACAATGTTTGACTGTGGTAAAGATGCAAATAGAATTTTAGGATGCATGCAAAAGGGTACAGATAGAATATAATCCAGCAGAAAGTATTCTAGCATTATACAAGTAGATTGGTGAGTCCACATTAGAAAATTATGCTCACTTCTTGTTACACTAGTTATACTAGTAAAAGGATATTAAGGAAATGGAAAATATGGAGTGAAGTAAATAGGAAAAGGCAAAGGCAAATTTATTTAAAAGACGCCCAATCCCGGATGCTCTGGGCGCGGTACAAAATTTGTATAACACACACACACACAAAGCGTAAAACATTCAAAAAATAAAATAATAAATCACAACCTATAAAATAACCTACTCTAAGCACCAAATGCTTGTAAAAATAGGAGTGTCTTCAGGCGGGCTTTAAAAATAGAATGGTTCATGGTCTTAATAGCATAATCTCCCTCTAGAATAGCACTTTTTGAAATCTGAAGATTACATTGCTTAACCTTCATGCAAAATAGCCACCTCCTAGTGGGTTTTAAGGCCAGAAGGAATGACCACCTCAGAAAGGGGTGTGTTAAGGTAGGAAGGAACTCTAGGTCCATCTTGGCCACCCCCTTGCTTCATAAGCAGGTATAAATAAGTGGTCTGTGCAAACATGCTCATTTAATGGAGTTCCCTGTACACTCTACAATCCAGGCTGTCCTGTAATTCCATTTATTTATCTAGACTTACCTTGGAAACCTGTACTGTCTTCATGTCCACTGACAACATAAGTTCACCACCCTCTGAAAAAGTACTGCTTCCTAATGTTACCCTTGAATTTACCACCAGGTTGCACATTGAAATGATCAGTGTGCCTTTCCCAGCCAAAATATTAATTGTGCTGGCTGTCATCAAGGCATAGGTCAGGAAGCATAGGAAAACCAGGAACAGTTATACAATTCATAAGTAGCATTTTATTATTCTCAATAACAATAGAGTAAAAATAAAAACAATTGTACAGAATGTTTTATTTTAAACATAGAAAGTTTAAAGAAAACAAAGTCCTTCCTCCAAAGGTATTTCTAACTCAATTTCAGTCTCCCTCTTCTCTCTCTCTCTCTCTCTTCTCTCTCTCTGTCTTGTTGTCTCTCTGCCTCTTTGTTTCTCTCTCTCTAGCAAAAACATTACTGCTCTTCTTATAAGAAATCTGTGCCTGGCAATTATCTTCTGCATCCTGTACTCATTAAGAGGTGTCCTGTTTCTCAAAAAATGTATCAGAGTTCTTGTCAGTTTCTTTCCTTGCATGTCAATAAAATAGAATATGGTGTCCTAACACTAATTTCCTGTTGAGAGCTCTGAAATGGGCTTGTGCTGCATATCAAGGTTAACCTCCTGAGTTCGAAATAGCTTTTTGCAATCATTTCAACACTACAGTTATATACATTGACAAACAAAGAGATCCAAATTTCACATACAGATTCACATATATTTTTAAAACTACAAATAAACAAGGAGAAAAAAAAGACAGAAACAGCAAGTGAAGGCAGAGAGATAGCAGGAGGCAGAGAATCCCGAGACTGTCAGAGTGATCACTTCATTGTTCTCACATGAAAATTTGATTGCTCAGACAGACAAGAGACGGAGAAGGAGAGGACAGAATAGATCATTGCTTTTAATTATCTCTGCATAACAAATTGGACAGGGCCTTATTCAATCCTGTCACACTGGCCCTCTTGACAGGGGCAGCACATTGCTTCTCATGCATCATCCTCTTGTCTATAATGACCTCCATGTCCTTTCCATCCTCACTGTAGCAAGAGGAACCCCACACAGTGTGCAAGTCCCATCTCTGTTTTTCCACCCCAAGTGTAGCCCCTTGCATTTTACTATATTAAATTTGAGACTCTTGGTGTCCAACCAGTCACCTAACTAGCAACAGGAAGTGGCCTGGAGATACTTCTGGTCCTCCACACATATATCTTCATCCCCATGTGAGCAGGCCCTCAGAGCAGACTGTAGAGCACTCTGGTGAGAGTGATTTTTATCTGGCATGTGATTTTAAATCACTTACTTTATATTTTAGCATCCCTCTGGTGAGCGGGTTTTGGTTTACTGGCCGTTGCCATGGAAACTGCTCAGTTCATCCAAGGCTTCCTGGGCAAAGAGCATTGTGGGACTGTGGAGGTGTACCCTGCTCCACAGCCCAGTCCCTGTGGTAGTAGCTGAACTGTGCTAGGTTAGGAGTTCAGGAGAAAGGGCAGCACTCCTTCCTTAATCAGAAGTCCACCGCATGAGGTGGCTATAAATTTTATTATTTTGGGCACCTTTCAGACTTCAATTTGTTGTTTGGGTGTGTGAGGAACAAGAAGTGGCATGGTCCTCTATATATATATATATATATATATATATATATATATATATATGTATATGTATGTATATGTATATGTATGTATATGTATATGTATATGTGTATATGTGTATATGTGTATGTGTATGTGTATATGTATGTATATATATATATATATATATATATATATATATATATATATATATATATATATATATATATATATATATATATATATATATATATATATATATATATATATATATCAACCCCACGTGAGTGTAATTGATGTCCACATGCATGGAGACAGGTGTGACATGCATAGAAAGGAGGCAAGGGGGCTGTCTAGATATCCATAAAACAAAAGTGGCAAAGAAACTATATTTGGTAGTGTTTGTAATACTCCACCTAGCTAAACTTAGCCTTGATACAGTCCCTTACCTCAAATGACATGAAGCCCAGTTCCAAGATGGCTTATGCCAGCACAAGCAGAGATACGCCAAACCCCTTGGTGTAACCCATGACTTGCGCCAGGCATTACACCAGCCCCAATCCCAAGAGGCACCTTGCACCATGTTGGCTGTGGGTTATGCCAACCATGGGTTATGCTACCCACTACACCACAGCCTGCAATGATATGGCACAAGGGTGGGTTATGGCAGCAACTGCACCCTATTCCAGGAGCTGCACTGGCAGAGTGAGCTTAGAGCAGCTCCGAGCTGCTCTAAGGGGCATCCAACAGTGCCAGCCATTGGTTGCCCCACTCTACAGCAGTGGTATCATTTTGCTCCCCGTGCCCCCACAAACACAGCCATGCCCCCCACCCCCTGAATGTCGGGGATCCCTGGGGGTCCATTCTGCATTGTGACCCCCAAACTCCTGTGCCACCTGTCCTGCCCCCCACCCCGGTGTGTGCCATGGTGTTCTGGGGCAGGGGGGCTCTGGGGGGGCCCATCAGTTGCAGGCTGTGACTTACGACATGTGGGGCTATTATGCCATGCCCATGGCATTAGCCTCCGCATGGCGCAATTCACATGTTGTAAGTGCTGGGATCCTGCCGCTCTTGGAATGTGGTGCAGGGTCCCTGGTGTAGCGGTGAATGTCACAACTCGCATACACTGGCGAGTTGCGACATTCGTCCTGGAATCAGGCCCATGGTTCTAAATGGAATACACTGCAATGATCCTGCTACCATAGAAAATTCTTTCAATCAACACTTCGCCGACCTCTCCAAATACACTTCCTTCTTCCTCTCCACTCCACTTGCAAACCCATACTCTAATCCCACCTCCATGGCCCAACCTTTTGCTTTCAAAGCTGTAACCAGGTCTTAAGTAATGAAACTGCTAAACATTACCTCAGACACTACCAGCATTGGCTCTGATGATCTTGAACCTAGGCTCTTGAAACTTGCTGCTCCTTTTATTGCCTCTCCCCCCTGGCTCAAATTTTTACCTTGTCCCTGTGTCAAAGTCAAGTCCCGGACATCTGGAAAATTGCCCATGTCACCTGTCTTTAAAAAAGGAGATCCAAAGGACATCTCGAACTACCGGCCCATAGCTATTCTCTCAGTGTTCAGCAAAATCATGGAAAAATTGGTTGTTTCCCAAACAATAGATTTCCTTATTAAACATAATCTTCTCTCTGATCTACAGCATTGGTTTTGCAAGGGTCATAGTACCGCCACATCCTTACTTAAATTTACTAATGACACTCTCTCTGCTATGTATTCTAGCCTCCTGACTGGTGCAGTTTTTATCAATTTGACTAAAGCTTTCAATCTCATTGATCATCCCTTACTTCTCTCCACTCTTCTATCCAATGGCTTTTCGCCACCTGTCATCGTCTGGTTCAGTAGCTATCTATCCAATCGTACACTCTGCACTCTCTGATCCTACCACAGTCAACTCTGGAATTCCACAGGGCTCTATACTAGGCCCCCTCCTTTTCTCCATTTTCATCAACATAACCATTGATACTGCCTCCTGCTCATCCCTCTTCTATGCAGATGATCTTGTACTTTATACTAGCGCAAAGAATGCCCCAGACATAAATCTCAACCTCTTCCTCAGCTTTCTCACAAATTATAGCATGGCTCCTTGCACATCGGCTTGTCCTAACTGTGGGAAAAACATAAGCCATGCTCTTAGGCACCACTGCTAAACTCAGGTCCTGCCAATTCCCGCTCAAGGTGTCCAGTTCTGATGGCCTTTTTATAGAAACAGTAAATTCCTTCAAATATCTGGGTGTCCTACTTGATGAGTCTCTTGACTTTGACCTCCACATCCAGTCCATCCATAAATCTGTTAACACCAAATTAGGGAATGCGTACGAAACTAGTTATGCATTAACCCTGTCCATCAGAGTGGCCATTGCCAGGGGTATTCTGCTCCCTTCCCTTACCTATGGGGTTGCCACCTATACTGATGTGGCTAAGTCTACTCTTTGCAAATGGGATATCACCTACAATAACCTCTCCGGTTTGCCTCCTCATCCCATCAGCGTAAGCACCACTGAAAAGCTCCATGCTGGCCTAAACTGGCTCTCCCCTTATGTCCTCAGGCTCCTCTCCCTTGGCTCTCTGACAGATGGTGTCATCAGATCACAAACACTCTTGTCTCTGGCCTCCTTACTGCTCCCTCAATCCTCTTCCTATGGCCTACACTCGGCTGACCTATCTCTTCTACATGTCCCAAGATGTAAAACCTCAAAGAGTGCCTGTGCTTACTCTCATATTGCCCCTATGCACTGGAACTCCTTCCCCCTTTCCGTCCGTCACTCAGCAACTCATGCAGCATTTATAAAGGAGCTGAGAAATTTCCTAACTAAATCTGCCACTTGTATGTGCTTTGATCCTACCTAGTCCTCCCCATCTTATCTTATTTCTACTACCCTACACCTATCTATCCTTCCCAAACAAACTCTTGCCTCCCTGAACTACTCTCCTTGCTTGCTTCTCAGTTGATTTGACCTTGCCAGTAGTGGCCCCCATCCCTTTTCATCTCTCTGCTCATTTTCTATTTGATTGCACTTACCTTGTTTCTGCTCCACTGTGTGTCTCCCCCTTGATTGCTTTCCCTTCCCACTGTTAATCTACTCCCCTTTCCTTTTTGTCCATTATTATGTCTGCACTTAACTTTATATTTTACCTAACTGACTGTCTACCTTCTACACCCCACCCTTTTGTCACCTGCAGCTATTTGTTACTACCTTATATCATAATACCTCAAAATGCTACTTTCAAATGCTTTATGTGACTGCATTTTTCTTTTCTTCTATAGGTACTAGTTTGTGAAACTAAGTCTATGACAGTACATCATAGTTTGTCGCTGTCATCAAGTGATATTGTATTTTATTCAAGTGATACTGTATTTACCTACCTCTTTTGTAATAGTCTATCTCCCTCTGTATTGAATTCTGTCTATTGTAACCTCCCGGATCATGTCCGAAAATAGTCATCTCTATGGCTAGTGCACCTTACCTGGTAAACAAAAACTAAATAAATAAATAAATAGTGAGTGTGCTCCTCAAGTTTACTAGCCAGTATCCTAAATGAGTGTGCCCCTAAGTAAAATTAAACTGATCACAAAACAATGTGTGATTTAATTTTATTAGACCCCTCACTAATTCCCCAGAAAAGTATACGAGTTCCCCTACTAAACTAATGCATGATATAATCATGACACTAGATTGAGAGACAGGGCTGAGGTGCTCAACTTGTTTTATGTACACCCTATTCAATAAGCTTCCCCTGAGTCCCTTATACATATGTGACAAATGTGTAAACAATAGTGTGTTAAGGGATGATACAGCAACATTTTACAGTAAATTAGAGCAGTTAGAAAAACAGCAAGATGACATGACAAATTAAAAACAATGAGTAATGCACCCCCTCAACTAGTGAAGGTTGAACCTGTTCTAAGTTAAACAGGCCACCCCTATCATTAACTGATGACAGCCAAGCCCCAACTAAAAAGAGTGACAAAAGGAAATGTTCTGCTGGGAAGGAGAATATTCCTGATCCTGACTCGGAGGACTGGATTCAAGTTAACTATAGACATAAATCCAAGACAAGACGCAGACCTATTGGAACCTCTGTGGAATTGGGGAATAGATATGAACCTTTAATAAATCTTACTGACGGTGATGTTGTTAACCCTACCCATTACATCTGTACAAACTAGGAGAATACCGCTACTAAGATTCTGTCCATTACTACTATTTCTCCATCTCACCCAATCCTGACCCCTCAGAAGGTCCGACCCCGAGTACTTCTGCCAATGTCCCAGGAATATCTGCCAAGAAGGTTGTGGGTGGTAAACACCCTGCCAAAACTAAACCATATTACCCAAAGCATTGACAATTCTGCTCCAGCTGTGCAGCCAGAGGGCTCAGCAGAGGGGACAGAATCTGAAACCACTGTTACAATGGAAGACAATGCATCAGTATTTTGTGTTGGGAGACTCTGTAATTAAATATGTACAGAAAATTGTTTGTAGGCAGGACAAACATAACATCGCATGTTCATCATTTAGGGGTGCTGGTATAAAATATATACATAATATAACCTTAATCATCATTACTAATTCAGGCCCCAATCCACTTGTTACAGTACATGCAGGCATGAACGATGTGAACAAACTAACACTAGATGAAATAAAAAAGGAATTCATCAGTCTTGGGAATACATTAAAGAGTTTGAACTGTAAAATTAATTTCTCCAAAATCCTTCCTGTTCCAAGGGCAAACTGCCAGAAAGAAAGGAAAATAAAAACAGTAAATGAATGGCTCAGGAAATGGACACTTAAAATGGGCTTCTCATCTGTCACGCACTGGGAATCCTTTCAAAACAATGCGCTGTTGCTGGGATGGGTTACACTTAAGTAAACATGGGACATGCAAACTTGAAAGAACTTTTGAAAAAATCATTAGTTGTAGTTTAAACTGACTTCGAAGGGGGACAAGGGTAATTCATCAGAAACTACTAAAATAAGTAAACAAACTATACTGTTTTAAATATTATTGCTAGAAGCCTCAATCAAGCCATGTTAGCAGAACTTAGGTTGTACCTAAATGACAACAAGGTAGACATAGTGTGTGTGTGTGTGTAACTGAAACTTGGTGGGATGACGCTAGCAATGGGTCAAATAACATTCCAGGATACCAATTATTCTACAAACACAGAACAAATAAAAAAGGAGGAGGGGTTTGCTGCTATGTGTCCTATCAAATACAATGCAGTGAAGCATTACTTAAAGTACAACACAATATACACATGGAGACATTGTGATTGAACCTGCATTTTTCTCATTCTTCAAAATTAATTTTAGGTATTTGTTACAGACCACCCTCAGCGATCACAATTATAATACTGCTTTGCCGAATGAAAGAGAAATTGCCTCTGACTTAGGTGACATATTAGTGGTAGGGGATTTTAATGCCCCAGGAATAACATGGAACTCCCTTACTGAACAAAATGTGTTTGAAAAAGATCTGCTAGTTACTCTAATTTCATGTGGCTGTGAACAACTAGTCTCTGCTCCAACTAGAGAGGAAGACATCTTGGATCTGGTGATAAAGGGGGGTTACTAGTGGGGTACCGCAGGGTTCAGTATTAGGACCAGTCCTCTTCAATGTCTTTATAAGCGACATTGCAGAGGGACTGGAAGGAAAAGTATGTCTCTTTGCAGATGACACAAAGATCTGCAACAGAGTTGATGCACAAGATGGGGTGGAAAGGATGAAAAGGGACTTGGCAAGGTTAGAAGAATGGTCAAATGTATGGCAGCTTAGATTGAATGCTAAGAGTGCAAGGTAATGCACCTGGGAAACAAAAACCAGGGAAGAGTACACAATGGGGTGAGATACTAACAACAACAAAAATGGAAAGGGACCTGGGGGTAGTCATATCAGATGACCTAAAGGTGGGCAAGCAATGTGAGAGGGCAGCAATGAGGGCTGGGGGGATATTGGGATGCATAGGGAGAGGCAACACCAGTAGAAAACAGGAAGTTATTATCCCTCTGTACAGACAGCTGGTCAGACCCCATCTGGAGTACTGCGTGCAGTTCTGGAGACCCAGTCTTCGCAAAGACATAGACAGGATGGAAGCTGTCCAGAGGAGGGCAACTAAAATGATGCAGGATCTGCACCAGGAGACATATGAAGAGAGACTAAAGAAGCTTAATATGTATAGCCTCGAGGAAAGGAGGGAGAGGGGGGACATGAGAGAAACTTTCAAGTACATCAAGGGAATCAACAAAGTCCAAGAGGGTAGCATCTTTCAAAAAAAGAGGTGTGCAAGAACAAGGTGGCACAATTTGAAGATAGAGGGGGCAGCTCAGAGGTAATTTAAGAAGTATTTTTCACAGAGAGGTTGTGGATGCATGGAGCGGCCTTCTGGAGGAGGTCGTGGAGTCAAAAATAGTGGTGAAATTCAAGCATGCATGGGACAGTCATAAGGCAATTCTAGGGGATGGGGGTAGGAAAAAGTAGGCTGCTGGTTAACTAGGTTCTGCAGCTTATCCAGTAGGCAGGGAAATGGGCAGACTGGGTGGGCCAAGCGGTCCTTATCTGCCATCAAATTCTATGTTTCTATGTTTCTATAACCAATAGCATGGATCGAATTGCAAACCTTAGAGTAAGTGTTCATTTAGGAACTAGTGACCACATAGAGAATACTGGATGGGCAACTATGCACAACCAGTGTGTTCTGCCACAGAGGTGTTCTGATTGCCTCTGATCTTGAGAGCGAAGCTTGAGAGGTCCATGGGAATCAGGACCCCGAGGTGACAGAACACACTGGTTATGCCTAAAGTTGCTAATCCTATATTTTTTATAGTGTATAGTATTATGTGAAATGTGGGCATTGTGCTTTTTACGTTCGCTTGCGTGCATGTGCAAGGAACGTTTTGGGAGAGTAGCACACTTGAAGGTGTGCCTCTCCCATCCAATGCACTGCTCCCTTGAGCAGGCGTGGCGGTCCTGCACCAATGGGTGCAGGAGCTCAATATGACAGCGGTGTTCTCTGCTTCGAGAAAGCACTGCTGCCATACTGAGTGCCGCCGGTCCCCATAAAATCAGCGCCCCCAAAGCTTTCGTGCCACTGGGACCCCACCCAGCGTGGCAAGCGTGTTGCCGATGGGGTGCCCAATCCCCGTCGGCTCCACGGCCCCCAAGCCACCCTGCTGCCACGCTTAGGAGCCCACTTGCGTGGCAAACGTTCGCTTTGTTTTGCTGACGGGGTGCCCAACTTCTGTCGGCCCTCGGCCCCGTGCAGTTTGTCGACAGGGGTACCCAGTCCCCGTCGGTCCTGGGCCCCCAACATCTTCTGCCATGCTGGAGCCCACCCCAGCATGGCAAACGTCCACGTCATCTTTTTTTTAAACCTGTAAAATAAAAAGCGGTCCCACGGTGAGTCTCCCAGCACCCCCTCCCACAACCTGCACCCACCACTGTGCACCAGCTCTCCCACCCCCCTCACCCCATGCCCTTCCGGACTCCGGTAGCGATCTTGGTGGACCGGGAACACGTCTGCACTCTTCAAAGCCGACCCCGAACTGAGGAAATGCCGGTAAGCTGTATAATGGCTAGATGGGGTTCAACTTAATGCATATCTCAGTCATTTTGGAATTTTCGCAAATTTTCAACATGGGGTTTTGGGACCCCTTCTCATGAATATGTCACTGTCATGGTGTTATCGGGCCGAAGGGTGATTTCGCAGGCACTGCGTGAAATCACCAGCTGGCAGCAGGCTCTTGTCATGACAATGTTATCATTCATGAAGAATCTAACATTGAAGACTGGTATAAACCAAAAACATTTCTGACATCGTGCGCGGTTCTCATGAGCTCGTGAGTTCACTAATTTTAGATATTTCACTCCAGATTTTCAACATTGCCATTTTATCACACCTTCTTATGAGCTGTACAGCTGTCATTTTTCACATCTCACCCAAAACGTGTTTCCGCCCATGTAGAACGCAATGACACAGTCGGTGTGCGAAATCAATGTATGGAACACATTAAGAAAATCACAGTGACACTGTTCATGAGCACAGGTCTTAAAATGGCTATGTTGAAAATTTGGTGAAAAAATTCCTAAAAATGACTGTTTTACGAGTGTGGGTTGCGCAGTTCCTACGCACGCTCGTATGTTTGTAATTTTCGATATTTTCACTCCAATTTTCAACATTGCCATTTTACCACACCTCCTTATGAGCACTGCAGCTGTCATTTTCCACATCTTGCCCAAAACGTGTTTCAGCCCATGTAGTGCACAATGGCACAGTCGGTGTCGAACTCAGTGTATGGGACACATTAAGAAAATCACAGTGTCACTGCTCATGAGCAGAGATCTTAAATGGCTATGCTGAAAATTTGGCAAAAATTCCTACAAATAACTGTTTCTGGCGTCGTTGTGCAGTTCCTCATGCGCTACGTAGTTTCCAAATTTCCAATATTTTCACTCCAGATTTTCAACATTGCCATTTTACCACACCTCCTTATGAGCAGTACAGCTGTCATTTTTCACATCCTGCCCAAAACGTCTTTCCCCCCATGTAGTGCACAATGGCGCAGTCGGTGTGCGAAATCAATGTATGGGACACAGTAAGAAAATCACAGTGACACTGTTCATTAGCAGAGGTTTTAAAATGGCAATGTTGAAAATTTGGTGAAAAAATTCTTAAAAATGACTGTTTTACGAGTGTGCGTTGCACAGTTCCCACGCACGCTCGTAGGTTTGCGAATTTTCAATATTTCCACTCCAGATTTTCAACATTGGCATTTTACCACACTTCCTTATGAGCAGTACAGCTGTCATTTTTCACATCCTGCCCAAAACGTGTTTCCGCCTATGTCGCACACAATGGGGGTAACAAAAAGGTTATGCTGACAATTTATTGTGCAAATACCAGCAATCGCACAGGGCATTAGGGTAAAGCACCATACATGCCAAACACCACTGCAAATACCTGCAAGTGAACGTTCGGCATTGACAAATGCTTGTTTTATCTTTCACAATGAAACTGACTTGTGAAATCTCTAGAGGTTATAGAATGCTGTTATACCACAGAAATGGACAGAGGAAAGCAACTGTGTGGCAGCATTCCAACTTGTTCTGCTGCAGTAATGACATCACTACTGCAGCAGAACAACATAATGATGTCACTACTGCAGCAGAACAAGCATATTCCAGGCATGGAATTCCATGCATAAAAGGATTCCACTATACACTATATAGAGGACTGTCTATGGGAAGTCATTCACAACAAGGATATTCTCGATTGAGAGGTCTTCTTGGCAATGCTAGACCTCGAGAGCTAAGCTCAAGAGGTCATCTGTTGCCATGGAGACCTTGAGATCAGAGAATATCCTTGTCTGTGAATGACTCACCATAGATAATCTTTTGTAGTGTACGGTGAGTCTATACAAATTTTTAGCAGTATGAGAAGTACCTTCTTGGTGTGATTTATTCAAGTGCCGCTTGTTTCCTCGTCCATTGTCACCACTGCGGCCTATGCTGCCCCAGGCCACCAAAGGTGGGGCTTTTGCTGCACCTTGCTACCCACTTCCATTGCCCCAAATGGGCAGGGCAGCTGCACCATGTGCACCCCAGCACACAATCAGGGCTGCTGTACCCTGATGCCCCACTGTGTCCTGCACCACAGTCAAGGTTTCTGCATCATGCTATCCTCTGTCCCCTGACACCACTGTGCCCTCCTGCACCATAGACCCTCTTGCCTCCACAGTTGAGTTGTTGCACCATACTGCTCCCTGCCACTAGAGTCAGATCCTTTGGTACACTGCAAAATAGTTCAATCTTGTTGTGCTGCACTGGTGATGTACTCAGCGCAGCTGAACAAGATCGTGAATGCACTGAGTCAAGCACAACAACACTGTTCTGAACATGGATTTCCATGGTCAACAGCGTTCTACCATACATTATAACATGATTGAATGCTCCCTCATATGTACCAGAACCAAAACGTTTGATACAACTAAAACCCCTGACTATAAAAATACCGATTGGTCTAAACTTTCAAAATAACTTGATGATGTTGATTGGGATAACATACTCAAGGAGTTAGAGGTTGAACACATGTGGCAAAACCTAATTTCCCATTTATATGATGTACTGAAATGCAATGTACCTATGTGGAAAAAGTAAAACAGGAAGGGAATCATCCCACTTTGGTTCAATAAGGCTACAAAAAAGCAAATATGAAGAAAATATAAAGACTTCAATAGATATAAAAAGAACCCTTCTCATGTTCATCAACTGATGTATAGAAACGAACAAAGAAAACTTAAAACATTAATAAGAAAGGAAAAAAGAAAACTGGAACTTAGATTGTCCAGCAAAAAGGACAGTAAAAGATTCTGGGCCAGATATTCAAATCTTTGCCCCGGGGCTAAATTAGCACTGCCCGGCGGGCAAACTGTGCCCAGAGCAAAAACATAGCTATATTCAAAATGAATAGCGCGGTGCAAAACCAGCTGAATATAGCAAGCGAAGGAAGCAAGGCAAACAGGCCCAGGAGTGCAGGGCAAATATTGCCCAGGATTAAGACAGCACTGAATATAGCAGAGAAGACAGCACTGAATATAGCAATCAGACAGAGGCAGTGCAAACACCCACAGAAACAAAGTGTCAGAGGTGTAAGCAGCTGTCCAGGAACACAGGAAAGCAAAACAGCCCAGCCAGACACAACTGCAGTACTAGTGAAAGGAATGGAATAATCTGGAACCACAAGTGAAACCAGAACACTGTCAAATCCCAAGTCCACCCCAAAAAGACACAGGACACAGGAATGTCAAGCATAATAAACTATAATGCAAAACGTGAACATCTAAGGCACAAAGGCAATATGAACATATATTAAGTAAAAATAACCAAAACAGAGCAGAACACTGTTCATAAAAATGGGGTGCAAGCAAAACATCATGAAAGGGAAAAGGGCTGGCGTAACAAAGAGACTGAAAACAATGGGGAAAAAACAGTAATATCGCAAACAGGCAAAACTTAAACAAAGCAACAGAACAATGGGGTAAGAATGTGGATGGGAGAGGGCTGTGGAAATAGGAAGCAATGGAGGGGAACAGGATGGCAGATACAGGGCTAGGGACAGTGGGCCAGGGACAGGAAGCAGGCTAGTGGAAAAGGAAGCAGGGTTTAGGTGCGGGCAGGTGCTGGCAGACGTTCTTCCAGGATGGCTGCAACCTGCCGTGTCTCAGCAATCATAACTGCCTGCTGCTCAATCAGGGTATGCTGTTGCCGCACCAGCCTCCACAACAGCTCCTCTGTGCCTTCACCCTCTTCCGGACAGGTGGCCCACAGTGACAACCGCTGGGGACCTACAGGAGAAAGGGTGGCCACATCAGGGCATGACAATGACACAAAGGCACCATGTACCACCACACGGTGGACAGCATGCCCCAACAACCATGCCCATGTGCTAGTATGTAACAAACCACAACACACACTAACATGTGCCTGCAGGACAAGGCAGTACGTAACAGGCAGCATGCAACATCCCAATGTACATGGACATGCATGGATGTATGCTGAGAAACCCAACAACGTGGAAGCCAGCCAGCACAGTGGCATGCAGACTGTAACAGTGCAAACAGACAGCCACCCCCAGAGATGTGAACGACAAGTGGACACTGAATAATATACACATGGGATGACACATGGTGGGACATGCTGCCCACGGTCACACAGCTATGTTACACAATACAGATGACACCAACTGGAGAAGGTGCCACAGCCCCAACCACGTGTGTAACCACACATGCCTGTCATGTACACCCCCAACAGTGGCCCACCCTCACTGCTGCCATCCACAAGAACTGTAGACACCCATCCAAACTGCCACCCTCGATGCCATAACACAGCAGCTGTACAAATGATGACAGGAAACCCTGAACAGGTGGGTGACTGACATAAGTGTGCAACAGTGGCAAGTGACACAGATAGAGACTCGACATGGACCACAGAGACTCAATGACCCCAGAGGACAACGACACTGGCATCAGAACAGTAGGGACTGCAGGACAGGTAACCAATCATTAGGGGGGTAGAAATGGGGGAGGATGGGGAGAGGGAGGTAAGGTGCCTTCCTGGCGCCATGGCTTGGAGGGACAGGAAGCAAATCCTCAGGATCATGGGAGGAGCTGCACGAGGGAGGGAGCTGGATGTTATTGTCCACCTGGGGACAAATGACCTGGCTAGGAATGGGATCAGAGCAGTGCAAGAGGAGTTTGTAGAGTTGGGAAGGGGCCTTAGACAAGTAGCGCATACGGTAACCTTCTTGGAGGTGCTGCCTGTCTATGGCAAGGGAGATGCTAAGGCACTTCTCACCAGGGAATTCAATGAGTGGTTGAAAAACTGGTGTGGAGCTCAGGGTTTTGGCTTCACTGGGGACTGGGAGCCACCTGGAGAATGCAGACCTATACTGGTGCGATGGTCTGCATCTGTCGGGGGACCAGGATCCTAGGTGAAGGTTTAAATGCTTCATTGGCAAGCATTAAAACTAGCCAGGGAGGCACTGAAAGAGCTGGGAAATCTGAGCCTCCCCCCACAAAACATGGTGATCAGTGAGGTAAACACCAAGGTACAGAAGTTATTAGGGAGCAGAACAGATTTAAATGTAAAAAAAGGCAAAGGCAGTAAGGACAGAAATGGGGCTAAAAGGGGTAAGGCTATCAAAAAGTGGAGGATGATGAGTACCAATGCCCGTAGTCTGTGTAACAAGCTCCCTAACTAGTGGCCTTGATGGAAGAGGGTTGCCTGGATATTGTGGCAGTCACAGAAACATGGTACACAGAGAACCATGAATGGGATGTCAACATACCAGGATACACAATCTATAGGAGGGACAGGGAGGGTAAAAGAGGAGGAGGAGGAGTAGCTCTCTATGTAAAGGAAGGGATCAAAGTGACAGAACTAAAGAGTAAACAGGGAGCAGATGAGGCACTTTGGGTCACCCTGGAGACAGGAAATGGCACCACAATCCGCATGGGGGTTGTATACAGACCCCCATCTCAGGGGGAGGGAATGGACAAGGAAATGATAGAAAGCTTTCTTAGAATGGCAGAAAAAGGAGAGATATTGTTGATGGGGGACCTGAATATGCCAGATGTTAACTGGAGCACCTTTGCTGCAGGCACATCCAAAAGCAGGGTCATTCTTGATGCCCTACAGGGGGCATGTCTCAGACAGCTAGTACTGGAACCAACTTGGGAGGGAGCAGTCTTAGACCTGGTACTTTCAAATGGGGATAGAGAAAGAATCTCTGATTTAGAAGTGGGTAGCCATCTGGGAACAAGTGACCACCAAACAATGTGGTTCACAATAAACACAGCCATACAATCAAGCCATACAAAAGCAAGAGTACTAGACTTTAGGAGGGCTGACTTTGGGGAAAATGAGAGAGTGCCTCAGAAAAACACTAGCAAACAGGCAAGGAGGAGGGGTGGAGGAACAATGGGGAGTGATCAAAACAGCCATCACAGAGGCAACAAGCCTTTGCATAAAAAAAATCAATAAAACACAACGAAGGAAAAAACCGCTATGATTCACAAAAGAGGTGGCAGGGAAGGTTAAGGAGAAAAGGGCAGCATGCAGGAAATATAAGGAAACACAGAAGGAGCAGGACAGAGAACTTTATCAGTTAGCAGAAAGAGGCTGGGAAGGCAGTCAGAATAGCAAAGGCCCAAACCAAAGAAAGGATAGCCAATTCTGTTAAGAAGGGGGATAAGACCTTTTATAGGTACATTAGGGAGTGAAGAAAGACCAAAGGAGGGATACTGAAGCTTAATAAAGGGAAGGGAATGTGGGTAGAGGGTGACAGTGAAAAAGCAGGGATACTGAACGAATATTTCTGCTCAGTATTCACAAAGGAAGAGGAGGGGGAGTTACCTAAACCAAACAAGAGAAACACTCTGAAGATGGGGGTCGATACCAGTCCATTTACAGAAGAAAGGGTTCTGAAAGAACTAATAAAATTGAAGGTGGACAAAGCAATGGGGCCTGATGGGATTCGCCCAAGAATTCTAAAAGAACTAAGGGTAGAACTAGTGACATCGCTGACTACTCTCTTTAACAAATCATGGGAGGATATGGTGGTACCCGAGGACTGGAGGAGGGCAGATGTGATTCCTCTTCACAAAAGTGGGAGCAGGACAGAGGCAGAAAACTACAGACCAGTTAGTTGGACCTCAGTGGTAGGGAAAATGATGGAATCACTTCTGAAGGAAAGAATTGTTGAGTACTTAGAGGCCAGTGGGGCACAGGACCCGAGGCAGCATGGATTTACAATGGGAAGGTCGTGTCAGACGAATCTAATGGATTTCTTTGACTGGGTGACCAAAGTAGTAGATCAGGGAGGGGCTGTGGACATGGCCCACCTAGATTTTAGCAAGGCATTTGATACAGTCCCACACAAAAGATTAATACACAAGATAGCCAGCCTTGGAATGGGTCCCAAGGTGGTAGCCTGGATAAAAAAT
This sequence comes from Neoceratodus forsteri, assembly GCA_016271365.2. Classification (NCBI taxonomy): domain Eukaryota; kingdom Metazoa; phylum Chordata; order Ceratodontiformes; family Ceratodontidae; genus Neoceratodus; species Neoceratodus forsteri. The sequence continues at coordinate 1,150,873,401 of CM057455.1, read as the reverse complement.
TGGCTAGACAACAGGATGCAAAGGGTAGTAGTAAATGGAGTACACAGTGAAGAAAGGAGGGTTACTAGTGGGGTACCACAGGGTTCAGTACTGGGACCGGTCCTTTTTAATGTCTTTATAAGTGACATTGCAGAGGATCTGGAAGGAAAAGTATGTCTCTTTGCAGATGACACAAAGATCTGCAACAGGGTTGATACACAAGATGGAGTAGAAAGTTTGAGAAGGGACTTGGCAAGGTTGGAGGAATGGTCAAATGTATGGCAGCTCAGATTCAATGCAAAGAAGTGCAAGATAATGCACATGGGAAACAAAAACCCAGGGAAAGCATACACAATGGGGGGTGAGATACTGACAACAGTAAAAATAGAAAGGGACCTGGGGGTAATTATATCAGATGACCTAAAGGTGGGCAAGCAATATGAGAAGGCAGTCAGGAAGGCTGGAGGGATACTGGGATGCATAGGAAGAGGCATCAATAGTAGAAAACAGGAAGTTGTTATCCCTCTGTACAGACAGTTGGTGAGACCCCATCTGGAGTACTGTGTGCAGTTCTGGAGACCCCATCTCCGCAAAGATATAGACAGAGTGGAGGCTGTCCAGAGGAGGGCAACCAAAATGGTGCAGGGTCTGCACCAGAAGACATACTGAAGAAAAACTAAAGGAGCTTAATATGTATATTCTTGAGGAAAGAAGGAAAAGGGACATGATAGAAACTTTCAAGTACCTCAAGGAATTAACAAAGTCCAAGAGGTAGCATCTTCCAGAAAAGAGATGTGCAAGAACAAGGGGCACAATTTGAAGATAGAGGAGGCGGCTCAGGGTAATGTGAGGAGTATTTTTCACTGAGAGGGTTGTGGATGCATGGAACAGCCTCCCTGAGGAGGTCGTGGAGTCAAGAACAGTGGGGGACTTCAAGAATGCATGGGACAGGCATAAGGCAGTCCTAGGGGCGGGTAAGAGGAAGTAAGCTGTTGGTTAACTAGGATCTGCAGCTTATCTGTTAGGTAGGAAAATGGGCAGACTAGGTGGGCCAAGCGGTCCTTATCTGCCATCAAATTCTATGTTTCTATGTAAGCAGTACACAATCAGGGGAAGTGCCAATGCCCACCCACACCACTTGCTGCAACAGAAGGGTGAGGGTCCCACAGTGGTGAAGAGAATGGCACAGTGCCGTGCCACCACCCATAGTGGCAGCACCGTGAAGGCGCACATGCAAGAAGACACACACATGTGAAACACAGACACCGGGCATGGTCCACCAGTGGCACTGCAGTGGTAGGCCAAAGGCATGCACAGGACAGTGTCACCCTGGTGGTCAAGGCATGGCGAGACACACACACACACCTGTGGGAGCAGCATCTGTCATAGGGGCTGACAACCAGCACACCATGCTACCACAGAACAATTCCTGCAGCACACCTGCATAATGTGCTCAAACACCATGCACTACAGGGACAGAGGGACAGCACCCTCTTGGGGACAATGGCCTCCACATCAGAGCATGAGCCCACAGGCAGGGGTGTAGCCAGGGAGGCCACAACTGCACACCATGTGGACACACTGACACCCCTTCCCCACTGTTAGGGTGGGTTACCCCACCCTGGAGTGTAGCCTGAAAACATACCAACGTACACCATGACTGTGTCAGTTGCCGCCAGTGGCCTTCAAGATACAATTCATGAAACCCATGACAATGGGCGCTGCCCTGCATGTGTAAATACTAAGCCATGCATTGCTCCCCAAGACACCCACATACAAGCCCACAACCTGTACAGTTGTAATGGCCATGGGATACACAGACAGTCATAGTGACCAGTCCCCCTAGTGTACACCACAATGAATTAAACACAGAAAGGTACAACATTGCCGTTGTTAGGTGTCAGACATTAAGTAAGCAGTTCAATGCCCATTGGCCAACTCCCCACCAGACATCAAACTACCCACCATTGAGTGCTTGGAGGATGCCTGCCAATACACATGCCACAACAGGCACACATGCAACGTACAGCCACACAGACCCGTGTGGCACCACAGTCCCAAAGGACCCCTCCCACACAGCTCTGTGCATGTCTGCCACGGAGGTCGGACAAGGACACACAATAACATACCCATGTCCACGCCACCATGACAGTACACTGCCAGGGAAATGCTTGCACCACATGACACAGTGTCCCCCCACACAACATGAGGTGCATGGCCCTGGTATGCGCTCACAACATGTCCTGCACAGATACTGACATGTTATATGTGGAACTGTAAATGACACATGCCATGAGAGGTGGAGTACACTGTTGCCATGGCAGACAGGACAACATCAGCAGCAGCAACAGGCGGCACGACAGGCCAACCCCAGTAATCCCCCACCCCCAGGCATGACGACTGGCCCACAGCCATGCAGAGACACGCATCATCCCTCCACAATGGTGGGCATAACAGCAACATGATGCAGTACAAGGCAGATATCAGTACACATGGCGGCAATGGCAACAATACTTAAGACACACAGCAAGCCATGTCTCAGGCCTCGCAGCAGCAGGAAAGGCAATGGAGGCAAGGGGGACTACAGAATTGCATGCAGCCATTTCACATCTGGCCTGGATTACCTAGCCAACTGGGCCACAACACCCGACACAGCACTGTAGTGCAGGGGTGTAGCCAGACATTCACATGTTCTACACACAATCCCCAACAGCCACACTCCCCTTACAAATGATGTACGCAGCAACTCCAAATGGTACACCCCTTCCAAAAGGGTATGATGTCTGTCAGATGATTCCCTTACTCTCTAATGAGATTAAACACGTATCTGTCTCCTACACAACAGCAAGTCAAACAGGGCCACACCCCAGTGGCCTACAGTGACCCTAAATGTCTGGTGTACCTAGGAACTGTTGGCAGACATGCACTACACCAAACTGTACACAAATGTGTACAGTGCGTATGCCTGGCTACACACTTGCTCTACTGCCTGCCCTGTAAAGTCAGACACATAGTGGAAAAGCATAACATCACACAGTACTCACGCAAAACACCCCTGTCACCGTCACTGCTTTCCACTGCATGCTGTGCCATCGGAGGCACCCTGCACCTGTCGGTTGACGGCCCCTGTCCGGCCTGCATCACGTCCCTCCTGTCTGTGGTGTGTCCTCGTTGCTCTGCAGTGGGAAGAGGGTACAGCAGCATTACTACAATATCAGCCACCACGGTACGCTAAAGACCACCCTGTACCCCAGTGGTGTAGCACAACACACGCAACAGTGGCACACAGGTGCAGTGCACCACCAAAGCCATGCCATGCATGACACGGGTCAGTGCACACCATCTACCCCTGTCCCACACAGTACACACCGAATGGATGGGTGGACCCCATGAGCAACATGTGTAGCTCAGCAACACACATGCACATAAGCACACACCACGGAACACACAGCCCACCACCCATGCCAGCAGTGGCGCTACAGTCATCACTTACCTGGCACAGGCACAGTCCCCTTGCGAACCATGGCCCTGCAGCATTCAAGCAGTGGTCACTGCCTGCGCCTGATGTTGACGTAGCGATGGCGGCACTTCTCACCATCACGTGGAATACCTGTGATGGCACTTAGTCGACGGGCAATGGAAGCTCAGACCTGTGTACGGGGCAAGTCGCCCTCCCACACAGGTCCAAATAGGCGGCGATGGTGCTTCTCCGTCAACTGCACCAGGTTGGCAGTCTCAGCCTCATCCCACCACCTGTCACGGCCCACCACTGCCCTTTGCCTACGTCGCACAGACATTGGTGCTGTGGAAGGGGAGCAAATAACCAGGTTAAACAGTTAAACAACGACTGTGCATACACCCTGACACCCCCTAGAACTGAAGTCTAGCACCGCGCTGACGTATGCCATAGCGCCACGCTAACAGGAAGTGTTTGCAATGCGCATGCATGACCCCTACCATGACCCTGGGCCAATATACAGTGCGTGCATGTAGCGCCGTGCTAAAGCTGGTTAGCGCAGCGCTACACCGCGCTATGACAGGGTGATAGCACGGACAAGGGGCCCTATGAGCATGCGTACTGCACATAGCGCAGCGCTAGGTGGCTAGCGTGGCGCTGACACTCAAATAGCCCTGCTCTGGCCTTTGCCCAGCACTGCTGTGCTAGCGCGGGGCTATTCAGAGCCATATTCAATGGCTGTATGCAAATGAGGGTACTTGTGTATGCATGGGGCAAACCATGTGATTAGCATATCATTATGTGCTCATTTACATGACTAACAGGCAGGATTGCCTGGGTGGGCTATAAAAGGGCAAGCAGTGCACCACCAGTGTTGTGTTGTGGAACTGCGGTGGGAATACAGCAGTGTACAACATGGAAAGAGATATGCAACAGGGGGATGAGCAGCGAGAGGCAGGTATGTATGACCACCGTGGGACCACAAACGTCCACTGCATTGTGCACGTACCCCTGCAGTTAATTGTGCCATGTGCCAATGCATGCACATTGTGTCTGCCAGCCAGGTGCACTGGTGCTGTACCATGACAGTGCACCGTCTTGTCTCCCTGGATGTGTGGTGTGATGGCCTGTGCCCCCACCAGGGCGTACACAGTGTACCAGCAATGTGCGCTCCCATGCGGCATGGTGTCCTGACATTGCTAGCGCACTTGTCCTCGCATACTCAGTGATGCTCAAATGGGCCACAATACAGTCATGGGGGTTCATGGCAGACACAGGCCACAGCAGTGCACATGTGTATACACCACTCGCAGTCCAGACACAGGACAGACAGTGGCAATGTGGGCGTGTGCACCGTACAGGCACATGCAGCGATCTGATATGTCCATGTGGCCTGTGGCACTGTAGGGGATGATATCGTGGTGTCCACTGTGTGATGCACTGCAGCACTGACACAGCCACTGACACCTGTCCCCTCTTGATTATCCCATAGCTGTGCAAGCCCGACAGGAGCGCATCCATGCACATAAATTCTCCCAAGATGAGCTGAACACCCTTGCGCATGAGGCGAAGGAAAGAGAACACGTGTTACGCACACAGAGGGCCACCGATGCTGTTGTGCGGCAGGCTTGGGAGGAGGTGACTGCAGCTGTGAATGCGGTCAGGGGCCGTGGGAGGTCAACTGAGGCAGTCTGGAAATGATGGAATGACCTCCTGTGGCGTGCAAAGGAGGAGGAGGCACACCGACACAGAGACAGGACCAGGACTGGTGGTGGTCCGCCTGAACACCAGCAGCGTGTGGAGGAGCCACACATGGTGGTGGTGGCATCGACACTGTGGATGGTGGCAGTGACAGGTGTGCCGGGTGGTGGTTGCGAGACGACCCTCGCACTTCCAAGGCCAGGTCTGTATTCGCATGTGTAATCCCTGTATGTGGTGCAGGCAAGGGTGCACGGTCCTGCTGTTGGTGTCCTGCACAGGGTGCACTGTATCCTGCTGAACCAATGCCTGGCATGGCCAAGGTCACTGTGGGGTGGGTGGGTGCATGTTGTCACAGGCTTGTGTGAAGTGGGTACCTGTCCTGAGGGCTGCATGGTGTGGTGGTGGTGGTAGTGGTGGTGGTGTTTTGCCACAGTGTCCATGGATGGGTGACTGACCCTGTCCCTATTCTCTCCACAGCACTCTCAGACAGGCCTGCACCACCACGGCATGATCCATGGATGTCCAGCCAGGTTCCCGAGGTCGCGGAGGAGTTTGATGACGAAGGGCCATCAACATCTGGACTGTGTCAATCTCAGGGCCCCATGGACCCAATGCATGTCTGGCATTCCTGTGGACAGGGCGTGCAACTGCCTGGGGAGGGGGGTCACACCTCACTAGGGGTGTTAGGGTACAGTGGGCACCTGGATGTTGTACCAACTGAGGATGATGGGGTGGGAGAGGTACTGCTGGTCACTGTCACCAGTGCGGATGACAGTGATGTCTCTGAATATTCACAGCAGCTGGCCATTCCTGTGCCAGGAGATGCAGGGGTGGGGCTTGCTGAAGGTCATGGAACAGGTCAGGGTGGTTCCGTAGGTGTCAGCAGTGTGGCTGTGGCTGAACACACAGTGGTGGGTGGTGTGGGTGGTGTTGCAGGACAGCAGGGCGTACATTGTCAGACACATGCTGGGGTTACAATCCATATGGTGCCACAGACCACTGCCAGTTGTAGTCAGCTGCTGGATGTAGCAGTTGATCCATTGCCACAGGCACCACTGCCAGCTGCTGCTGCTGGGGGTCCTGTGCCTGTGGTGCACGACGGCCATGGTGCCCGGCCACTCCTGCAGGCTGCTGTCACCTCACAGCAGGAGGCCCGTCTGGACCTGCATGCCATGCGGCGTGAGCTGCGACATGAGCTGGGTCAGATACGGGAGGCAATATCAGTGGGCTTTGCACGTGCTGAGCAGCAGGCAGAGGACTGGTTGGGCCACCTGGTGGGTACCATAGACCGTGGCTTCTCTGGGTTGACTGCTGCAGTGGTGGCAATTGGTAATGTCATGCGTGGTGTGCCTGTTGGTCACCAGCATGGGTTGGTTGGCCATGGTGCAGATGGCAGAGGGGCACACAGGCAGGCACACCGTGGGCACAGGGCTGCCACTGGTACCAGCTCTGCTGCATCACGCACTCCACCTGCAACCCAGCAGTGCCATGGCCGTCCATCCACCCTGTCAGCCTCCACCATCCCCCGGGGGCACAGGAGGTCAACTCTGCCTGCCTCACCTTCCACTTCAGCCATGTCCTCTGCACAGAGCACCCCAGGGTCCATAACCCCTGGTACGGGTGCACGCCGCATGCGTGGGTGTTGTCGATGGTGATGCCCACAGGCCGTCTGCTGTACTCTGCATGCATCCCCCTCATGCATGAGCAGACGTGCGCACGCACACACACACTCCCACCAACACAGTTGCCCCCCCTTACCCTCACGACACACGACACACATCACACCTCCCCACCATGATTACACCGTTTGTGTGTATCCCCCCCCACATATGTGTTGCACAATCACGGACTCACACCACATGCACACACTATTTGTCTATTACACTGGGTTTGTTTGCTGATGTGATTGTTGTTTTCACTGTTATCTTAGTCTGTGCACATTAAATTGCTAATCACTTGTACTCTTTCTAGTTGTTGTGCAGTCTGTACTTACCCTCTGGTCTGTTGCAGTGTCCTGATGATGTTATCCCAGTGCTGTATGGCCCTGCGTGCCATACAAGGGTCCCTCCTCTCAAGTTGCTCCACTATCCCCCTGACCACTGGCTCTGGCTCACTGTCAGACTGTCCCTCAGGTTCAGGTGCCTGTATCCCATGGTTCATTGCCATGTTGTGCAGCATACAACAGGCTAGGAAGATACGGCATACCTTCTGAGCTGCATATTGTAGGGCACCGCCTGATGTGTCCAGGCATCTGAATCTCATCTTCAGGATGCCAAACACCCTCTCTATGATGTTCCCTGTTCTGGCATGTGCCTCGTTGTACAGCTCCTTGGCCACTGTGGCCGGTTGGAGTACTGGTGTGAGAAGCCAGGGTCGCAGGGGATAGGCACTGTCCCCTGTCAAGACATATATACCTGTTAGTGCTGTACTGAGGTCTGTCAGCTGCTGTCCTCCACCTCTCTGTGGCCCTCCCACACCCCATCCCTGGCCTGCAATGCCTGCCCACATCCATGCTGTTGTGTGTTTGCCTTGCATGCTACAACTCACCAACTAGTTGCCCACTGGGTATCCTGCCCTCCTCAAAGGCCTGGCACAGCTGGGACTGGTGCCAGATGAAGGCGTCGTGGGCACTGCCGGGGTACTGTGCATAGACATTGTTGATCCCGCGCGCGCACACCACCTGGCAGTTGATGGAGTGGTACCCTTCCTGTTGACGTACACGTCACTGCCATCGCCAGGTGGTGCACGGATGGGGACATGGGTGCAGTCAATGGCACCCAGTACAGATGGTAGGTGCGCAACTCGATGGAACTGCTGCATTGTTTCTCTGCGCTCTGCTGCTGTACTGGGGAATACTATGAATTCCCCAGCATGTGGCAGGAGAGCCTCTAGGAACTGGGTCAGGAGGCGTGAGGTGGCAGACTGCGTTACCCCAATGGTGTCCCCCGTTGGTCGTTGGGACGTCCCTGTGGCAAGGAAGCACATCGCTACTGTCACCTTCTCCTCCACTGTCATGGCATGACTGCGTCTGGTGTTTGGGTGCAGCTGCTCATGCAGGAGTTCACAAAGCTGCCTCAACATTCCCCTGTTCATCCGGTACCGGCCAATGATGTGGTCATCAGGCAGGGTCTCAAAGGAGACCCTAGGCCAGTACAGCCTGTTTGCAGCATACCGTCTCCTTGGCCTGCGTTGTGGCCCATGTTGTGCCTGCTCCCTCTCCTCCTCCTCCTCCTCCACTACAGCTGCCATCAATGGCAGGATCACTGCTACTGGCACTGCACACATTCCCACTTCCTGTGCTGGTCCCTTCTCCTCTGTGTTTTGCCCTGTGTTTAGACCAGCCTTTTTATGGTAACTAGCGCCACGCTAGGGGCCGCACTATGTATCCTAGCGTGGCGCTGGATCTTTGAATATCCCCTTACGCATCTCTCTTGACCCCCCTCCTTTTGCCCCTTGCATACATTACTGGTTTGCCCTGTGCTAATGCTGTTAGCGCATGCTAACTGGTCCTTTGAATATGGAGGGTCCACGCTATTCCGGCGCTATTGCCACACTAATGGTTTGCGCGCCACGCTGTGGTTTGAATATCTGGCCCTCTATGCTTATGTAAATAATCACAAACAATTGACAAATAAAATCAGTTCAATACTTAAGGATGGTGAGTTAATTTCTGACTACAATGACATCGCCCAGTGTTTTAATCAATATTTTACCTCTGTCTTTAACCCCAAAACTATGGTTAAACCATTGTTTTCTATGGAAGGCATCCCACAAATCAAGACTGAATTAAATGATGTATTGGCTGAATTATGTAAACTAAAAACCTCATCATCCCCATGTCCAGATAATATAAGCCCCATAGTCTTGAAACAACTAGCCAACGTGTTAGCTTATCCCCTTACCTTGCTTTTCAATAAATCCCTAGAGACAGGTCAGGTTCCTACTCTGGAGAGGGGCCTCAGTTATCCCAGTCCACAAAAAGGGTAATCGATATAACGTTATAAATTACAGGCCAATATGCCTAACCTCCATCTGTGGTAAGCTCATGGAAAAGGTAATCAAAACTATAATCGACAATGAGATTACTAGACTGGGGCTATATGATCCATCCCAGCACGGGTTCAAGAAAGGACTTTCCTGTATAACAAACCTAGTGTCCTTTTACGACTTTGTAAGTGATCGCATCGACAAGGGTATACCCATAAATGTCATCTAACTTGATATAGGAAAAGCCTTTGATACTGTTCCCCATGACCTATTAATAACTAAATTATCCCAAATGGGCATCAATAAATATATTGTTAGGTGGATTAACAACTGGTTAATGAATAGAAAGCAATCTATAAGGATTAATGGATCGTGTTCTGAGGAGGGGCTCTTTATCAGTAGAGTGCCGCAGGGATCGGTACTCTGACCTATATTATTTGGCCTCTACATCAATGATATGGGGAAAGGTCTAAGTAGTGTTGTATCAAAATTTGCAGATGACACTAAAGTTGGAGGGGAGGTGAATTCACTAGACAAACACCAAGCCCTGTGCCAAGACCTTGAAAAAAATCAAACACTGGGGATGAATAAATAAAATGAATTTCAATTAATCAAAATGCACTGTCCTGCACTTTGGTTACAAAAACCCAGGCTACAAATACAAACCTAATGGTAAAATCTTAAAATCATCCAATAATGAAAAGGATCTTGGAATTTGGGTAAATTCAGACCTATCATCTTCAGTTCACTGTCATGATATAGCTCAGACTACCAATAGATTAATTTGTTCGATAAAACTTTTCTAACAAGAGATAGGGAGTGTATATTAAAGCTATACAAAACCTATATAATACCTCACCTTGATTATGTGTCACCATTTTATAACCCTTATTTAAAATGAGATATAAATTTTATGGAGAAAATACAAAGGAAACTAAATCAATTAAAGGATTAAAGACAATGGAATATAAGGAAAGAGTAAGCACTTTAAAACTCTTTACCTTGGAGACCAGAAGAAAAAGAGGGGATATACTTCTGTATAAAATCAATCTCTAATGGACCAATGTAGCATTAAACTTCGCCCAAGGAGTAACAACTTGAGATTGTATAGCAAACAACTTCCTCTTCCAAAGGTTAACTCAGTCAAACGCCATAATTACTACAGTGTGCAAATTGCTAGAACTCGGAACTCCTTACCAAACTACATAGTACATGCCCATACCATTGCGACCTTTAAAGATCAAATGCACATGTTCCATAAAAAGCTTGAATCCCCTTGAATATACAGCCCTGTGTCATGATTAGCACTTCCTGAAAACGTAATGCAGTTTGGTTTTGCGGTTTTCTTTAAATCAGCATCTGTTAATGTGCTCTGCAGTAACTGAAAACAGTGAAGAAACAGTAAAGATGTTTATGTCCCTGTCAGTGAGCAGTAACATCATAACTGTCCTGCCTGCTGCATTAAGTCCCTGATTGACTAAATAAGCTGTTGTAGTCTTTAGTTACAACAGTCTGTAGAGCTAATTGTTTTCACTCTGAGTTCGTTACTAATCCATCTGGTTTGTGTTTAGAGAGAAATGCTTAAAATCTATCTTTCTGTTCTCATAAAAAGTTGATTACATGGGATTCAGTGCTGAATTGAAGTGGTATGAATGAATCTGTGAGAAATAACAGTTTCTGTATCACAGCTCTCAGTTCTCTGTCATCAAAACTCTGCATTCTATTCTGACTGTATAATGGATATAAAGTAAACTACATTCCATTAATTCATAGAAGTAGTGTGTATTTACTGTAGCCTCAATAAATATGTTCATGTGATAATTTTTGTTTTAATGTCAGATTGACAAATGTGTATCTGCTACACTCTATTTCAAGAACATGTACTGTATGAATTCATAAAATTCAGTTCTTGGAGGGTTTCTGTGTGAAAATACATCATGTATGTGTATAACTAGAAATACTATATGGCATCCTGATGCCCCTGTCTCATGCCCAACAGTTTAGGCAGCAGCTCTCTGCTTCCCCCTTTCCCCTTTCCCAAAAGCCCTCTGTCTCCTGCCCTCATTTGAGGCTGCTGCAGCCCACTGCCCACTGTCTTCTTCACACAGTCAGGGCTGCTGCACCCTGCTGCCTCCTGCACAAACAGGTGAGGCTGCTGCACCTGGCTACCCTCTGTCCCCCACCCTATAACACATGATGAAATGTTTTTTTTTCTGTTTTTTTTTTTTAATCTTTTTACCCTTCCTACATGCCCCATTTCAGCCACTCCTTCAGGCATGAGCCAAGGCTAAATCTCACTCCCTGAGTCACCGTTCCAGATAGCAGCCGACCCCCAGGGTAACCCTGATGTAACCCTTTGTGGGGCAGGTCCCCCTCTTCCGAGAGAAAAGCCACCAGTCAGGGGGACAGACCAGTGCTAATGCTTGGCCCCAGGGTGCTGCTGGAATGGATGGCTCGCGGGACATTGATGGCCTCGGACAGCCAGGCAGTCGTCATCCGGCTGAACATGGAGCGGGTATTTCCGCTTTTCATGACAGTCCCTACGTTGCATCTTGCAGTGCCTCTGGTCTCCACTGGGGCCGCTGAAGAGGGACGTCATCCTGTACCAACCCCAGGTGCAGTTCTACGGATGCTCAATCCTCTCCTTTCCCTGCCGGCCCCTGGCGTCCCGAGTCTGTTCCCGAACCTGGGTCACCGGCGTGGCTCAAGGTAAGGTGCCAGCACCTCAACCCTCTGCAGCACCGGGCTGGCTTGTTTTTTCCTTTTGAGTAGTTTCAGCAGTGTACCAAAGGATCTGACTCTAGTGGCAGGGAGCAGTATGGTGCAACAACTCTTAACTGTGGAGGCAAGTGGCTCTATGGTGCAGCAGGGCACAGTGGTGTCAAGGGACAGAGGCCAGCATGATGCAGAAGCCTTGACAGGTGCAGGACAGAGTGGGGCATCAGGGTACAGCAGCCCTGATTGTGTGCTGGGGTGCATGTGCTGCAGCGGCCCTGCCCATTTGGGGCAATGGAAGTGCGTAGCAAGGTGCAGGCTGTGCAGCAAAAGCCCCACCTTTGGTGGCCTGAGGCAGCATGGTGCAGCAGCACAAACTGTGGAGGCAGAGGCTCTGGGACTATGGGGCTTAGCAGAACATATCAGCCCTGTCTGTGGGGGCAGGAAAAGTGAGCAACAGAGTGCATTATCCCTGACTGTGGGGGTGGGGGACAGAGGGAAGCAGGGTGCAGCAGCCTCAACTGAGAGGCAGTAGATAAGAGCATCAGGATGCCATATAGTATTTCTAGTTCTACATATACATGATGTATTCCCACATTGAAAACCTCAAAGAACTGAATGTTAGGAGTTCATACAGTACATGTTCCTATATTAGCAGAGTGTGGCAGACACACATTTGTCAATCTGACAGGGAAACAAAATTGTTATCACATGAACATGAACATATTTATTGAGACCACATTAAATACACACTGCTTCTATGAATTAATGCAATGTAGTTTATTTTATATCCATTAAACAACCCTGTGTTGTATGGCTAGAATAAACATAGAAACATAGACTTTGATGGCAGATAAGGACCGCTTGGCCCACCTAGTCTGTCTATTTCCCTACCTACAGGATAAGCCGCAGATCCTAGTTGACCAACAGCCTATTTCTTCCTACTCCCCCACAAGAATTGCCTTATGTCTGTCCCATGTATTCTTCAAATCTCCCACAGTTTTAGACCCCACAACCTCCTCAGGAAGGCTGTTCCATGCATCCACTACCCTCTCTGTGAAAAAATACTTCCTCACATTGCCCCTGAACCACCCCCCATCTTAAAATTGTGTACCCTTGTTCTTGCATGTCTCTTTTTCTGAAAGATGCTACCCTCTTGGACTTTGTTGATTCAACACATAGAATGCAGAGTTGTGATGACAGAGAACTGAGAGCTGTAATACATAAAATGTTATTTCTCACTGATTTATTCATACCACTCCAATTCAGCACTGAACCCCAAATGATCAATTTCTTTTATAACAGAAAGATAGATTTTAGGCATATCTCTCTAAACACAAACCAGATGGGTTAGTAACAAACTCTGAGTGAAAATAATTAGCTCTACAGATTGCTCTAACTAGGGACTGCAGCAGCTTATTTAGCAATCAGGGACTTAATTGCAGAGGCAGCAGGCAGGATAGGTCTCATGTCACTGCTCACTGACAGGGACAGAAACATCTTTACTGTTTCTTCAGTTTTCAGTTACTGCAGAGCACATTAACAGATGCTGAGTTAAAGAAAACTACAAAACCAAACAGCATGATATTTTCAGGAAACACTACTCATGATCAAGGCCACTGATTTACGGTGATTAAAACAATTAAATTCCGTTTTCAAGGCTTAAGATTCCGGAATTTCACCGGTGATTGTTACTCTAATTTCCGGATTTTACTGGGATTCTGTTATCATTCTTTTAGTATGTGCATAAATAATCAGAATTAAAGAAGGCTTAATATACAGAGCATTAAATAAAGCAAACTGAAAATAGTACAGGAAGGAATTAAAGGAAAAACAGACTTTTTTATAGATTTACTGATCTGATAGAAAATGCCAGATTCCATGAAATCTTCGTTTTAACCGGTTTTCAAGCAGCCCTAATTCTGGAATTTTACCGGATTTTCCGGTAAAAACCGAAAAACAGTGGCCTTGCTCATGATATAGGGATGTGAATTCAAGCTTTTTATGAAATAGGTGTGCATTTGATCTTTAAAAAACATCTAGATCTGCCCAATCCTTGCTGACATTGTCTGGAAGTCTTTGGAGGGAGGGTCTTTCCTGACCCCCTCAAGGAGGCGGTCATTTGACCACTCCTTAAAAAACCCTCCTTGGATCCAGATTGTCTAGCTAACTACTGGCCTATCTCTAACCTGACATTTGTTGGTAAGGTTATTGAAAAGGCGGTTGCAGTGCAACTGGATTATCATTTTATAACTCACAATGTCTATGATACTCTCCAGTATGATTTTAGGAAGAAGCATAGCACGGAGACTGCCCTTGTCCGGGTATTGAGTGACCTCCTAATGGCTAGAGATCAAAAGGCATGTACCATTCTAGTCCTTCTCGATCTCTCTGCTGCATTTGACACTGTAGACCATGGTGTGCTGTTGGAGCGCCTGCGGGTTTATTGTGGGCTGTCTGGTACAGTCCTCAAATGGTTTCATTCTTACCTCACAGACAGGTGTCAGAGTTGCCACTGGAATTTATTCCTCTGGCGCTCACTCCCTGCCTTGTGGGGTACCACAGGGCTCCATTTGAGCTCCCATGTTGTTTGCAGTGTATATGCTGCCATTGGGAGAAATCATCAGGTGATACAGTCTGGGTTTTCACTGCTATGCAGATGATACCCAGCTGTATCTGTCCTTTCTGCCCAGCCAGGATGATGTACTCTCCGTGCTAAACAACTGCCTTGCTGAGATCAGACTTTGGGTGAGTTCCAGCTGGCTGAGACTGAATCCGGATAAGACTGAGGTATTGGTAGTGGACTCAGGTCGTCTGGGGGCAGGTTTGGGAGCTGGACAACCTTCAGGTTTGTTACTTGGTGGTATGCCGCTCCCTACCTCCGATCAGGTGTGTAATCTGGGCATTATTTTTGATGACAATCTGACCCTAAAATCTCAGGTGTCAGCTGTTGTCAAATCCTCTTTTTACCATCTGAGGAATATCACCCGGGTGAAACACCTGGTTCCTTCGGGTGATCTTCCAACATTGGTCCATGCCTTTGTCACTACCCATCTTGATTATTGCAATTCCCTTTACCTAGGGCTACCTGGGGTTGATATCCGCTGCCTACAGCTGGTGCAGAATGTGGCGGCCAGGCTTCTGACTCGGACATCTAGAACCAGTCATATTACACCTGTGCTCCTTGAACTGCACTGGCTGCCTGTTTGGTGACGGATCACCTTTAAGGTTGGTTTACTAACCTCTAAAGCCCTACATGATCAGGGACTCAGTTAACTGAAAGATCTCCTGATTCCCTATTGCCCCCTCCATCCTTTTCGTTCCACCAATGAGGGATTGCTGGAGATTCCCCGGGTTCAATTGAAGACATCAGGATCCCATGCTTTTGCTTTTTCAGCACCAACCCTGTGGAATTCTCTACCTCGTTGGTTGAGAGAATGCCCAACCATTGACAGTTTCAAAGCTGGTTTAAAGACATATTCATTTAGTTTAGCTTTTATTTAGTTATGGTCGAAATATTTTAATGCTGTTTTAATCTATATTATGTATATGTTTTTATGTACAGTGCCTTGGCTCTGAAAGGCACTATATAAATAAAGTTGATTTGATTTAGATGAATTCCTGATACAGAATGCTCACAGGCAGCAAACCCACTAAGTGGGAGACAATTTAATGGGCTGCCAAGCCTACTTTGTCTTTAAAAATCAAGTTAAACCAAGTTAATCTGACAATTTAAGCAGCCTAATGGAGACCCCACATTACAAATCATTGGTGAAAATGTTGAACAGCAGTGGCCCCAGTGACTTAGGCAGAAAAAAAGTGCAGCTTAGTATTTACATGCTCTCTGTTGCCCCTTCGTCTTTGCTACAATGCCATTTTAATGTTTGCTTGCACACATGCACAAAGCAAACATATTGACAATGTGCAGCACTGTATGACTTTTGAAGCTGTGAATGTGTTGGGATCAATGGAGTTGAGCGTTGCAGATGCTGGGCTGTGAGCAGAATATTGGCAGGAGGCTGTGATGATGCTGTTCTGCTTGGTGTTGGTCAGGAAGCTTCTTACATATGAAAGGGTGAAACCCTTCTATCATATGTAGTTTTTGCCCATTAGCATGCCATCAGGGCATAACTGCTGGTCTCCACATGCTCAATTCAGCTGGTACCATAGTCCCCCTACTGCACAATCCAACTGGAATCATAACTGGCAATGAGTGGTCATTCATCCCAGCTGCTGGTATCCTCCCTCTTGCCCAACCTACATGTTAAGCATCACTGGAAGTAGGTGCCAAGCCCCTGTCGGTATCTCCCCTCTGGCCCTACCCAGAATTTGTTCACACCTCTCCCACACACAGTCTGACACCAGGGTGCCCAGCACTAGTGCCATCTAACACCACCCTACAGGTGATACAACACCATGGTGCCGACCCCAGTAATGCCAGAAAAATACCTGAAAAGAAGAAAACTGTCCCTCCTTGTCATCAGTCCCTCCTCATCTTCTCCCTGTAAAACAAAAGTGGTCCCTCAACAATGTCTGCTGCCCTCTGCTCCTCTGGCCCCCCCACCAGACCCACCTCTCAGCACCCACCACCTCACACACCCCCAAACACATATCACTTACCTATCCGGTCCTCCTTGGATGACCAGCATGTCCAATTGCTACTAAGGCCATCTGCAAACTGACTAAAAACAAGGTAAGTTTGGTTAATGGCTTTTAAATGCATTTTAAGCTTTTAATCATAACATTTTTACACCAAATTTTTAATATAGCCTTTTGGGGATCCCAACTCATGAACAAGGTAGAGGAAATATCTCAAATCCACTCCCCCCCAAACATGTTTTTGCAGTCGCTCTGCAAAATCACCTTTCAGATGGGATTTTAAAAATTCCACCTGTCTTGTCCATAAGGCGGGGTCATCAAAACACTATGCTGAAAATGTGGGGTCAAAAAGCCAAGAAGACTATATTGAAAATGTGGGGTTAAAAAGCAAAAATGTTATGAAGACATGTTTGATTTTTTTACAACATTTACTAATAACTTTGTGATTTTTGCAAATTGTGGGCTACAAATTTTAAAGAGAGTCCACTTGTTACTCCACTTCATGAACATGACCAGTGTCATTTTTAAAATCCCTTCCAAAGCATGTTTTCACAGTAGCTCAACAAAATCACATTTTTGGGTGGGATTTAAAAACTTCCATATGTCTTGATAATAAGGTGGGGTTATAAAAAGACAATGATGAAAATTTAGGGTCAAAATGTCATTAAGCAACGAAGTTATGAGGAAACGATATTGGCCCCAGATGTTCAACACTGTGTTACCCCACCTGATAAATATAACAGGTGTCATTTTATAAATCCTCTCTAAAACAAGTTTTCACAGTCACTCTGCAAAATCACCTTTTGGATGGAATTTTAAAAATGCCACCTGTCTTGATCATAAAGTGGGGTTATAAAATGAGTATGTTGAAAATTTAAGGTCAAAATTTAAAAAAAAAGCTATGAGGAAACATTGTTTTTTCCCATTTACTCATAACTATTATTTTTGCACACTTTGCTCCAAAATTTTCAACATAGCCCAAAGAATTGGCTGCAGAACTGGTTGACCCATAGTGGGGCTATTCAGTAGCTCCATTCAGATGGGGTAGTTCTGAAAGACTGCAGGGCAGTGGGCATAGTCCCACGGCACAAGTGGGGGCCAAAGAGCAACCAAGGAATCACAGGCCTGTCAGCCATACCTCTGTAGCACATAAACTGATGGAGTCACTGTTCAAAGAGGATCTTGTGACTTGTGGACTACCTGGAGAGCAACGATCTACTCAGAGCCACACCAGAGAGCTGTGAGCAGTGCGCAGGTTGTGAGGGTGTGCATGGCTTCCCACTCCCACCTACCGATCACCAAGCAAACTGTTTAAGTGGTGACAGCAAAAGGACCTTCAGTCCAACCCCTGAAAGCTGCACCACCAATCAGCAGCCACCATCAGACTGGAGGCTGGTTTTCATAAAGCCCACCAGAACTGTGAATTGCTGCCTTTTGTTTTCAACTCTGCACAAACCTTGACTCCTACCTTAGACTAAAAAAGGAAAGTAGCTGGTCTCAACACTCAGCCCAATTTACCATAGAAGTTCAGTATACTTCACATGATGAAACATTTATTCAAGTTGAAATTCATGTTAAAATCACCCAAAACATACAACACAGAATAGCTTCTATGTTTCAAGCCACACTGGTTCTTTTTCAAGAAATAAATGTTCCCCGGTGTTTCAGGAATAAATAGCCCATTGATGAGTATCACATGCTAAAAAACACCACATGGTACAAAAAGCAATTAAATATTTAAATTTAATTTGCAATTATGCAACCACAGTCAGATAATATTTATTTTTTTTTGTGAACACCATCAGAACCCATTAAATAATACAGTACCTATTGCATATACCAAAACGAAAAAGCAAAAATGAAAAATGATGATGATGGGGGAAGGGGGGAAAGGAGATGAAAGAGAATGGGACAAAGAGGGGAAAAGTGCCAGATGGGGAAAAAAAGCATGCACATAGGAACAACCAGGAAAAAGAGGTGGTGGGAGGGTGAGAAAGAAATCAAAAATGAAAGTTAAAATAGTGACCGGAAGGTCTGTAAAACCCTGTTTTCCAATACCTGCACTGACCATAATACCTCTGAGTATTGCTTAAAATGACACTTATTTATATAATCAATATTTTTAATATATTGTATTGCCAGTTAAGTTACATCAGCAATAATTTGTATTCATATCCCAATTTACATTACGACATCAGATATGGTCATAATTGAAACTTTTCATTCAAACCTGGGAAGGGGGAGTGCTCTTAATGTGTACTGCCAGTAGGTTTCACACTGCAGTAAAAGTGTATCAAGATTTCCACCTCTGGGTCCTGTTGCCACTTTTTTCTAAAGCAATGAATTTAAACCTATGTGTTGGTCCCTCCCTCAGAACATGCACAGCCAATGCGTTTGTCTGATTTCTTTTCTAAATATCTATGATTTATGGCATTGATATGTTCCCCCATACACTGTTGAAACTGCCTTAGCATTTTACCAACATAGAAACCCCACAATCACATACCCCCATGTATACCATTTCCTCAGTGTTGCCAGTAATGAGCTGTTTTATGTCAAACTGGTGATTGCTATTGAGGCTTGAAAAGCAGGTGGTTTTATTAACAGATGCACAGAAGCTGCAGTTCCCACATGGATGATAGCTTATTGGGAAACTACTATTTTTCTGTTCGGTGCTATGTTTGTGATAGCTATGAACCAGGTGGTCACCTAAATTTACACCCCTTCTGTAGACAATTTTTGGGCCCTCACCAATAAATGGTTCCAGTAGTCTGCCTGTCTGTAATACATGCCAATGTTTTTCTAGAGTAGTTTGTTTCACCGCATATGCCTGAGGTGAAAAGTTTATCACAAAATTAAGACTAAACTCAGTTGCATGGTTCCTGTTGGTTCTGGTATTGAAACTTCCCTGCTGCCTATCTATGTTCCTTGCCCTGTTTTGCCCCTTCAAGACAGATGCCATATTGTAGCCTCTTTGAAGAAATCTTGCTTCCAACTCTATGATCCTGTTTTCAAAATCACTAGGTACTGAACAGTTTCTCTTTGCCTTTATATACTGACCAATAAAAATGCTTTCCACTTGTAGGCGATGGTGGCAACTTGTAAAATGTAAAATCAAGTTCCTGTCAGTTTTTTTCCTAAAAAGGTCTGTTTGAATATTGTTGTCCTGATCAATGAAAACCTTGAGATCTAAGTAGGAGATCTCTTTTTCATTACTGGTCACCGAGAATCTTAAATCTTGGCTGCTGTCCTGTAAATACGCCACAGAATCTGTCAGTTTTTTGTTTGACTCCTTCCAGACAATAAAAACATCATCTATAAAACATTTGTAGGCATGCAACAAATCACAAAAGGGGTTCACACCTTTCTTAACAATAAACTCCTCCTCCCACAAGCCCATGTAAATGTTAGCGTAACTGGGGACAAATGAAGCCCCACTGCAGTTCCCTTTATTTGCTTGTAATGTTTCCCCATGAAGGTAAAACGATTTGAAATAAGTACAATTTCTGCTAATTCAGTGATTATCCCTATAAATTCTAGATCGAGTTCCGTCTTGAAATACAGGGCTCCCTCAAGGGCTGTAATCCCCCTTCCTGCGGTATGTTAGTATACAAAGATTGGACATCTAATGTAACCTGAGGACTGGAGGAGGGTGGATGTGATTCCCCTTCACAAAAGTGGGAGCAAGACAGAGGCAGGAAACTACAGACATGTCAGTTTGACCTCAGTGGTAGGGAAACTGATGGAATCACTTCTGCAGGAAAGAATTGTTGAGTACCTAGAGGGCAGTGGGGCACAGGACCAAAGGCAGCATGGATTCACAGCAGGAAGGTCATGTCAGACAAATCTAATTGATTTCTTTGACCGGGTGACCAAAGTAGTAGACCAGGGAGGGGCTGTGGACATGGCCTACCTAGACGTTAATGTAGAGAAAAAAAGTATCTGGAGACCAGCCACTCAGTTCATCATAACAAATGTAGTGTTATTTTGATATTTTCTTAGAACTCCATGATCCCCTAGGTACGCCCAACATTTCACCCAACACTGGACTTCCTCAGGGGCTTAGGATCTCGTGTTCCTAAATCAATTATTTCATTATTGGCTTTAGAACAACTAGGATTCAGTTTCCTGTTTGTTTCTAGCTTCAGATTATAACTTTTTTTAACTGAAACAATTTACAGCCACTTGCAGTCTGTGCTTAGTTTCATTTCAGACTGCCCAGGGGTACCATTCCAAACTTCCCTTCACTCAGATTTCTAGCATTACAATGCTCATTTCCTGCCTAGGCTGAATAGCATGTGGTGCAGTTTCAATTCAAGTGTGTCTCGTGCCAGCATGGATTCACAGCAGGAAGGTCATGTCAGATGAATCTAATCGATTTATTTGACTTGGTGACCAAAGTAGTAGACCAGGGAGGGGCTGTGGACATGGCCTACCTAGGCTTTAGCAAGGCATTTGACACAGTCCCACACAAAAGATTAATAAACAAATTAGCCAACCTGAGAGTGGGTCCCAGGGTGGTAGCCTGGGTAAAACACTGGGTGGACAACAGGACACAGCGGGTAATAGTAAATGGAGTCCACAGTGAAGAAAGGGGGGTTACTAGTGGGGTACCACAGGGTTCAGTACTGGGCCAGTCCTTTTTAATGTCTTTATAAGTGACATTGCAGAGGGACTGGAAGGGAAAGTATGTCTATTTGCAGATGACACAAAGATCTGCAACTGGGTTGATACGCAAGGTGGGGTGGAAAGGATGAAAAGGGACTTGGCAAGGTTGGAGGAATGGTCAGATGTATGGCAGCTTAGATTCAACACAAAGAAGTGCAAAGTAATGCACCTGGGGCACAAAAACCCAGGGGAAGAGTACACAATGGGGGATGAGATACTGACAACAACAAAATTGGAAAGGGACCTGGGGGTAGTCATATCAGACAACCTAAAGGTTGACCAGCAATGTGAGAAGGCAGTAAGGAGGGCTGGTGGGATACTGGGATGCATAGAGAGAGGCATCACCAGTAGAAAACAGGAAGTTGTTGGCCCTCTGTACAGACAGTTGGTAAGACCACATCTGGAGTACTGTGTACAGTTATGGAGACCCCATCTCCGCAAAGACATAGACAGGGTGGAGGCTGTCCAGAGGAGGGCAACCAAAATGGTGCAGGGTCTGCACCAGAAGACATATGAAGAAAGACTAAAGGAGCTTAAGATGTATAGCCTTGAGGAAAGAAGGGAGAGGGGACATGATAGAAACTTTCAAATACCTCAAGGGAATCAACAAAGTCCAAGAGGGTAGCATCTTTCAGAAAAAGAGATGTGCAAGAACAAGGGGGCACAATTTGAAGATAGAGGGGGGACAGCTCAGAGGTAATGTAAGGAAGTATTTCCTCACAGAGAGGGTTGTAGATGCATGGAATGGCCTTCCTGAGGAGGTTGTAGAGTCAAAAACAGTGGGGGAATTCAAGAATGCATGGGACAGACATAAGGCAATTCTAGTGGGCGGTAGGAAGAAGTAGGCTTTTGGTTAACTAGGATCTGCAGCTTATCCGTTAGGTAGGGAAATGGGCAGACTAGGTGGGCCAAGTGGTCATTATCTGCCATCAAATTCTATGTTTCTATGTAACCAATCCCACCCGGGGCCATGTGCATGTTGTTTAACATTTTGAGCATGCAGGAGGTGTTCTTAACATATGATTGAAACATAGTGGCTACCTTCTGTATGTGGGCCTCTACGTATTGAGCCAAAGGCTCCGTTAAGGAGCCTATACTGGAGACAATTGGCCTGCCTGGTGGATTTGTAATTTCCTTGCAAATTTGGGGCAGGCAATATATTGTAGCTTGGATGGGAAGATCAACAGTTAGAAATTCATAAACCTGTTGGATAATCGTGCCATTACATAGTGCCTGATACAAATAACAATTAATGTCTCATTTGTACTCCATGGTTGGATGACTGTCCATATTTATAAAAAAAACTCCCTATTGGCCAGTTGTCCCAGTACTTCCTGTTCATAATGATCGAACAGCAATCGGGGCAAAAGTGTGGCCTTCTACAGGTTCAAAAAGAACCAAGGGGTAGACAAATGGGCGGTTTACATAAAAAAAAAAATTAAAAAAAACGAAGCAAAAAGGGTGGTGAGGGAGGCAGAGGCAGAGCTTAGGATCACAGAAGGGATAAAGATGGGAGAGAAACACTTCTTTCTTTACTTTCAGTATAAAAGAAGAAAAGGGTATGGAACTGTGAAACTGCTGAATGGGGATGGACTGGTGGAGGAAGATGGTCAAAAGGCAAATGTTCTAAATAACTTCTTTTGCTCAGTATTTACAAGGGAGAATTCTGGTCCAATGCCGGAGTGTGGTATAACAGCTGCTGACAGAGGGATACAGGAACTGGGATATCCATCATTTACCACAGACAGGATCAGAGATGGGCTGGCAGCCCTCAAGCCAGACAAAGCACAGGGACCAGGTGGATTGCATCCGAGGGTACTAAAAGAATTAGCAGAACAGTCAGCTGGTCCTCTGGCGCAGCTGTTCAACTGATCACTGGGTATGGGAGTGGTTCTGAGGTACTGAAGAGTGGTGGACGTGGTGCCACTTCACAAGGGGGGAGCAGGGAGGAGATGGGGAATTACTGACCAGTTAGTCTCACTTCTGTAGACAGTAAACTAATGGAAACCTTGATTAAGCCAGACCTTGTGCTATGTCTAGAAGAGAACGGTCTCCAGGACAGCAGATGACATGGATTCGTGGCAGAAAGATCATGCCAGACAAATCTAATCACCTTTCTTGACTTGGTGACAAGGGAATTGAACAGGGGGCATGAAGTGGACCTTCTCTATGTTGATTTCAGCAAGGCATTTGATTCTGTACCACACAAGTGCCTGCTGAAAATGCTGAAGGACATAGGGGCCACAAAAAGCACAGTCAGATGAGTGGGCAACTGGTTCACAGATAGGAGTCAAACGGTAGTGATAAATGAGGTGAGGTCAACCATGGGCATGGTTACTAGTAGAGTTCCACAGGGATCTGTGTTGGGCCCTGTTATATATAACATATTCATCAGTGACATTCATAATTGTATCCAGGGTAAGCTAGCCCTGTTCACAGATGACACCAAACTCATAGGGTGAATGGGTACTCTTGAAGCAGTTAGGGACCTACAAGAAGACCTCCAAAAATTAGAAAGGTGGTCTGATTTGTGGCAGCTGAAATTCAACCCCAAAAAAAGTGCAAAGTGATGCATCTCAGTAAAGGGAACCCTAGAACAAAATATTGGCTTAATAGCATTAAACTGAGTACCTTGAAGGAAGAGAGGAACCTGGGGTCATTATTGCTGACACCATGAAGCAGACGAGCCAGTGTAACAAAGCATACACCATGGCGAACAAAATGTTGGGGTGAATAGGCCCCCTTCCTGATAGCAGGAAGAGGAAAGTGATCGTCCCCCCTCTACAGATCCCTAGTTAGACCACACCTAGAGTACTGTGTCCAGTATTGGAGGCCACACAAAGAAGGATAGGGACAGGTTGGAGTCAGTGCAGAGGAGGGGGACAAAGACAATCCATGGTTTGCAGGAACTTTCCTCTGAGGAACTGCTAGCAGCACTGAATATGTACTCACTGGAAACCAGGATGGAGAGGGGTGACATGACAGAAACATTCCAGTTTTTAAAGCCATAAACAAAGTGCTCGACACTAAAGAGCTCTTCCATAGGGTCACCAACACAACAACTAGAGGGCATGAATCAAAACTTGGGGGGGGGGGGGTCACTACTTCATGGAAAGATTAGTGGAGCCATGGAATAGTCTGCCAGTGAAGGCAGCGAGGCAGACTGCGGCAAGTTTCAAGCATAGGTGGGACAGAGCTAGAGCACAACTTCAAGACAGTAAAGCAAGTATATAGTAACTTAGGGTGGGGGGTAGCCCCCAGGACAATCACTAGGTCCTGGGCATCTCATGGGCAGACTTGATGGACCCTGGATCTCCTTCTGCCATCACTTTTTATGTTTCTATGTTTCTATCTTTGTTCATGATCACTATTGATCCCCCTCTATCCACTGCTTTAATTACTATGTCCTTATTGTTTTGTAGAGAATCAATTGCTAGCTTGTCTTCCCTTGTACAGTTAAAAAAAAGTGTGGTTTAGGTCTATTCTCACACAATTTCTGGATATCATTCTCACACAGTTGTTCAAACACTACAACAGATGGATAATTTGTAGGTATATATGTGGACCTTTTCTTAAACTGATTCATTACCAAATCATGTGCTTCCCACCCCTCAGTACCGCCAGCCTCCTTCCCTTGATCAGAGTTACCATAAGCGTCCCCATGTACTGCTTTTAATGTAATAATCCTAGTGAATTTATGCAAATCAACTATTGTTTCAAATTCTCTGATAGAATTGGTGGGTACAAAAGTTAGTCCCTTCTGCAATACCTTTAACTGAATATCAGTCAGTGCATACATATTTATATTTACTACATTTAAATGTTCATTTATAGAGTCTCTGATAGAAAGTCCATTGCTCAACACCTCCTTCCCTGTACAGTCTCCTCTGGTATCTGTCTCTGCTGCTGTCCCGCTCTCCTCTTGCCACGTCACGTCTGTGTCTGTTGTGGATTTGCTGGTGTTGTGTTTTGAACCTCACAAATCTCGGGCTCTTTTGTGGCATACTTCCATGGTATCCCTTCATTGAAGGTACTGGTGGAGCTACAGCAAGTTGGAGTGGGGGCTGCTGTTCCCTGACTGGATAAAATAGGGGACTTGTGGTTACCGTCTTCAATATCGCTACTGGAGGTGTAAGTGTCTCTGTTGGAGCTCTCTGTATTAACAGGGGTGTGTGTAGCTGGATTTTGTCTTTGCAAAATCGATCTTGGTTGTTCCCTGTCCTTGTGATTCCAGTTAAAAATCCATCCCTGTTCAAAGACTCTCTTTTTTTTTTGTCAACTCTATTTCTTCACCCTAACTCACTGGACTCTCTCGCTGGGTTGTGTGGCTAGTCGGCTTATCCCATCCTCCTAAAGTCCAGACATCTCTCCTGGCCATGCTCCTCTCTTGCCACATCCCTGAAACCCCCGGATCTAAACCCCTCTGGGAGCAAGGACCGCCATATCCTAACTGACGCTCTATCTATAGTGTCTGGTGGGAGAGGATGAGAGGAGGACCCGAATGACATCTTGGGCCCAGAATTGGACGTGGTGCCATGTTCCTAGACCCACCTTTGCCTACCAGTGAGAAGGGGGTATTTGTCTTTTATGTCCCCCCCTTGGCCTGGCAGTGCAATGCGCTCCAGCGTGGCACATGCATGCTCCTGTGCACACCTGCAGGAACACCTCCGTGCTAGTCCCCCTGCCTGATCCTGGACTGCTGTGGAACTCCCACTCACCACTGGGAGCCACCAGACAGTGGGATCTACATCCCCCCTCCCTCCCAGGAAAGGACAGCAGTCCTCTGGATGCTACATCTTTTCCTCCCCCGCTGACCCCCGATGACCTGTGCTCGTTCCCAAACCCAGGTTGCCAGTATGGCGCGAAGTGTGGCATCCAGCGCATCAACCCTCAGCACCACTAGGCCGGCCAGTTCAAAGTCTCTCTTGTCCCGTTGAAACTTCCTGCCTTTGTCTTCTTGATTCTGGCATCATAATATTTTGTAGTTTCAGCCAATGGAGTCCGATAATTAGTATACTCTGCAGATGTTCCAAATTTGTAGGCTGCTGCCTCTTTTTGTATGAGTTCCTCTTTAACTTGCTCTTCGATCTCCTTTGCATCCTCCAATATTAACTTAATTAGTCCTGCTGAGGAGGTAAGAAAGAAGTCTTTGCATTTTGTTATAAAGGTGTCCTTACCAAGTCCAAATGTAGGAAACTTGGTTAGATGCAGACCTCTCAGAACTCTGCCCACTTGTAAGTAGACTTTGAGGCTCACTTGCTGCCAATAAAGCTGTTGGGCTTTTAATGCTACCCTTTCCAGGAAAACAAAAGCTTCTTAAAAGCTTCTTTGATATTGGCAGGCTGATATGTCTCTGTTGTGTTATTGCCACTATGCACTGTAGCTGAGATCGATGCTATCGGTTGGTCATTCAGGAAAGAATTCAATTCCCCTTCATTGTAAAACAGGAAATTTACAAACATCGTTACAGACAAAGTACTTACAGGTGGGACATGTGGGTGTTCAGTGTTAGTGTTGCCTGTAGCCATTGTACTAGGAAAACAAATTGAACTTACAAGCTCAAATGGGCAGACTGGGTGGGCCATAGGCCCTTATCTGCCGACACTGTCTATGTATCTATGTATCTACAGAGCTGCAGGGCTTCACTAGTGCTGGGCACCAATTAATCAACTGCAAGTCAGAGACACAGCACACTAGTTATCTGAGTGGATCCACAGTGAGAGATCAATACATAGAAAGGAAGGTAGCTGGTCTCAACCAAATTTATTGCAGAAGTCCAGGATACTTCACACGATGTGATATTTATTCAAGTTGAAATTCATGTTAAAAACACCCAAAACAAACACCACAGAATAGCTTCTAGGTTTCAAGCCACACTGGCTCTTTTTCAAGAAGTAAACGAGCCACTGTGTGTCAAGAATAAATAGCTGGGCATCACATGCTAAAAATCATCACATGGCACAAAAAGCAAATCAGTATTTAAATTTAATGTGCAAATATTCAACCACAATCAGATAATTAAAAAAAAAAAAAGATTTTTGTGAACATCATCAGAACCCATTAAATAATACAGTACATACTGCATATATCAAAAAGCAAAAATGGAAAATGATGGCGGGAAGGGGGGAAAGGAGGAGAAAGAAAATGGGACAAGGAGGGGATAAGTGCCAGATGGGGAAAAAAGGTAAGTACATAGGAACAACCAGGAAAAAGGGGTGGGGATGGAGGAGAAAGAAATCCAAAAATGAAAGTTAAAATATTCACCAGAAATTTTATAAAACATTGTTTTCCAATACCTGTACTGACCATAATATCTCATTTAGCCACATGTTGTTTACACCTCTCAGTATTGCCTAACTAAAACAACACTTATTCATATACTAGACTTTCCCAAAGGGAAGACTAAGAGTTTCCCAATAAGCTGCCATTCATGTGGGAACTGCAGCTTCTGTACATTTGTTAATAAAACCACCTGCTTTTCAAGCCCCATCAGCACTCACCAGTTTGACATAAAACAGCTCATTACTGGCAACACTGCAGCAGTGTTATATATAGCAGTATGTGATTGCAGGGGGTTTTCCAATACCTGTACTGACCATAATATCTCATTTAGCCACATACTGTTTATGCCTTTAAGTATTGCCTAAAACGACACTTATTCATATAATCAACATTTTTAATATATTGTATTGCCAATGAAGTTACATCAGCAATAATTTGTATTCGTACCCCGTTTTCAATCACAACATTAGTTATGGTGCGTATTTGAAACTTTTCATTTCAAGCCTGGGGTGGGGGGTGGGAGTACTCAATGTGTACTGCCAGTAGGTTTCACATTGCAGTAAAAGTGCATCGAGATTTCCACCTCTGGGTCCTGTTGCCACTTTTTCTTCAGCAATGAATTTGAACCTATGTGTAGGTCCCTCCCCAATGCATCTGTCTGATTTCTTTCTAAATATCTATGATTTAAGGCACTGATTTGTTTCCCCATACACCGTTTAAACTGCCTTACCAACATAGAACAGGGTTTTACAAACTTTCTGGTCACTATATTCAGGTGACTATTTTAACTTTCATTTTGACCTCCCCCCACCCCTTTTTCCTGGTTGTTCCTATGTATTTGCCTTTTTCCTATCTGGCACTTATCCCCTCCTTGTCCCATTTCTCTTTCTCCTCCTTTGCCCCCTCACAACCATCATCATTTTTCATTTTTGCTTTTTCTTTTTGATATTGCAATACGTACTGTATTATTTCATGTGTTCTGATGGTGTTCACAAAAAATCAATCTTTTATTATCTGATTGTGGTTGCATAGTTGCACATTAAATTTAAATATTTAATTGCTTTTTGCACCATGTGATGTTTTTTAGCATGTGATGCCCAGCTGTTTATTCTCAATACACCACTCATTTACTTCTTGAAAAAGAGCCAGTGTGGCTTGAAACCTGGAAGCTAATCTGTGTTGTATGTTTTGCGTGTTTTTAACATGAATTTCAACTTGAATAAATATTACATTGTGTGAAGTATCCTGGACTTCTATGGTAAACTGGGCTGAGTGTTGAGACCAGCTACCTTCCTTTCTGTGTATAATTTCTCACTGTGGATCCACTCAGATAACTATTGTGTGGTCTTACTGATTTATAATCCTACCTTAGATTGCCATTTCACTGCAGAGCCACATCGGAGAGCTGTGAGCAGGTCACAAGGGTCTGCATGGCACCTCTACCCAACCTCCCTCTCACCAATTACTGAGCAAGCCATGGAAGTGGTGGCACTGAGGAGACTTTCAGTCTGCCCTCCTGAAAGCTGCACCCCCAATCTGGAGCCATTATCAGACTAGAGGCAGGTTTTCAAAAAGCTTGCCAGAACTCTGAATTGCTGCCTTTTGTTTTCAGCTCTGAAGGAAAACCTGCTCCTACTTTAGACCACCATTTCACTGCAGAACCGCACCAGAGAGCTATAAGTAGGTCACAAGGATGCCAACAGCACCTCTACCTACTCTCTCCCACACAAATTGCCAAGCAAGCCATGGAAGTGGTGGCACCATGGGGACCTTCAGTCCCCCCCCGAGAGCTGCAGTGCTAATCCAGAGCCACCATCAGGACCACCTGACCCCCCCACATAAAAGGCACTGTACCCTAACAGTTCTCCACATTTGCAATCCATAGCACTAAGAACCACAGTGCAAAGGGTGTCACACTGTGGGTGTCAGCTGTGGGAGTTGGCAGTCAGCCAGCCACACTACCCAAAGTTCACAAACCCTGCCCTCATGTTCAACTGAACTGCCATACTCGGGATGCTAGATGGCCATATCAAGTTAGAGTTGATCAGTAATACACGTGTACTGTTATTACAGGTAAAAAATAACCGATCCACAATATCTGATGGTATTGTACGTTAAGTGCCAAGGCCACTAGGGAAGGAGTTTTATCTGGTGCTATTTGTTCCTTACACTATGTTCCTAACACAGTGCTGTTGTGTTAATAATTCTCTCTAGGAGGCAATAATAACCTCAGTGCATATTTGTCTATACAAAAAAACTCAGCTTAGTTATATCACTAATATAGGTATTAGATGTGTTTAGTTGTATTTCTCTAAGACGCAATAACCTGTGCATATCTGGCTATTTCAAAAAAATAGCTTGTTTGTTTGTTTTGTTTATTTAAAATGCTCTATCACGGGAAAAGAAAGTAACCAGTGGGGTCCCGCAGGGGTTGGTGTTGGGACCAATACTTTTCAACATACTCATCAGTGATATTGCAGATGAATTGGAGTGAAAGGTAAGCCTGTTTGCAGATGACATTAAACTCTGTATCAGGGTGGACATGCAGGAAGGGACCAAAAGGATGGAGCTGGACCTAAAGAAACTGGAAGAATAGTCCAAGACTTGGCAGTTGAAGTTCAACGCCAACAAATGCAAAGTCATGCACCGGGGGAAAAAGAAACCATGGGACAAATTATTCATTGGGAGGTGAAACAATAACTGTCACCAACCTTGAATGAGACCTTGGAATCATGGTATCAAATAACCTGAAGATAGGAAGGCAATGTGAAAAGATGTCACAAAAAGCCATCAGCATCCAAGGATGCATAGGCAGGGGTATTATAAGCAGAAATCAAGAGGTGATAATCCCGTTGTACAGGTCCTTGGTGAGGCCTCACCTGGAGTACTGTGTCCAGTTCTGGAGACCACACCTTAAAAAGGACATAAACCGATTAGGGTCGGTTCAAAGATGAGCTACAAAGATGGTCCAAGACTTTCACCATGAACCCTGTGAGACTAGACTTAGGCAATTAAACTTGTACTCCTTGAAACAGAGAAGAGACCGGAGAGACACAATAGAGACTTTTAAATACCTCAAAGGAATAAACTCAGCACAGGAGCAGAGCCTCTTCAATGAGAATAAAGAGACATGTACCAGAGGGCACAACAGACATTTGATGGGTAAATTCCACAGTAATCTCCAGAAGTTGTTCTTCACAGAAAGGGTTGTGGAGCCTTGGGACAGACTGCCACAGGAGGTGGTGGAGGCAAAGACGGTTAGGGAATTCAAGCTATCCTGGGATAGGCATTCTGGGATACTGAAAGAAAGAAGTATATTCTGGGGGGTAGTTAAGCAAACAAACACCTGGGCAGACTAGATGGATCAAGTGATCCCCATCTACCATCACATTCTTATGTTCTAAAATCTGGAAAAGTCCATGGGCTTATTTATACTGCAGCTCTAGGTAGTGGTTTGTGTTTAGTGATTCTCTCTAAGAGGCAATAACCTGTGTGCTTATCATGCTATACCAACAAAACCAGCTTCGTTATACTCCAACTTTTATCTGTTCTGTTAGCCTGAATTGTATACTAAAGCACATTGTCTCGTAACCAAAAGGGTGGTTCTAATCAGAGAAGCACCTTTCCCCTCTATGATCTCATCTACCCTACAAAATGTGGGTGGTAACCTTACTGCTTCTGCTCTGTGGAGCAGACCCCCCTCCTCAGAAATATGGTTTCACACCTATATCACCAGACATTTGCATTCCACAGGGGCACATATATTTTTGCCTGACAGTGGCTGCCTCTGGCCTCTCAACTGTTCCACATGCTGGCAGAACATTTGGTGACCACCTACCCTTTGTTCTACACCCCAATATAATACTCTTGAAGCCATACAGCTACTCCATCCTTAGAGCTGAAGCCTCTTTATTAACCACCCAGCTGTACTGGCCTAAGGGTAGCACAAAGCTTCTAAGAAATAATTTTAAATTCATTAAACACACTGTCATTCTGCTCCTTTGCTTGATAATGTTGACCTCAACCAAGGGCCCTCAGAACCTTGCCTAATTCCCTCTGCATTTGCTGACCTACCAGGATTAAAAATTGTTATGATCAATTTCCATAGCCTAATCAACAAGATCAATAATGTGAAAGTATGGATATGTCTAATCAGTCTTGGCATCCTACAGCTCACTGAAATCTGGCATAATAGCTCAGTGAACCACAGTGTCATAATGATCACTGGTTACACCCAATGTTGGCAGGATAGAACCAACCATGATGGTGGTATAATCCTCTATATAAAATATAAAGTCTCCTCAACAACTATCAACTCCCTGTCGTTACCCCAAGAATTTGAATGTCTGGAGGTCATGCTAGCAATATCCCAAAATGAGACCATCAATATTGTTGGCTGCTATAGGCCCCCCTCTGGTGGCCTCAAGTTAATTAGCCACCTGACATATGTTCTATGTTCTCACAGTAAAGAGATCATAATTCTGAATGATTTCAATCTAGACTGGCTCTCACCAAAATCCACTGACCTTAAGCAGCTCTGTGATGATTTTAGTCTAACGCAGGTGGCTAGTAAACTTACCAGACCTAATCAAAGGAAGCCCTCCCATTCATCACTACTGAACCTAGTGCTTACCAATATACCACATAAGATTACAGCCACAGCTGTATTCGATAATGATTGTAATGACCACAATGCAGTAGCCTGTATCAGAGGCACATGGAAATCACTCCGAGTAAGTTCCTTCCACTATAAAAGAAACCTCTCTCATTTCTGTGTAGCTAGCTACCTCCGTGATCTGGTAAACATTGACTGGCAGCACTTTTACCTGGCCCCCTCTATATGTATAGCAATAGATGTCTTCAATCAACAAATTCTCTCCATTGTAAACCAACACTCTCCACTAATTAAACAGAGTGTTAAGAGAAAGATATGCCCCTGGTTTACAAAAGAAATTAAACATGTGTTGTGAGATTGGGATAAACATTGTGCTCGTGAGGGAGCAATCTTAGACCTCGTACTCTCAAATGGGGACAGTGAGAGGATCTCAGATCTAGAAGTGGGTAGCCATTTGGGAACAAGTGACCACCAAACAGTGTGGTTCATGATAAACTCAGCTACACAGTCAAGCCATACAAAAGTGAGGGTTCTGGACTTCAGGAGGGCTGACTTTGGCAAGATGGGAGAGTACCTTAGAAAAGTACTAGCAAACAGGCTAGAAGGAGGGGTGGAGCAACAATGGGGAAATATCAAAACTGCCATCACAGAGGCAACAAGCCTTTGTGTGAAGTAAATAAACAAATCAAAATGAAAGAAAAAGCCACTATGGTTCTCAAAAGAGGTGGCAGTGAAGGTTAGGGAGAAAAAGATAGCATTTAGGAAGTATAAGGAAACACAGAAGGTGCAGGACAGAGAACTGTACCAGTTACAGCAGAAGGAAGCAGGGAGGGTAGTCAGAATAGCAAAGGCCCAAACTGAGGAAAAGATAGCCAACTCGGTTAAGAAGGGGGATAAATCCTTTTATAGGTATATCAGGGAGCGTAGAAAGACAAAGGAAGGGATAGTGAGGCTGAATAGAATGGACGGTGGGTGGGCAGAGAGTGACACTGAAAAAGCAAGGATACTGAATGAATACTTCTGTTCAGTATTCACAAACGAGGAAGTGGGGGAGGTGCCTAATCCAATTAACAGAAGCACTCTGGAGAGGGGGGTCGATCCCAGTCCTTTCACAGAAGAAAGGGTTCTGAAAGAACTCCTAAAACTAAAGGTGGACAAAGCAATGGGGCCAGATGAATTCACCCCAGAATTCTAAAAAGAATTAAGCAGAGAACTAGTGACACCACTGACTACCCTTTTAACAAATCATGGGAGGATGGTGTGGTACCTGAGGACTGGAAGAAGGCTGATGTGATTCCCTTTCACAAAGTGTGACCAAGACAGAGGCAGGAAACTACAGACCTGTCAGTTTGACCTCTGTGGTAGGGAAAGTGATGGAATCACTTCTGAAGGAAAGAATTGTTGAGTACCTAGAGGCCAGTGGGGCACAGGACCCAAGGCAGCATGGGTTCACAGAGGGAAGGTCATGTCAGATGAATCTAATTGATTTCATTGACTGAGTGACCAAAGTAGTAGATCAGGGAGGGGCTGTGGACATGGCCTACCTAGACTTTAGCAAGGCATTTGACACAGTCCCACACAAAAGATTAATAGTCAAATTAACCAGCCTGGGAACGGGTCCCAGGGTGGTAGCCTGGGTAAAACATTGGCTGGACAACAGGACACAGAAGGCAATTGTAAATGGAGTCCACTCTGAAGAAAGAGGGGTTACTGGTGGGGTACCGCAGGGTTCAGTACTGGGTGCAGTCCATTTTAGTGTCTTTATAATTGACATTGCAGAGGGACTGGAAGGAAAAGTATGCCTCTTTGCAGATGACACAAAGATCTGCAACAGGGTTGATACACAAGGAGGCATGGAAAGGATGAGAAGGGACTTGGCAAGGTTGGAGGAATGGTCAGAAGTATGGCAGCTTGGATTCAATGCAAAGAAGTGCAAAATAATGCACCTGGGAACCAAAACCCGGGGGAAGATTACACAATGGGAGGGAGGTAGTAACAACAACAAAAATGGAAAGGGACCTGGGGGTAATCATATCAGATGACCTTAAGGTTGGCAAGCAATGTGGGAAGGCGGTAGGAAGGGCTGGGGGGATACTGGGATGTATAGGGAGAGGCATCACCAGCAAAAAACAGGAAGTTGTTATCCCCCTGTACAGACAGTTGGTGAGACCCCATCTGGAGTACTGCATCTAGTTCTGGAGACCCCATCTCCACAAGGACATAGGATGGAGGCAGTTCAGAGGAGGGCAACTAAAATGGTGCAGGGTCTGCAAGAGAAGCCATATGAGGAGAGACTAAAGGAGCTTAATATGTATACCCTTGAGGAAAGGAGGGATGGGCGGACACGATAGAAACGTTTAAGTACCTCTGTGGAATCAACAAAGTCCAAGAGGGTAGCATCTTTCAGAAAAAGAGATGTGCAAGAACAAGGGGACACAATTTGAAGATAGAGGGGGGACGGCTCAGGGGCAATGTGAGGAAGTATTTTTTCACAGTGAGGGTGGTGGACGCATGGAACAGCCTTCCTGAGGAAGTTGTGGGGTCTAAAACTGTGGGAGAATTCAAGAATGCATGGGACAGACATAAGGCAATTTTTGTGGGGGTAGGAAGAAATAGGCTGTTGGTTAAATAGGATCTTCAGCTTATCCTCTAGGTAGGGAAATGGGCAGACTAGGTGGGCCAAGCGGTCCTCATCTGCCGTCAAAGTCTATATAGCAAGGAAAACTAAATTGCCCTATGACTGGATGGTGTTCAGGCAAAAAAGGAACTACTGCACCAAACTAATCCACACTGTTAAATCAAACTACTACCTAGGCCTTCTTAAAGCTAACAAAAATAACCCCTCTAAGTTTTGGCAGACAATAAATGCCTTTGAAGGTGGAGCAGCTCCCTCTGCCCTACCATGTGAAATAGAGGCAAATGTTAAAATTATTTCTGACAAGCAACTCATCCTTGAAGAACTTAATTCATATTTTGTGTCTGCTGGAATGTTTTTTGACCAATCATCCACTGCTGCAATCCCACTAGCAAAGCTTAAGCAACCACCTCCTAACTGTAGTACTAATCCACCTTTTAGTTTCCAGACTGTCACCTACAAACAGTTGGAGGATAGTCTATGTACCCTTGACATCAAAAAGGGCCCTGGAGAAGACACATTGGAACTGTTCTTAGTGCAGTGTCCTCAGTGCTAATGGCATCCATAACATACCTGTTCAACCTATCCCTCAGCAGTCATAAAATCTCCACAGTCCGGAAAACAGCTCATGCAATTTCACTTTTCAACGCTGGAGATAAGTCCAAAGCTAGTAACTATTGGCTTATATTAATCCTGCCTTTCCTAAGGTCCTGGAAGAATTAGTTAATGAGCAAGTAAGGGATTATCTATCCAAACACATCTAATTCACACCATCCCAGTCTGGTTTCAGGCCACTACACAGCACAGCTACTGCACTTATCAAAGTAACTAATGGTTGGCTCACCTCCCTAGATCAGAAACACACAGCTGCCATTTGTTGACCTCAGCAAGGCCTTTGATACAGTGGACCATCAAATATTGATACACAAGCCATCAGATATTGATACTGGTTAGTATGCCCTGCCCTGGTTAAAAAACTACGTAACGGGTAGACAACCACAAACAAAGTCTGAGGGTCTGACTGCCTACTGGGTAACTGGTTAGAACAGTGCTATAATAATAACTCCAGACAACACAGCATGGCCTGTACAGCCCTACCACAGACAGTGATAGGGGATTAACAGCGCTCTGTAGTAAGCGCGCCCCAGGGTGCTGTCCATGGTGCTATTAGAGAGCACAAGGGCAGAGGAATGCAAAAGACTGGCGAGTTGCTCCTATGGTGGGGAGGGCTGAGTCAAGGAGCAGCTCAACAGAATGGTGGTGGAGACCAGGGTTCTTATACTGGTCTCCCTTTTACTTCTTGTGGGACATGTGTTTTTGTTGTTTTTTTACAAGGAGCTGTGGAAACAGTATTCCACTGCCCCACAAATTTCGATCTTTCCTCATGATCAGCCCTCCCCATGTGAGAATCTATAAGATCTGGGTGTGCAGGGGGCAGAGCCCTCCACATGGGGGGTGTGGGGGCAGAGCCCCCCACATAAAAAAACATAATTTGTATTGTTCACCCTCAGTTGTGCATAGCATTCTATCTTGCTGCTGTAGTGGACAGCACTGTCAATACATTGCTGTAGTGGATGGCGCTGTTATTGACAGTGCTCTTCTGACCCAGTGTAGTCCTCCTGTTTACCTCTCTAAATATGTACCACGAAAATCTCTCCTTGAGCCTGTGTTCTTCACTACATATACTAATGATCTGGGAGTTGATTTAGGAGATATCAAATTGCACTGCTACTAAGGTGATGCAGTGCTGTATGCAACCAAACCCAGCTTGTTAGATTTACATAGCCTACAGTCCACCTTCAACATTCTCCAGCTAAAACTGTATGCATTCAAGTTCCTCCTTAATGAGGTCTTTGATCTTGTTGATCACACCTTACTATGGACCAAAATGTCCTCCCTAGACGTCTCCACTGAGGTTATTGCCTGGCATAACTGTTACCTCTCGGGCAGACAACAATATGTCAAGTGCTGCTCTGCAAAAGTCTGAGCTCTCCACAATCAAGATCGGTGTACTCCAGGGCTCTATCCTTGGCCCTCTTCTCTTTCCTGTTATCAATGACATCACCCGCCATGCTCCCCACTCCTCATCCCTTCTCTACACAGATGACCTTGTCCTCTACCACAGTGCCATGGACATTGCCACCCTAAACTCTACCCTCTCCTCTGACTTTTGCCATATCCCAAACTGGATCTCAGGGAACAAACTTGTACTCAATGCCAGTAAAACCCAAGCCATGCTATTTGGGTCTGCCCTTATGCTAAGGAAATGCCTCAGCCATCTAGCTGTCTCCTGCCCTGATGACTCCCCTCTTGGAAACGTCCTCTTCTTCAAATATCTGGGTATTACCCTAGACCCCTGGCTAGACTTTGACCTCCATATATCTACTACCTGTAAAGCAGCCAACTCTAAGATTGGACTGGCCTATGGAACTAGACATTCATTCACTCGCTCTGCCCGAGTTGCCATAGCCCAGGCATTCTCCTCCCAGCTCTTGCCTATGGCTCCGTTACCTATGCTGGTGCC
Organism: Neoceratodus forsteri; assembly: GCA_016271365.2. Lineage (NCBI taxonomy): Eukaryota > Metazoa > Chordata > Ceratodontiformes > Ceratodontidae > Neoceratodus > Neoceratodus forsteri. Next base: position 1,150,836,239 of record CM057455.1, on the reverse strand, counting down.
ACAAAGGCTAGTTTACACAATTGGGCAACTACTTATAACAATATCTGTTGCTTTGCTCTTGCTTCACATAGGCATACCCATCACTGCCACCTTTACAGCAGTCTAAACTGACCCGCCCATGGCTAACTTAATGCTGCTAAAACAAAATACATACTGTTTGCCCCCAGTAGCAAGCAGTCACCTGACCCCACCACCCCTGGCATTCTTACTGTATTAGGTGAAAGACTGGGACTGGTAGATACATGTAAATATCTAAGATTATGGCTAGATGATAAACTTTTGTTCAGCAACCATATAGATAATTTATGTAAGAAGCTTAGGCCTAGGGTGGGTTACTACTATAGAAGCAAATTTAATCTAACTGCAGATTCTTGTGGAACCCTAGTCAGGGCTATGTTCTTACCACTACTTGACTATGGGGATTTTATATACAGGGGTGCTGCTGCTGGTCAACTCACCAAACTGGATGTCCTGTATCATAAGGGAATTAAGCCATGTTTACACGGCAGTAGCGTTGGAAATACAAATCGCAGCAGCACAGTCCAGACCACTTGCCACCAGCAGTTTGTGTGTCTATTTGGACCCTCTCTGCACTGCTGCAATCTGTGCCAGTGAGGGGCCATGCATCACCTGGGAGCCAGACATCTGCTGGGTTGCTGTGGCGCAGGCAGTCCACACTGCCACCTACACCACTGTAAGCCACTGTCTCCTCTTGGTGTCCCCAGTTTACTAGAGAATCTGGAAGCATCTTAGTGAGCAGCTTACCCTGATCAGGTCTGTGTCTACACAGCACATTTGCACTGGAGCAACCTGAACACACAGGTTACTCCAGTGCAAATGTGACCATGTAAACATGACTTTAGATTCATTACAGGACTACCCATCAGAACCCATCACTGCTCCCTCTATGCAGCTGTTGGCTGCCTCCCCTCTCCACCGGGCACTGCAAAAACCTTTGCCTGTGGATCTACAAATCCCTTAAGCAAGATGTTCCCCTGTATATCTCAGACACGCTCTGTAAAGCCTCTAGCATTTACAACTTGACAGCATCAACCACAATGTGCTAGAAACACCAAGAATTGCTTCTAGATACAGAGAAATGGCTTTCAGGTGGCTTGCCCCAACTTTCTGGAATAAACTTCAGGCATGTCTCAAATTGCACTCCGTTGTGAGTTTAAGAACATTAAAATTCCTGATTGATCCTTACTGCTTTGATAACTGTACCTGCTCCCAGTATGTCACTGTTTCCTATTGATTTACTTTGGGTGTACTGATTTATTATTATATTATGCTTGAGAGTACATGTTTTTGCTTTTATTCTGTACCTGTTATTTCTGCTATGACCTAGCAGACTATATACTATTGTAATTTATATTATTCCTCAATCTGTACACTCATCAACGGAGTGATTTTTTTCTGTACTGCATTGTCCTAACCAGGACCTCCTTGCAAATGAGCTTTGCTCAGTGGAGCTTTTCCAGGTAAAAAACATAAAATGAAAAATGAAATAAAAAATTATTTTGCAATATTTTTACTGTGTAACCCACATCTTCAACATACTCATGTTTTTTCCATCTAATAATGACCAGTGTCATTATCAAATCCTCCTCCAAAACCTATTTTTGCCATCCTTCCACAAAGCAATGTTTTTGGTCACATTTCATAAATGACATTTTCCATGTTTGTATGCGGGAGCAACAAGTAACCCCGTATTTTGAAAACTGAAGGTCACAATCTAAGAAAGTGACAATGTTATGTATGAACCTCTTCATTTCCTAATCATGACAGTTTCTCTATTTATTTTTTTTTGCACTTTCTTTTTATGCTCCTCCACTGCCCCCTGTGCTCTGCCTCATTGGGAGCACCTGGCATCTGCCTCGGTTCCTTCCTGCCTGCCTGTAAGTAGTCCCCCATGTAGCCTTGGTCCCCTCCCAGGTGGGAACAAGGTGGGGCCCGTACACCCTGAACAATTGCCATTCATCAGGGCTACTGTGTGGGGCAGGCAGGGGACCATTGGGGTCTGTGCTGGTGCTCAATCTTCCTGGAGTGCAGGCAGCCATTTTCCTGTTTTCCAGGTGTACCATGCACTCTGACGTCAAGGCAGAGATCTGCCGATGTCCAGCACACCCAGCTCCTCTCTGTATGGCCAGGCCCTTCCTGTACTCCAGACCTCTGCCTGGAGTCAGTAGAGCACCGGACCTCATCCCTCCTCCCTCCCTGTAGAAGGTGAGCAGTCCATGAATGCTCATCCTTCTCCCCCCGCTGGCCTTCTGACTCCCCAGGCTCCTTCTTGAACCCTGGTCGCCGGCGTCCTGAGCAGTAGCACTACCGCTGCACCAGCAGGCCAGACAATTTCTCTGTTATAACTTGTATTATTGCTTTAATTATTGCCTTTGCACTAATGGTGCCAAACACCTACACAATAAATGCAAGCAAGCAAACACTGAGCATCGACAGATGCTTATTTCATTAGTTAGCCTCTGCACCCCCTTCTTGATTGCTGCAATTTCCTTTTTTATTAGTTGGCATTTGCTACCCTCTCCTGATTGCTGCAGTATCCTTCTTCTAACTTGCTATTTGCATAGCTGGTTTGCTAACTTATCCACAAAGGCTATGTAACTTCTCTTTCCACAAAAGTTGGCTAAGCCCTGGCACTGTAAGCATCAGGAGGGGCTTGGAAGGTCCGTCCTCTGGGCAGATGGCTCCAAGTTTGACTGTAATGTTCATAGTTTAAAATGGTTTCAAGCCTCAACCTGATGTCGGTCTGTTCTTGGTGAACCTAAAGGTGCTGCACCTCAAGAAATGTACATATATAGTACAGTGGTACTTGGCATTTGTATTCTCTGGAGGTATTGCAGAGCTTTGAAAAATTAAACATCCATCGGCAGAATTTTGACAAAAGTCAGAATTTCTCCTTCATGAAATTTTGGAATGCACTTTGGCAACTTTCACAGAAATTCAAACTTAGAACAGTGGAATGAATGTATGAATTATGGATTGATTTATTAAACTGCAGAAAAAAATTCCGCAGAACTGATCACTGTCCCTCAGTGTAATACATTAATTTGCAATTCATACATTCATTCTGCAGTTCCGTGAGTCACTGAAGTGTGGAATGACTATATGAATTGCACTTTAATGTATTAAACTGCAGAAGGAAATTCTGAAGAACGGATCACTGAACTGCAAAATAATTACACGTATTGCAAATTATTGTATTAAATTGCAGAATGCGGAATGGAATTCTCTCAGTCTGCTGTTCATGTGTAATATTCCACAATTTAGCCACAAAATCACATGGAACAGGGCAAAAACTCACCAAACACATGTGGAAGATTCTGATTTTCACAAAAGTGGAAGTTTGGAAAATTTTGTGGTAATCAGCCAGGAGCAAAGAATGTGCCGATGCTGGGTCAGAAACCCCCAGGAGCCATCAGTGCAGACAGTAGAGTGCAGTGGAATGGAGATCAGGCTAAGATGGAGAGCATGTGTGATGCTTAGGCGGCCCCGCTCTTAAGACTGCTTGCTGTGGGTCCAGTGGTGCTGGGCAGCTGTCAGCTGGTGGGGATTTATGGGTCCCACTGGATTCTACTGCTAAGGGCAGCAGAATGAAGAGCTGGGTTATTTCCTGCAACTGCCATTTGTTTGGTCTAGGTGGTTGTTGGTTTTCAAAAAAGCAGGTAGTTCTGCCCCCTTGCCTAATGTTCTGGAATATGGTGGTGGAGTATAACACCAAGTTCACGACTTCATATTTGACTGTTCAACGAATACAATAAGAAGGGCTGCATGTGGTGAGAGTACCTGTTTTCTTCTTATCATTGTCGCTCCTGTGGAGTAAATGAAACTTCCCAACAGCAGGGAGAAAGCTGCTGAAGGGGAAAAACTGCTATCTTTTGGAGAAAATTTAGACTTGCTTCAAACTGCACTTTAGTACAGTATCATAAACTGCATTCTTCTAAGAACTTAGGTCACACTTTATATTAGGTGTTGATTTCAAGGTAACTGCAAGCTAGGTAATCATTAGTTACATGCAACGGGGTAATTACGCTGTAGTTAAATGTCTGTACATTGCAACTGCAATGCAGTTACAGTGTAGTTAACTAACAAAGTGTTAAAAGAACTTATACATTGGACTGTTTCACAGCCCTTTTGGCTTCTCCTCTCTTCTATTTGATTGTATTTATTTTACTTATTTATATTTTTAATGGTTTCATTATTCTCTGTACAGTGGGTTGTGTTGGGGAGGAAAAGGAAACAGTAAGTTTTGTTTGGGTGCTTAAGTTAGTGAATGTCTGGTTTTATGGAGGTGTAGGTAGGCACAATGTGCAAAACAAATAAACAAATCCAGAAAATTAAAGAACCCACTCTGGTTTTCCAAAGAGGTGTCGGCTATAATTACAGATAAGAAAAAGGTTTATAGAAAGTACAAGGAGACCAAATCCAAGACGGATAGAGGATAATACAGGATTAAACTCAAGGAAGCAGGAAAAGCAATTAGGGTAGCCAAGGCCCAGATGGAGGAAAGAATAGCGCAGGGAGTGAAGAGGGGGGACAAAACATTCTCTCATTATATACATGAAAAAAGAAAGCATAAGGGAGGAATACCAGGTTAGCAACTAAAGAGGGATAGTTGGTGGAGAATGACAAAGACAAGGTGGAAGTACTCAATGAATTCTTCTGCTCTGTCTGCACCCATGAAGACAAAGGTAATGGTCCAGCACTAGCCAAGGCACATCTCAACAACAGGTCCATTGACACTAGCCCCTTTACAAAAGAAAGGGTCCTTGAGGAGCTGTCTAAATTAAAGGTGGACAAAGTAATGGGGCCAGATGGAATACACCCAAGAGTTCTGAAGGAACTGCAAGAGGAACTTGCAGCCCTACTAGCTGCAGTATTTAACAAGTCACTAGAAGATGGCATAGTGCCACAGGTCTGGAGAAGGGCCACAATTGTGCCATTGCACAAGAGTGGTAGCAGGGAGGTAGCAGGAAATTAACCGCCCAGAGAGCCCGACCTCAGTGGTGGGTAAAGTAATGGAGACACTGCTTAAAGAAAGGGCAGTGGAGTACCTGAAAGAAAGTGGGGAAACTTGACCTGAAGCAGCATGGTTTCACGGTAGGACGTGCTTGCCAAACAAATATGATATAATTCTGCGACAGGGTTACAAGAGCAGTGGACCTAGGTGCAAGCTGTGGATATAGTATATCTGGATTTTAGCAAAGTCTTTGATACGGTTCCACACAGAAGGCTAGCAAATAAATTGGAGCAAACAAGCATAGGTCAGAAAGTGGTCAACTGGATAAAAAGCTGGCTACAAGACAGGACTCAGAGTTATGGTAAATGGCATCTTGTCGCAGGAAGGGAGAGTAACCAGTGAGGTTCCACACGGATCAGTGCTTGACCCAATCCTTTTCAACATATTCATCAGTGACATCGCTGAGGGACTGAAAGGGAAAGTCTACCTGTTCCTAGATGATACAAAGCTCTGCAACAGGGTGGACACACAGGAAGGGGTCAAAGGAATGGAGGCAGATCTAAGAAACTGAAGGAATGGTCCAAAAACTGGCAGTTGAGATTCAACACCAAAATGTCTAAAGTAATGCACTTGGGTAAGAGGAACTCAGGAAATAATTATGTCCTGGAAGGGCAGCAACTGAAAAAGACAAAGATGGAACAGAATCAACTCACTCAATTGTATCCATTATGCTCCCCCCGCTTACCCTCCTCCCCCCATTCCTCTATGCTTTCCCTCTCTCTTCTCCTACCTATTCCTGTAGGTCTCCCTAGTAACATTAGCTGACATTGCTCAATTCCCTTTATTTGCTGCTCTCCCAGTGGTATTATTATACTATTACTGTAATACAGTGCAGCCTTTGGGAGTTTGTTGTATACATGTATGTGACTATTGTATTCTGTGTTGTTGTCCACCCCTTTGTTCTTTTCACTTACATGTTCTTTTCCTTTTTCTGCCACTGTACCAACAAATATTCCTGTTGTATTATTGTTCTAATTTGTATATCCAGCCAGACCCACCTTGTAAATGAGCTTGCTCAATGGTGTTCCACCTGGTAAAATAAAGACTGATTGATTGATTATGGTTTGGGACAATTTAAAGGCAGGAAAGCAATGCGAAAAAGCAGCACTAAGGGCAAGTGGCTTCCTTGGAGGCATAGGTAGGGGTACTACTAGCATGAGGTGATCATCCCACTCTATAGATCCTTGGTGAAGCCTCATTTGGAGTACTGCGTGCAGTTCTGGAGGCCACACCTAAGAAAGGACATGGACCATCTGAAATCAGTGCAGAGGAGAGCCACCAAGATGGTGCAGGGACTATACCATGAACCTTATGAAAATGGACTCAGCCAGTTAACCCTTGCAGGCCGCGGACTGATATATCAGTCCAGAACTCCAATTTGTTCTAAATCTGTCAGCAGTCTAAGGGTTAAATCTGTTCTCCCTAGAGCAGAGAAGGAACAGAGGAGACATGATAAAAACATTTAAATTTGTCAAAGGGATAAATGCAATAGGTAAGGCAAGGCAATTTTATTTATAAGGCACCCAATCCCTGAGGCTCTGGGCGCCAAACAAGAATTAATACAGGAGACATAACTTAAAACACAAAAGAAAAAAATACATAAAATACCCACAATCAATATAGAACAGAGCTTTAAAAGAAATCACTTTAAAAAAAGTCTCCAGTACATACCGGTAACCTCTTTCAGGAAAATAGGACTGCACATACAAGAGGGCACAACTTACACCTGGTGGGCGGTAAATTCAGAACCAATGTTAGGAAGTACTTTTTCACAGAGAGGATAATGGACCTTTGGAACCACTTGCCACCTGAAGTGGTGGCTGCTAAGACTGTCAGAGAATATAAATGGGCATGAGACAGTCAATGTAGGCACCTCAACAAAAGCAATAGATAGGTTGGGATAGACATCTAGGGCAGACTAGATGGACCACACAGTCTCCTTCTGCTGGCAAATTCTTACGTTCTTATTTACTTTATTAGAGTCTGTGAGATTGTAGGGTATGATTGTTTAGGATTTAGGGTGAGTGAACACACTCTGTTGTTGTCCTTAATTTTATTTGAGGGTGGGAGTTTGCTGGCGTGGTGGTTGTGTGACCAGTGTAGAAATGTATGTAGGTCTCGGGCCCCTCAGGCTTAGTTACTCCCTATCCCAGCCACTTGACCTCCACCCCTTCAATGACAGCCCCCTTGCAGGTAGGTGGGCATTGCAAGGAAGTGGGATGGTAGGCAGTGGGGGGCAGGGGGTACTAATGGGAGGGCACTATATGGGTAGTGAGGACCAGGAGATGCCCTTTGCTTCCCATACCCAGGGTTCCTACTGGACTGAGTGGGGAGGTAACCGTTAGGCCAGTAGACCCCATTCATCTCCTAAAGGCAGTGCTATCAATATGAGATTAATCAGGAACAAGACTGCAAGTATACTGGACTTGATGTCTTCAGTTGATCTGGCTTGCATCACAGAGACCTAGCTGAGTGACGATGCTGGTCCAGTTCTGGGCATCAGTCACAGCCAGCTCTCCATGGTTCACTACCCACAGAAGGATCACAGGGGTGAGGTGACCATCTGTTTTAGGTCCTGTTTGAACTTTACTGTACACCCAGTGGGAGTTACTTCATCACTGCAAAGTGTGGCCTTGAGTGGGGTCTAGGTGTTGGTTGTAAGATCCTTCATGTATACCAGCCTTTGGGGTACAAGAGGGAATTCTACAGCAAATTGTGGACTTCATCACCGAGAAGGTATTGGAGTCACCCAGATGGTTGGTTCTGGACATCTTTAATGCCTGAATCAATGGTGAACTCTAGCAGTTTAGACAGGATTTCCTCCAGTTGATGGAATCATTAAGCCTTACACAAGTAGTTACTTCTACATCTCATCAATGCAGACATGCCTTGGGACTTAGTAGTCTCACCAGGGATTGAGATTAACAGCCATGCCCTCGATCCAGTCTGCTGGTCAAATCGCTGCACAGTGAATTTCTCATTCAGGAGTGCCCCCTTGTAATCACCTCCATTGGAGATGGTCTATTACTGCCCTTTAAAGGGGTTGTCCCCAGCAGGACTTCAGGTGGTAATGGACCTCTCGGATGTGGTGGCTGTTTGTAAGGCAGGATCAGAGGAGGTAATGGTGGCTTATAACAAAGCTATTAACTCAGCCCTGGATTCTGTCATATCAGAATGTACAGTATATAACCCCAGACATCTCGTTTAAGATCCCTGTGGTTGGAGTGTATTGAAAGATGCACTAGTGAAGCCACTTCTGAACAAGACATCCTTGGATGTGGACTGCTTAGACAATTTTAGACCAACCTTCCCTTCTTGGGAAAGGTTATCAAGAAGATGGTGGCACTGCAGCTCGAGGCACACCTCATGACCTCAAACATCTATGAACTGCTCCAACCTGGATACAGGTATAGGCACAGTGTGGAGACCTCCTTGGTCAGTGAGCATAATGACTTCTTTAAGGCAAGAGAAAGAGAGGAATGGTCAGTTCTTATTCTACTTGGTCTCGCCTCAGCATTTGACACCATAGACCATGGATTGTTGGTGGATCACCTAAGGGAGTATTGTGGAATCACAGGCATTGTCTTCAGCTGATTTGAGTCTTCTTTAGAGACAGGGTGCAGAAGATAATGATGGGGAATTTCTTCCCACTCCTGAAACCCCTGCTCTGTGGTGTACCCCAGGGTCAATTCTCTCACCTATGTTGTTTGCAGTGTACATGCTGCCTCTGGGTGAGAATATCAAAAATATCAGACTGGGTTTACAGTGCTACATAGATGACACCCAGCTGTAGTGTACCTGTCATTTGCACCTGGGATGCCTGGCATGGTTGATGTGCTAAATTTGTGCCTAGCCAAGATTCAGGACTGGATGTCCTCCTGCTGAGTAAGACTCCACCTAGATAAGATGGAGGTATTAGTGCTTGAACCTGGACAACAGCAGGGTACAGGAGCTACAGAAGTGATGACTGGCCTGCTGCTTGGTCCCTCCTACCCGTAGCCTAAGTCAGGTTTAAGAACCTGGATGTCATTCTGGATAAAAGACTGACACTTAAGGATCAGGTGTTGTCCATAGTCTGGAGTAGCTTTTATCATCTCAGGAATATCGCCCAGAATAAAACCTTGATCCCACTACATGACCCATTTTTGTGACTTCCAGACTCTGCTCCTGTAATGTTCTGTGTCTCAAGGTTAGCAGAGAGATCCTACATCACCTGCAGCTGGTGCAGAATGTAGTGACCAGGTTGCTGACGGGCCTTCCAAGGTCCTGTCACATAACCCCTGCCCTGTGTAAACTGCACTGGCTGCCAATACTGTGGCAAATGACCTTCAAAATCAGTTTACTGACCTACACAGCCCTATACAGACTGGTCTTAGGTTATCTCCCCTGATCTGAACCATACTCCTCACCCTCTCCGGTGCTCCAAGGTGGGCCTCCTAGCGGTTCTCAGGGCTAGGTTAAAGTCATCAGGTGATTGAACTTTTGAAGTTGCTGCCAAGTCCTGTGGAACTCGCTCCCAAGATTTTTGAGGGAGGCCCCCTCGTTGGGGGCCTTTAAGAGGAACCTAAAGACCTATCTGTTCAGGAAGGCCTTTGGATTCAATTAGTTGCTTCCCCCACTGGCTGCTATTATACTTACTTGTTCTGTTTTAATAATTTATTATTGATTTCTCTTAATTTAGTCTGCTTTTATTACTATACTGTGATTTATGTATATTTTGATGATGTACAGCACTCTGAACACCAGGGAATGAGCACAAAACAAATAAAATTAGCCCTACTTACTACTGCCTTGTCCAGTTCCTCCAATGACCAGAGTCAGAATTTAATTTCACTGGTGAATGATGAAAGACAGAACATGGCCATAGCTAAGGCAGTACAGAAGTCACCAGTGTCAGACAGATAATGAAGTTGTGGATAGTGTTAGCAACAAACAGTTGCAGTCTGATAGGTGAATATAGTGACTACTCTATTCTGGTGACATCATAAAACATATGAGTTCCACGTTCATTGCTCATTGATTCCACTCCCTTGGTGTTCCAGTAGTAGCTGTAAAAAAATGCTTATATTAGAATAGAGCCAACTGAGTGACAGCTCTTTTACTGTGACTTCCTAGACAAGTTACATCGTAGTTACAAATAGATATACAACATAAATTACATATAAATAAGAATACATAGAGATTGATAACTTTTATGAATGAGGCAGAAATATAAAAGCAAGAGGTAACATGAGATCTTTCATTGGGACAGTTATTCAAGTGATAATGTGCTCGTTTTCTCATGTATGAGGCAATAATGTCACTGTCAAGTGAATAGAAGGACAAGTATCCTTATGCGACAAGCACATTATTGCCAAGAATAGTGAGCCAGCTAGCACATTAGCACTAGTATGCATCATATGCTTCAAACACAAAGTTAGTGGTACTGCTTTTATCCTTAGTTGCTGATTTGTTAGTTTTCTACTTGGTGGAAACGTATCTCATCCCTTACCTAGCACTGCACTTGCTTACAGTTGCTGCTGTGATTTCAGACCAATTAGAATGTATGGTAGGATGAAGATGCCAATACTATCATTTTATTGACAATAAGATGACTGTTCTGAGCTCTCAGCAGTCATTTAATTGAGAATAAAATGAAAGTTTTGAGTCTGCTGTGGATTAAGCTGTTTGTAACTCTGGCTTCAGAATAGAGGAGAGGGCCCACGTGTACAGTAGCATAATACTGTACATGGTATTTTCACATGCAAGTGTGTCTGCCTCCACTCTTTTGAAACTCTGGTCCCACATGTTGATTCAAATTTTGGAGATGGCAGTGTTGTCTAGTAGTTAGAGCATCAGCTTAGGAAACAGAAGATCACAGGTTCAAACCTCAGCATAGCCAAATACTCACTGTGTGACCATAGGCAGGTCACTTGACCTCCAAGTGCTTCAGTCCACCCAGCTTATAAATATGGATAAGTTTAGCAGGACCCCATTGGAAGCGAGATGCTGCATCTCAGCTAGGCCGCCCTGGGAAAATAAAAAATAAAGTAAAATAAAATGCTATTTGTTACCTAAGTATGGTACATGTTTTTCAAAGGTGCTACAGTATTACCTTTTTTACTAGATTATGATCACTGTCTATTGTTTTTGGCATTTAATGTTTGTCCTTATCTGTTTATTGCATACTGTTTTGCCCAAGGGCTCCCACAACAAGATGTAGCACCTCATGGAGCTATCCTGGTGAACAAAATGTTGACAATAAATTGGACAGCACCAGCTCCTGTAAAAGGAATTTAGCTCCAGGGATCCTACTCATTTAACTAAATAAATGAAAGAGTTTTGGACCAAGATGAATGACAATATTATTTAAAACACACAACATTTTCAGTATGTTGCAAAATGCAACGTGATTCCAATGGTAAAGCAGGTAATCCATATTATTAATAATTGAACAAAATGTACAGCACTGTATACTATGCTATTACTAAGCAAAGATACAAGCAATTGGTTACTCTCAGAACTTTTTTTTTTTTTTTTATCTCCCTGATTGAACTATAAATCTCCTCATATCCTCTGGTGAATCTTTCTGAAACTGTCTAAATGTGGAAAGGAAATCGCTTTCCTCATTGATTCATTTTTCTAATGCATGTCTTATAGTGTATCATTTTGTTTTTGTCTTGTAGAAAGCGAGCTGTAAGAATGATGATTTCAAGAATGTTGGGACACAGGAATCCAAGGTGTACCCAAAGCCAGCAAGTGACCAGCAGCAAGGTTAGCCAAGCCATCCTCTTATTTAAGTAAATATGAAACATGAAACCCATAAAACAAGCTAAGAGTTATAGTCGCATTTGTAAGAATGTTACCTCCTAAATGGATGAGTGTGTAGCCTAGTGATTTCAGAACAGAGCCATGAACATGAAAGCACAGCAGACCGGGGTTTGAATCCCACAACTTCCACTTGCCTACTGTGTGACCCTAAGAAAGTCACTTAAGCTCCCTGTGCTCAATTCTCTCATCTGGGTCACACCTGGAAAACAGCTTTGGCTCAGTGTGCCTTTTCTGGCCAAGAATTCTAAATAAAAAAATTTAATAAAAAAAAATTCTAATATAAAATTAAATTAAGGCATTTCTCTTTGTAACCCCCCTACAAATGGGGGTTCCCAAAAAGTCTTCCTTGAGCTTGCCTAAATGCTCACTGCCAGGCTGGTGTCCTACATTTTAGCAGTTTAAATGTGATTGCCAGAGAGTGCTTGTATAGCCTCTGTGTACTATCTCTTTAAGAGCTGCCTGGATTGCAGTCATAAGTAATCTGAGAGAGAGCTCTGTTGAAAGATGTAACTATTTGCTGAAAATCATTTAGAGTGATAATGATAATATAGTTTGTCTAACTTGTCTTCTTTGCTGCAAGAACTGTTTTGTTTATCTCCACTATCTTGGTCCTGGACTGTGAATTGGACCAGTCAGTTCTGGTGGGACTTAAAATGGAGCCGGACTACAGGAGCTGTCTGGAGTCAAAATCTGTAGGAATTGTAGTTTTGGTCTTTTGGCGCCTTTTTGCACCTAAAGGGGGGGCCTTTGTTGTGACTGACAGGAGGATCAGCCAACCGAACTTTTTGGATCTTGGGGAATTTCCTAGGCTGCTGCAGCTAGTTTCAGTTTTGAGCTGAGAAGTGAAGAACTAACAGCTCAAGTGATTTTGAACAGCAGTTCTGTGTAGTTTTGCATGGGAGAACTGTGAAAAGGCTGCGTTTTGGCCTGCCTGCTATCCCTGAGAGGGAAAATAGAGTTTATTCGGACTGAATCCGAGTTGTGAAGACTATTTAAGCAACTGGACTGTGACCAGGCTTTAACCTGAAGAAGACTGAAGATTTGCTGAATGCGATCGGCCTGTCAGGATTTCCAGCTGTTTTTGAATCCCCGGTTTGTGCACAGACTTTGCGATCGTGACCGGAGAGCAGTTTGCCTGGTACAGTAGAATTTCCTTACATGTAAATGTGCTGTGTATTGAAAGTGGGTCGTGATTTGGTTCCCCACTGTGTGAACTGTGTTCTGCTTGCTGGAAGCTTTATCCAGCCTAATCAGACTGAATCCGTGTTCATCTCCATTCGGCCTGGGCCATGCCACACTGGCCCTGCCAGACTACCCCACTGCACAGAGAAAGCCACCAACGAGAGACCTGCCTGGGGTCAACCCCCTACTCCATGCTTGAACAGGAATGATGCCTCGACGAATCATGTGGGCCCTGCTTCTCCTGGCACTCCAGATTAACCACCTGCTGTCTCGATTTTCGTCCAGCCTGTGTCCAGTCTTGGGTATCGTGAGTAATCATCAGGGTAGGTCCCTGCAACCACAGCCTAATCTAAAAATGTGTCATCTGATTGTCTTGTTGTTTTCTTTTCACAAACTGAGCCCTCCGGCTCTGGATTACAAATAGTGTGTGTTGTGCATGTTGTTTTCTTCCATCACAGGGCCCCAACCAGCTGCAACGTTCCTGACTAGCCCACTATTCTCCATCTGGGTACCCAGAGTGTGTGACTGTTTATGGACCCTGAAGTGCATGCATAACTGTTTGATTGATAGAGCCTTTAAGCAAATTAACCTGATTACACCCCTCCCTTGTTCAAGCCCCTTAAATAAATCAGATCTAACTCTTTTTTGCATTTACCCTGACTGTGGTTCCAGTTTGTGCAAGAGTACTGTACTGCTGTTATTTGCTGTGTATAACCTTGTTTTACAGGGGGTCTCCAGGGCCGGGCCAGAGGAAAGCCCTGGTGGTAAGTGCAAACAGTGTGGGTACTTGTGTGGTGTATCAGGGGTATTGTGAAAGTGATTATTGTGTATTGTTCTGGCCACTAGTAAGGAAAGAGGGAGGTTACAGTGTCCCGGAGGGCGGTGCCCAGGTTAGCTTGACCACTACCAACCCTGACCTCCGGGTGGAGGCACCTGTTTCAGAACTCAGGCCCCTTAACCTGCTACTAGCCAAGCAGGCAGGGGTAGTAACCCTTGGGATATCGCCACCTAGGTGTTACATCTTAACGCTGGCTCACCTGTTGCCTTCTCTCTCAGATTTCTAAAGGTCATAAAGACAATTTTCTGTGTGGTGTTTTTCCTGAGTTTTCCCTTTTACAACGCAAAGCAAATTTACTTTTAATTCACCCTATCCCAGAAGCACTTGGCACTTATACCATTTTGCCACAAAACACAAACATGAATGATTTACAGAATGAAACAGGCAAGGTAACAGAAAACAACAGGAAAACTGAGATGGTAAAATCCTGCAAAATTCACAAGCAGGCTAGAAGCTGACTCCTGAGTATCTCAAAGCCTAGATGTCACCAGAAGCTTGTTTAAATACTTCAAACCTTAGCCCCTTCTTAAATGCCTCCACCAAGGAATAACTCCACAAAGCCCTATCCATCAACTGCCTTACTAGGGATCTAGAAGTTAACAGCAAGTTACAGTAGCTTCAATGGAGAGAAGAGGGTGGCCCAGACTACACAAGACCAATAGATCTTTTAGGTAGACTAGACCCAATCCATGCAAGGCTTTTTATTTTAACATTATCTTGAAAGTGGTGGAGCACTGAATTGGCAGCTGTTGCAGTTTGCAAAGGACAGTAATTATTTGTTTGGAGGCTTTAACTCTAGAAATCAATCTTATCACAGTGTTCTACATCAGCTGCAAGCAGTGCACCTACATTCAAGATAGCCATAGGTACATAGCATTGCAGTAACTGAGTCTAGATATCACAAAAGCATGTGCTAGGGACACCAGGTAGTTGAGTACTAGATAAGGACTGATCCAGGCGACACTCCTTAACTGGAAACATCCACTGAGAAGACCAGCCAACATCTGATGTTCTAGATGTTGTCCACAATTACACCCATAGTTGTAACCCTGTCTACAACTCATAGGGGGAAATAATTTAAAGATGAAACAACTGGTATACTACCAGTCATTGCCAATTCACTATGACCCAGTTCCGCCACTAGAATCTCCGTCTTTCCTGGATTTAGGCTCAGCCAAATGGAAGCCATCCAATCAGAAATTTACTTCAGGCATCAGTCAAGAACAGAACTGCACAATGCCCATCTGACACAAAAGACAGGTGCAACTGGGTATCAGCTGAATAGCAGTAAAGGTCCAACTTGTACCATCTAATGACTTCTCACAATGGTAGCATGTATACGGCAAATAACATGGGGGGGGGGCAGAATCGATCCCTGAGGCACCCCCCAACTGATCGCAGCAGACTGTGAGGAACAAGTTCCCAAAGCAATCTATGGGGACCTGCTGGTTAGAAAGGACTCAGACTACTTAAAAGCTGTTCTGCTGAGCCCTTCACATTGCCTCTGGTGACCTATCAAAACCCAATAATCCACAATATCAAACACCATCGAGAGATCAAGAAGAACTACAATAGCATTCCCCTCGTATCTCATCAGGAAAAGGTGAGGTTTCCATGCTATGCCAAGCCTTGAAACAGACTGGAATGGCTCATAGATGTAATATTTTTTAAGATGAGCCCATAATACTTTAAAAGGACACTGTCAACCTGCCAGGACTCCCCTCATAAAAAAAAAATAAATAAATACGTTTTCAACCACACATGAATTCAGAGCCCAGTTAAAAGATTGTTGTTGTTGTTGTCCTGTGGCTGCTTTCCTAAAACTGTTATTTTCATGCAGAGATTAACAGGAAAAAAATGCAGCAGTCCACTATTTTGGTGGACTGTTAGAAATTTGATGTGGGTATGTTATTAATGCTAGGTCATCACTTTTCTAAATAATTTATCTTCATCTGTCAGCAGCATTTCTAAAAAGAGCAAACGTGTATATTTTAGGGGAAATTTTCAAAGGAGATGCACCACAGTGCGATATTCAAAGGGAGGCGATGCATCACACATCTCCGGTTGTGCCTAAGTGTACAGATAATGTATGTGACCCATCTCCAGGGGGCAGGCCCATGAACATGTGGCACATCCCCATATTCAGTAGAGATGTGCGGCGCAGCTGCCCGTACATCTCAGAGATGTGCCGCACAAAGTTGGGCATGGAAAAACCATGCCTAAGTCCCAGCCACCCACAGGTGGGCTGCTGTACTGCACACAGCAACCGCCAGCTCCTGCAGCCCGGTGGCAACACCCCCGCCATCCCTGAACCCTGATCACGGTGTACATATACGAATATTAACATACCCAGTCCTTGGTAGTCTAATGGAACCCCCATCCCTAACCCCGTTCGCAGTTGCTGTATGTGTGCCCCCCTTTCCATAGTGTAGTGGCTCTCTCTCCATCCCGATACCCAGTCGAAATATAATTTCAACCCCCACCCTTTTCCACAGTGTAGTGGCCCCCTCCCCATCCTGATCCCCATTTCAAATATAATTTCAACCCCACCCTTTTCCATTGTGTAGTGGCCCCCCTTCCATACCAATCCCCATTCACATAAAAACAAAATAATTTCCCCAGCCCTTTTTCCATAGTGCAGTGGCCCCCAACCCCACTACCCACTTAGGCAGCCACACCCCACCCCGCTCCCCCTGTCCCAGCATGGACAGTCAGCCGACGAGCAGCACAGCCCTCCACACACCTCCATGGATGCCCATCAACTGAAATGTCAATGAATGACAGCTTATAGTAATCACTACAAGCCCATTGGTTGACACTGTCGATCAACGGGCTTGCAGTGTGTACTGTAAGCTGTCATTCTCAAAGTTGTGAATGACGGCTTACAGTACACACTGCAAGCCCATCACAGAAGCTACCCCAGTTACAGAAAAGTGGGTAAGGGAAGTTAATACTAGCAGGAGTGTCAATTTGGATAATGTGGGTGCATTTAAAGGGGGGAGTGCTGGTGCCAGCCTGTTGGCACAGCAGTAGTGCTTTTGCTCGTGACATCAATGACCTGAGTTTGGGAATGAGCTTGGGTCATCAGGGGCTGGCTGGGGGGAGGAGGATTGAGCATCCCAGGGAATGCTCTCTTCCTCAGGGGAGGGAGGGTAGCCTGCTCCGCTGCTGTAGTGCCACCTGGTTGATCACAGGTGGCAGTGCAGTCAGAAGCAGCTTGTGAAGAGGGGGGATGTTTGTTGGTGCCATGCCACACATGCTTGTGTGTGCACACAATTATGCACTCTCACCGCTGATGTCTATGGGGAAGGGACATAAAAGCAGAAATAACCTGGCTGGCAGGATGAAGCCGGCTGCCTGTAGGATCCGCAACTAGTTACTCAGGTGCCAGTTCCACACACCAGATCGGTTCTGCAGCAGGGAGTGAGGGGGGCCTCTGCTACCTCCACCAGAGGAAATTAAGCTCTGGGGGAACTCTAGAGGTGAAGGTAAGTCCTGGAAGACCCCAGGGTGACAGTGCTGTGGCGGCTGAGCAGATGGGCCAGATCAGAGGTGAAGGGCGCAAAAACAGCATTAGCTGCAAAAGGGCTAAATGCTAGATTGGGGAGGGGGATATAGGTGAGGCACAGAAGTTGGTTTGACTTAAACCCAGAAGTTTAAACACAATTAGTGAACTACAGGTACGGCTGGCAGAGTCAAAGCTGAATGCAGCTGCCATCACAGGGACTTAGGCTGATGGCAACAATTACTGGGATTTATGGATTCTGGGGTATGCCTTAAATAGGAGGGCAATAGGCATTTGGAGGGGGGATGGGGTGGCACTATACATTAGGGATGGAATCAAGGTGGCAGAGGATGGGTCTATTAAACTGGGGGGATGGGATAGTTGAATCTGTCTGGATATAGCCCACAACAGCTGTTGGGAAAATAGTTCCATTATGGGTGGGCTACAGACCGACATGGGAGCATGGGGAAGGAGACAAAGAACTGATGGAAGAAATCAGAAAGTGAGCAGCAAAGGGAGATAAGGTGTCCGTTATATTAAAGAGACCACTCACCCCCTTGTTAAGGCACACAAACCAAGAAAAATGCCTGCGTCCAGGCATTTTAATCAACGCTTCTTTGCTGGAAAGTGCAGCACAACAAAACAGAGTGCAGCCAAACCTGCTGTCTTAAGTTTCACCCAATTACAGTGAGCTTCCTCAGAGACTCTGAGGAAGCCCGCTGAGATTGGATGAAATGTAAGACAGCTGCTTTGGCTGCACTCTTATTTTTTTGTGCTGCACTTTCCAACAAGGACGCATTGAAATGCCTGGAATGAACTACTGACTCAAGCATTTTTCTCGATTCGTGTGCCTTAACAGGGGTGACTGCTCTTTTTAATCTGACCTGTAGCTTCTTGAGAGAAGCACCACCTTCCCTGTTGCCCACCTCCACTGCCTAAGGAGATAAGGTGTAAGTTGGGGACCTCAGTCTGCCAGATATATATTAGGATATCTCAACAGCTATGAGCTCCAGGAGTCAGGCAGTGCTGGATACTGTTTAGGAATGTCTTATGTTGCAATTGGTTAAAGATCTTACATAGCAAGATGCCATACTGGATTTGGTACTTACCAATTTGTAGTTAGTGGGAGCAGTCACTGTAAGGGAACTGTTTAGGTCCAGCGACCATCACACTGTGGGTGGATCTGGCAAAAGAACTATTGGTCATTCCTCAAAAGCAGTGATAGAAATATAAAAGTATAGAAAATGATGGCAGAAAAAGACAGATGGTCCAATCAGTCTGCCCATGGTTCCCTATCTAACTTTGGGACCTATTGTCCACAGAGGGTTTTAGCTGTCCCTACCAACCCCCTTTTCCACTCCCTGTAACTGTCATCCTGAGTAACCACTATACCATTCACTTTATCCCAACTATGCTTGAAATTAATAATGATTTCAGTGCTAACCACCTTGACTGGTAGACTGCTCCATGGTTTCACCACCCTTTCTGTAAAATAATACTTCCTCATATCCCTCCTAAAACTCCCTCCTGTCAGTTTCCACTCATGATTTCTTGATCTTGAACCATTACTCATGCTGAATAATTCCCCCAGTTCACCTTGTTTATTTCTTTCAGGAACTTGAAGGTCTCTCTTGCATCTTCCCTTTCCTGTCTGGTCTCCAGTGAGTACATGTTACGTGCCTTGTGGTGATCCTAACAAGATCTACCCTGTTGGCCCTGAATCATCTTTGCTGCACTGTCTCCAGCCTTTCCTTATCTTTCCTGAAGTGAGGACTCCAGAACTGGGCACACTGCTCCAGCTGCGACCTCACCAAAGACCTATGAAGAGGTATTTCCTTTTTTCTTCTGTTGTAAGTACCCCTCCCAAAACAGCTTAGCATTCTATTTGCCTTACTATAGGTCTTGTTGCACTGGCTTGATTGTTTGAGGGTGTCACTAATTATAACTTCTAGGTCCTGTTCCTCAGCCATAGTGCTAAGTCTTACCCTACCCATCCAGTACTCTGTCCTGGGGTTATTATTACCTAGGTGCATCACTTTGCACATTATGGCATTGAATTTCACCTGCCAAACCTTGGACCACCTCTCTAACCCTCACAAGTCACTCTGCTTTTTCCCGATTCCTTCATAACTATCCACCCTCCCACAGGCCTTAGTGTCATCTGCGAAGAGGCATAGCCTGCCCCGGATTCTTTCTCCAATTACATGTATGAATATATTGAAGGGGACAGGGCCCAGGACAGATCCCTGTGGGAGCCCACTTGTGACCTCCCTCTCTTCTGATTTGATCCCATTAACCACAGCTCTCTGCTGTCTCCACTTTTGCCAATTACCTACCCATCGACTATGTCCCTAGCTGCACCCAGATCTTCCATCTTCTTCAGCAATTGTCTATGAGTCACTGAGTCAAAAGCCTTGCTGAAAGTGAAAAAGAGTAAATCCTTTGCATGGTCCCTATCCAATGCCCTCATCACCCAGTCAAAGAGAACTACAGTTGCAGCCATTGCCATGGTCAGATATTTCCTGAAACTTCTATTATCTCTATGGAAAATCGTACTTGCATACAGGACCACCAGACAAAATCTCTTTGGAAATGTCTGAAAATATCTGACCATGTCAATGGCTGCATTTATATCAGATTAGTCTGACAAGAACTCCCTGCCACAAACCCGTGCTCTTTACCATCCTGGAGACCATTGCTCTCCAGGTTTTCCACAAGGCCTGTTTAACCAGTGACTCCATCAGCTTCTCTACTACTGAGGTAGGACTGACAGGTCTGTAGTTCCCCCCTTTGTTCCTTGTCCCCCCCCACACACACACACTACCGGAGTGGAACTTTGTCCTCCACCCTCCAGTCCTTTAGTATTACCCCCCTCCCCATCTGTAATGAGCTATTGAATAGTCCTACCAGGAGTTCAGCCAGTTCTGCTGCCAGTTCCTTGAGAACCCTCAGATGCATCTCATCTGGTCCCAGGGCTTTATCTATCTTTAGGGCTGCTAGCCCTTTCCAGACCCTTCTGCATGTAAGTATTGGCTACTTCATCTCCGGGACTCCCTTTGTGGTTGATTTGATGACACTGTCTGGCAAGGGCCTGCTGTTTTCCCTTGTGAAGACAGTGCAAACGTAATTAAGTATGATAGCCTTTTGCATGCCCTTCTCTATCACCCTCCCCTCCCCTCAAATAGCATAACAATTCCCTCTCTTATCTTATTTTTCCCTCTAATAAACCAGGATTGTTTGTCTCCACTCTTGACCCCCTCCACATACGCAACTCAGTGTCTGCTTTTGCCTCCCTAAGTGCCCTTTTGCTACCTGACTTCTCAGTATGTATTCTCCCCATTCTTTCTCCTCCTGCTTCTCTTTGTACCTGGTAAAGGCCTTTCTGGGGTCCCTCATTGCTTCCCTGACCATTTCCAAGAACCATAATGGTCTCTTGTACTTTTGTTACTTTTGGTTACTGTTCTCATGCATAACAGATGCCTTGAGAATGGCCCCCTTTATTGCCTGCCATCTCTCTTGCACACCTCCTATGCTGTCTACTGTAACTTATCCCAGATGTGCTCCCTCAACCTGGTGAAATCCACCCTTCTGAAATCAAAGACCTCAATTCTTGATTGGGATTTTCTGGTCCCAACGGACAGTTCAAACCAAATGGAGTTGTGATCGCTGTTCTCTAGTGGCTCCTCTATTCTTCCAGCTACTACTACCTCTGAGTTGGTGAGCACCACATTGAGAATGGCAGTCTGCCTGGCGGGTTCCTTAACTAGCTGCACCAGTAGACAGTCCTGGAATGTATCCAGCAAGGCTCGAGTTCTTGTGTTCCTGGCCACTTGAACATTCCAATCAATATCAGGCAGATTCAGATAACCAACTACCACTACTTGCCCCTTTACCATTCCCTTTCCAGTTCTTCTCCAAGCTCCCTGTCCCTCTCTTCTCCTTGCCCTGGTAGTCTATAGATCATCCCCAACCATAGTTTCTTGCCTGACACCATCGTGAGCTATACCCACAGCAACTCTGTCTCCCATTATTACCTCTGATGCACCCATCTTCCACAGCCTCAATGCCATTCATGACATAAAGGGCTAAGCCTCCCCCTTACCATTTCCTCTACCCCTTCTAAACACTGTGTACCCAGGGATTGTCAGGTCCCAGTCATTATTTTCTGAGGTCTAAGTTTCTGCGATGGCACAAGGTCCATCTCAGTGTCTGCCATCATTGCCTGGAGCTCACTGATTTTATTACTCAGGCTCCTGGTGTTAAGACAGACCCTCTTCTATCTAATCCCTGAACTCTTTTTGCTATTTGCTCGTCTTCCTCGCGTATTCTTTCCTGGTCTTCTTAGTTTCTTGTTTTTGTGGTGATTGCACACTTTCTGTTCCCCCTCTCTATTGTCCCTTTCCCTAGCCCACTTTAGACCTCACCCATGTTTTACCCAGTCTGCAGTTACTAGCCTCCAAATATTGTGGATTACTAGCTAGATTCCCCTTCCTCTCTCCTATCACCATGATTCCCCTAGTCTCAGTCTACCCTGCAGTCAGTTCCACTGTCTGATGTAGATTTCAAACTTCAACCACAGTGCACTGGCCCCTTCTTTTGTCAGGTGCAGTCTGTCACTCTTGAAGAGCCTCCTGTCCCAGAAGTCCCCCCAGTCCCTCACAAAGTGGTAACCCTTCTTCTGACACCATTTTTAAGCTACCTATTAAACTCCTCTATCTCATCCCTTCTAATTCTATCATTTTTCCCCTCCCTGCCCCACACAGGGAGGACTTCGGAAAAGGTCAGGGAGGCTAAGTGTGCCATCAGTCTGTTCTCCAGTCTGTGAAAGTTCTGTTTCACCATTTCACTGACTGGTTCACCAGATCATTGGTACCCATATGTATTAGCATTGCCAGCTTCCCTTCCCTCTCTGTCATCCTCCCTATCCTGTCTAAATCCCAGATAGTCAATACACCAAAAAGGCACTTGACCATCCCCCTCCCATCCAACCCCCTCCTACCACCCTCTCAACTCCCCTAATCACTGAGTCCCCTAACACTAAAACTGTTCTGGTAGACATGATCCTGTTCATCCCCTGGGGTGCCATTACGTTGTCCTGCCCTTTTCCTTTGACTGACTCAGAATCCCCGCAGACGAGTCAGGTATCTGAGTCTGCTCTAGGGATGCAAAGCAGTTTGTCAGCTGAATAGTGTTGGTCTGGACAACCTCCCTGTGGCAAACCCTGCCTCCCTTCCCCCTACCCCTCTCCCTCTCCATCACTCTCCACCCCCTGGATCAGTGGGCCTCTGGGGAAGTGGGGTGTGTGGGGAGGCTCCAACTGACCTGGTGATACAGCTGAGATTTCTCTGTTTTGCTATCACCAACTGAGCATGGAGCTCCACAGAGGTCCTACAGACAGCCCTCCTCCAAAGCATATCTGTAGAGAAGAGTGCCCACAGCTGCCACAACTGACTGTCTCTCCTCTGTACCACATCCCTAGACAGGACCTATGATTAAGGCCATACCTAGCTGATTAGGATATCTGATATTTAACTATTAACAGTAGCAGTAAGCAAACATTGACTAGTTTATAGTTTCATAGTTTAGTTTACAAATCCAATCAGCCACAAGGCCGTAAACAGACTTGCCATCTTTTAGTGGATATACTCCCACTTCCTGTTTAGGGACCACAAATATTAGCAAGGGCTACTAAAAAATACTTAAGATAATAAATACACGCAGACCCCACATAGGGAATAACTGGAACCCTAGGGCAACAAGCATTATCTCAGCTGATATCTGTGGGATGGTTAATCGAGGGTAAACAAAAAAATCTTGATCTGTGTGTGTTTTGGGGGAAAATAAGGGTACTAGTTAGAGAAAATTTGAAAGACACAAACCACATAGTAGGGGTGGAGGAGCAATGGAGCAGGTTAAAAGATGCATTCCTGGAAGCAACCAAAACTTGTAATAAAGAAGGACCCAAAAAGGAACAAGCACAAAAGATGCATTTGGTTTTCAAAGTGTGTGAGGGAAGCAGTGAGGGTGAAGAGATGGGCCTTCCTTGAGTATAAGAGGATAAAAGTGGAGGAATCCTGGCAGGAATATCAGGCTGAACTCAAAAAGGCCAGAGTGGAGGTTAGGAAGGCAAAGTCAGATACTGAGCTGAGGATTGCTGGGAGAGTAAAAATTGGAGAAAAATAATTTATCCACTGCTAACCTCAAGGCTTTTTCACCCCCCCCCCTTTGTAGTTAGCTTCACTCCACGCCAGGTACTGTACTGGGAGCCATATTAGTTCAGTGATTTCTTGAAGCCAAATCAAATTTATGGGCCCTAACTCAAAATCGAATTGAAGTTGCCAATGGACACCTCCTTCTCTCACCCTTAGTATGCAAGCATACAAATGTGTCGGCTGGATACTCATGTAACATGAATCATATTACATAACCCTATATTGCATTCTCCCTCAGAAATCATATCTAGTCTTGCTTAATTGATAGTCTGTACACTGCAGGCTTCCACAGTCTCATCCTGTTCTAAGGGATTGTAAACCCATACGAAGACGAGGCCTTCTGATTTAAGATCTTAAAGCTTAGAAGGGAAATTTAGATGTTTCCTCTTTTAAAAGACTTGACTGTGTGAATCAAAAATGAGACCATCACACACTTGACTGAAAATGGTGGTCAGCTGCCTTTATACACTCTGTGTGCATGGGATGGGATGGGGGCATGGGGACCTGAGGACACTTGGGGGAACTAAGGGTGTGTGGACCCTCAAAAAATACAGAACCATACATGCACGTGCTCTATGAAATTTTGGGGTGCTTGTCTGTTTCCTGAATAATCCATGGAAGCAGAATCGGACCATGATTTGCCTACAACAGCAAAGGAACTAAGCAGGAACCCTGCCTGGCATTGCAGTTTTCAGCAGTTTGATGGAGACTATGCAGTTGAAATAAATAAAACAGTAACTATGCCCTCTTTTTCCCTTAAATTGAATTAGCGTAGAAAGGATAAATGTTGCCTTGAATCTAATAATGTCAATGATATCATTGTTTTTCTGCATTTTAGAATAATGACATACATTTTATTTCCAGGTGCATTTACTCAGACTGTCCCTCGTGCATCTTCTGCCAAAGATGCAAACTCCAAACCATCTGTTCTTGCACAACAAATACAACCAGCTGAGGTAGCACAACCTGGTACTGACCTAAAGGAACAGAATGAACCAGCTACAGGAAAAGAGGCTCCAACTGAGTGAGTAGACAATGTAATGAAGGGTATTGTTTATAATCTTATGAGTAATTTCTACCATAAGAGTAGTAAGCATTTTAATTCAGTATTTTCCTATACCTACTGTAGGTCCTTGCATACATGGTATGTCTGTCACACAGTGAAAGTATCATACATTGTACATAAAATAGTTACTACTACTACTACTACTACTACTGCTAATATACTTTATTTATATAGCACAATTCTTAAAATCAAAGTGCTTACAAGAAGAAAGTACAGACAACATAAAATTAATTACAATTCTGATCACAATTAAAACCCACTATAACTTCACAGAAATGCAAAATTAAATAGATGAGTTTTCAGAGCGGCCTTGAAGCTCTCCACCATCAGGCACTCTCGAACCTGGTGAGATAGAGAATTCTACAAGGTCAGGGCAACATATGCAAAAGCACAAGCACCAGCTGACTTCAACCAAACCCTGGGAATCTCTAGCAATCCCTCATCAGTGGAGTGGAGTAGAGTGGTTGGGAGGGGCAGTAGGGGCACAGAAGCTGTTGCAGGTAGTGCGGTCCCAGACCATGTAGGGCTTTGTAGGTCAATAAACAGACCTTGAAGGTAATCCTCCACTGAACTGGAAGCCAGTGCAGCTCACGCAGCACAGGTGTAATGTGGCTAGCTAGAGAAAGCCCAGTCAGTAACCTGGCCGCTGCATTCTGCACCAGCTGCAGCCAGTGGATTCTACCCCCGGCAGCCCTAGGTACAGGCAGTTACAGTAATCCAGGCGGGAGGTCACAAAGGTGTAGATGAGCATAGGCAGGTCGCTGGGTGGGTCCAGGTGCTTAATCCTGGCAATATTCCTCAGATGGTAAAATGAGGTCCTGACGATGGATTACACCTGAGATTTCAGGGTCAGCCCATCATCAAGAATAATGACCAGACTCCGCACCCAGTTAGAGCTCCTCAGCTGGCAGCCTCCTAGTACAAGACCAGTCACCTGTCCTTCCGAAGACCCCTCAGCTCAACGACCTGGGTCCACAACTAACACCTCAGTCTTGTCTGTTGGAAATAACTACAGAATGAGTCCATCATGTCTGCTGTCCTTCCCCTTTCATAAGAAAGGATGAATAAGAATGCTGTAAAAACATAATAATTCATAGGGATTCCTGACCAACTCTGCTACCTAGGGTACCCGGGGATTTCCTTGGTAAGCAGAAATTCATCCAGACTTACCTTAAAAGATATGTACTGTTTTCATATCCACCATCTCCACTTGTAGACTGGTCCATAAGTTCACCATCACCACTCTCTGAGAGAAATGTGCCCCCTTACATTATGCTGTTTTACCACCCCTGAGCTTAGGGGATGTCCCCATGTTCTACTGCAATACACTATATCAAACATCACAGACTGTTTGATTTTGTCAATACCCTGAGTATGCAAAAGACCAAGATAATATCCCCAAAGCCCCCCACCCTCCTTTTCTCCATGGTGAATATGTTAAAGGTCTCCAACTTCTTTAAAGCATTTGTCCCATACACTGCTGATTATTTTGGCAGCCCTGCATTACACACTATCAACTGTCCTTGTCCTTTTGATGTTCGCCATCGAACATTTTGCTATGATAGTTGGGTTTTGAGAGGGTGTGACACTGTCCATTCAATGCAGTATTTTAGGGGCAAGTCAGTGCCACACCAGTCATCATTCAGGCTGATAATGATGGAGTTTTGGCTTGCTGGGTGGAGACAGCATGAAATTGAAAAGAAACAGCCCACCCAATCTTGGGTCATCTCTTACCTTTGATATACATAGCAAGCTAATCTATCTGATTAGCCTGGAATTTCAAACATGCAGGATCTCAGGCCAGCTATAACAGAATATGTGTGTGTGTGTGTGTGTGTCTCATCTCTCTCTCTCTCTCTCTCTCTCTCTCTCTCTCTCTCTCTCTGTTTCACTCTTTCTATGACCAGCTATGTAGATGTTGTTATATTAGCTGTACTAGCCATATTCAAATGCAAATAACTTTAAAACAAAAAAATGATAGCATGGTACTGTGAGCACGAATGTTGTTAAGCATAATAATATGTACAAAATGAGTTGTGTTTCATTTATAGTTATCTTTTAGGGTTTTTTTTATAATTAGCAAAAAAAAAGAAAATTCAATTGTTTTTCACTTTTTCAACAAATAAATGCAAATAACTTTAAAATAGGAAATGATTGCATGGTACTGTGAGCAAGACATTTGTTCAGCACAAAAATATTTACAAAATGAGTGGTGTTTCATTTATATATACCTTTTAGTTATTTTATAATTAGCAAAAAGCAGCACAAAATTCAATTTTGCTTTTCACTTTTTGCAACAAACAAATGCAAATAGCTTTAAAACAAAAAATTATAGCATGGTACTTTGAGCAAAAAAGTTGTTCAGCACAAAAATATCTACAAAATGAGTTGTGTTTCATTTATAGATACCCTTTAGATTTTTTATAATCAGCAAAAAATGGCAGGAAATTCAATTTTGTTTTCACTTTTTTGAAGGTATGGCATAAGCGACAAAAGCATGGAAATGCAGTGTTAGGGTTTTCAACATTAACTCCACATCCCCCCCCCCAAGCAGCCAAAGGGGGCAAGGCAACACAAGCAGCAACAGACATCCATCATCAGCTAAGACAAACAACATACAACTCTTTCCACATGACACAAGAGACATCCATCATCATGGTCCAGCACTTCTGTAGCCATGGATACATATGCACACCACCTGGAAAGTGCAGTAAAAACTTCCCATAGGATCTCACTATAAATTGTAAGTAAGGAATAACACATGACAGGGTTTGTGGCAATGCTAAATTATCGCACATCCCAGGTGGGTTGTGAGGCATGAGGTGCAGCCAAGTAACTTCGACCACATGGAAAGTGTGGTATATGATTCCCATAGGATAACATTGTAAAATGTAAGTAAGCAATAACACAAGGTAGGGCATGTGGCAATGTTAAATTGCTACATTCCTAGGTGGGTTGTGAGGCACGAGCTGCAGCTGAGTGCCTTCAGCCACCTGGGAAGTGCAATATAAAATTCCCATAAGATCACATTGTAAATTGTAAGCAATCAATAACATGTAACAGGGTGTGCGGTAATGTTAAATTACCCCACACCCCAGATGGGTTGTGAGGTGGGTTCTGAGGCATGAGGTGCAGCTGAGTGCCATCAACCACCTGGGAAGTGCGGATGTCTTCACTCAATTGCTGAAGGCACCTACAGTATGTTGCCATAGAAGTTTATGCTAAGGATGTGGAAGAGCCAGCAGGTGGCTGCTCTGAGGAGCATCAGGCCACTGGCTTCTTTGCCTGGAAACAGAGGTAACATTCCAACTTAAATGGCACACAGCTAAATGACACAGGATGAAACCAAAAAAGGGCTACAACAGCAGAGCAAGGTGTAGCTATGGGCAGTATGGGGAAGGCAGTTTTCATGTGCACTGACTAAATGCAAGGAAGAAAAGGAAGTGTAGGTGGGTGGCTGCATGAGAAATGCAGCGTGCCCTAGATCACTTTGCCTGAGAATGTAAAGTGGTAATACGAGAGTCTGTGACTCACATTGTCTCAGCAAGGCAGCAATAATGAAGCAGGGGAAAACAGAAATGAAAACATTAAGCACTCAACAGTTTTGCACCCCCCCCCCATTCAGAAGGCAGGAGGTGGGAACTATTTGAAAGCATGGTCATTACAGTTGAGCATTGCAGAGACTGGGCTGTGAGCAGTGTATTAAAAGGAGGCTGGTGATGACACAGTTCTGCCTGCTGATGGGCAGAAACTTTTTACATAAGAAAGGATGAAGACAGTCCTATCACATCAGTAGGGAGGGCCGGGGGTATACTGGGATGTATAGGGAGAGGCATCAGCAGCAGAAAACAGGAAGTTGTTATCCCTCTGTACAGACAGTTGGTGAGACCCCATCTGGAATACTGTGTCCAGTTCTGGAGACCCCATCTCCGCAAGGACATAGACAGGATAGAGGCAGTCCAGAGGAGGGCAACTAAAATGGTGCAGGGTCTGCAAGAGAAGCTGTATGAGGAGAGACTAAAGGAGCTTAATATGTATACCCTTGAGGAAAGAAGGGAGAGGGGGACATGATAGAAACTTTCAAGTACCTCAAGGAATCAACAAAGTCCAAGAGGGTAGCATCTTTCAGAAAAAGAGACTTGCAAGAACAAGGGACACAATTTAAAGATAGAAGGAGGGCGGTTCAGGGCAAGTGAGGAAGTATTATTTCACAGAGAGGGTAGTGGATGCATGGAACAGCCTTCCTGAGGAAGTTGTGGGGTCTAAAACTGTGGGAGAATTCAAGAATGCATGGGACAGACATAAGGCAATTCTTGTGGGGGGCAGGAAGATAAAGGCTGTTGGTTAACTAGGATCTGCGGCCTATCCTGTAGGTAGGGAAATGAGCAGACTAGATGGGCCTAGCGGTCCTTATCTGCCGTCAAAGTCTATGTTTCTATGTTTCTATATGAAGTTTTTCTCCACTTGCATATCAACAGGGCATGATCATTGCCAGTATCCCCCCTCCTGCCTGATCTAGTTTTTAAAATATAACCAGCGACGGGTGCTCATTCAATCCTGCTGCCATTGAATTTTTTCAATGTTTATTTATAACTTTGTGATTTTGCAAATATTGGCCTCAAATTTTTAACATAGCCACCGAGTTATGCTGCCTCATGAACATGACAGGTGTAATTTTTCGAATCCCCTACGAAACATGTTTTCACAGTTGCTCTGCCAACGTTGATCTGCCAAATCATGTTTCTGGCTGGATTTAAACAATCCCACATGTCCTGGTGATAAGGTGGGGTCATAAAAAGACTATTCTGAAAATTTGGTGTCGAACATAAAAAAACAATGAAGGTAATGAGAATTTGAATTTTGTCAATGCTGATTCATAACTTTGTGATTTTTTGCAGATTTTGGCCCCAAATGTGCAATACAGCCCTTTTATGACCCCACCTGGTAAACATGACAGTTGTCATTTTATATATCCCCCTCCAATAGCTTGTTTTCATGGTCACTCTATGAAATCACCTTTCTGATGAGATTTTAACAAATTCAACCTGTCTTGATCATAAGGTGGGTCACAAAAAGACAATGGTTAAAATTTGGGGTCAGAATGTTATGAAAAACAATGAAGTTATGAAGAAACATTGATTTTTTTCAATTTTTACTCATAACTTTATTATTTTTGCACATTTTGCTATCAAATGCACACCATTATCCTTGTGTCACTCCACCTCATGAACATAACAGGTGTCATTTTTCAAATCCCCTCTGACACAAGTTTTTTCTCTCGCTCTGCCAAAGTCCTTCCGCCAAATCATCTTTTGGATGGGATTTAAAAAATTCCACCTGTCTTGATCATAATATGGTGTCATTAAAAGATTATGTTGAAAATTTGGGGTCAAAATGTGAAAAAAAACAAATATGTTGTAAAGAAACATTGAATTTCTCCAACGATTACTTTTAACTTTATTGTTGCAGATTTTGGCCCTACATTTTCAGCATATCCCTTGTGTTACCCTCCTACCCTCCCCTCCCCCATGAACATGACAGGCATAGTCTTTCAAATCCCCCTCTAAAACATGTTTTTGCAGTTGCTCCGCAACTCAACTTTCAGATGTCATTTAAAAAATCTCACCTATCTTGATCATAATGCGAGGTCATAAAAAGACTAAGTTGGAAATTTGGGATCAAAATATCAGAGCCCACTGAAAATGATATGGTGCCTCTCAGCTGGCCTGTCCTGGGTAAATACATTGTAAAAATGGGTAACAGCTGAGCTCCATTAAAAATGAGATATTGCATCTCAGCTGGCCTATCCTGGGCAAATATATTTTAAAGATGGATTAAAACAAGACCCCAAGCTGACCTAGTAGCACCACAATAGTCCTACTGCTTGCTATGCTGGTGATGTGCATTTAGGAATGAGTGCGGGCTATGGGGCACTAGGCAGGAGAGAAAGGACTGAGTGCCCCAAGGACTGCTTTCCTTCCTCAGAGAGGGGAGGATGCTATTCCTGGTATGTGACTTCTGAGTGGTGGAGACCGGTCAGCAGCACATTCTGGAGCATCAAGAGTGGAGGGGTCGCTGCTGGACGTCTGTCACACATGTATGCTACAGCACGTATGCACAGTCACCTCACCTCGGGAGAACACCAGGTGGCAGGAGGAAAATGTTGGCTGTCTATGCAAGCAATCTCTCACACAATCAACATGGTTGGCCACACACCACACTGTGGTCCTGGGTAAGTAGTGGATGACGTGTAAGTCTGTAAGAAGGTCAGTGATGGGGCTGGAGGGTGCCACAGAATGAGACCAGAAAGAGAAACAGCTTTGTGGATGATAAAAAAGCAGGATGCAACTGAAAATAAGATATTGCATCTTAGTTGTGCTATCCTGGGTAAATATGGTATAAAAATGTGTAAAGCAGGACCCCATTGAAAATGAGATGACTGCTGCTGTTCTAACTTGTAAAGCAGGCAAGAAAACATGTTTGGTGGTGACACATATTTGTTTGTTTTGAGTCAATCACACTTGCACAGGGTACTCCAGGTGAGGTTTAACCAGGGCCTTGTAAGGTGTAGACAAACACATAGATTGGGCACTCACCACCTCCTTGTATCACAATGATGCTCAGACTCCAAAAGTATTTTACCAAAAAGTGCAACTAGTGCCTTCTTTATTTAGTGCAAAAAATACACATCGAGGCTCAGCAGACTCCCATAACACTCGCCTGATGCGTTTCGGATCCTCTGATCCATTATCAAAGGCAACTTAAATGAACAGAACATACCTCTTAAATATGTCCATGGCTGATGACATCACACGTGAAGTCAGAATTTATGACAGATTTCTATAGCAGCCATCGTCTTCCACACTAAAACAACATACAGCCCCAATAATTAAATGTAAATGATAAATAACAAGGTACAAATACGATGAAGAGATGTGGTACTGGTGCAAATTCAAACATGTGTCAAGTTAAACACATGCAGTGCAGAAATTGTGCTGCCACAGTTAAATTAAAAACTTCAAAATGCCTGTTTTATTACACCGTACTATAATTAATAAGATCACATTTATCAGATGTTTCATACACATATTCCTATAATTTACATTGATCTTCTGGGTCATTTGTTAAAAAATACTAGTTTACAAAACTAATTCAGAAAATATTTTTCTTGCAGGTGCTGATATGCTAAAGATTAGTCATCCCTTCCCTCATGATTATCCTGGTGCATGCTTAATCCAAAGTCTTCTTAGACTACAAAGGAAGCATAACGAGAGACAAATCAATTAATATTGGATATTAATAAATACATGCATATGATTTATTTCAAAAAATGCTTCAAATCAAATCCCATGTCTAAACCAAGTGCTTTTGTAACCCACAAGCTAAAAATCCAGAATCCTTCCCTTTTGAAGACAAGGTTATTAAAATCTCCCCCTCTGCATTTTGGGCATACGTTGTCAATTGCCCTAAAACTGAAGGTATGCTTAGATTTATTTTTTGTCTCCTGTACATGTCCAGCAGTTGCGTGAGTTACGTCATCCCTCTCTATGGTTCTACAGTGCTCCCCTACTCATTTCTTAAAGCTCCTAGTTGTTTTTCCCACACAGAATGCTCTGCAAGTGCATTCTGCTAAATAGATGACAAACATAGTGTTACAGGTCATAAATTGTTGGATTTCAAAGTTTTCTTCATGTGGGGATTTCTACAAGAGCTGCATTGTGAGACATACTTGCAATACAAGCAGCGTTTACATGGATAGCAACCTTTGAGATTATGTTCCAGCCAAACAGTTGGACCCTTCTGTATGTAATGACTATGGAAGAGTGTGTCCTTTGACATGCCATTTTGGGGGGGGGGGCATTCTCTAATTCCTTCCAGACCTCCATCGCTGCCCAAAATATTGCAGTTATTTTTTTAAGGATATTTTCAAAGTGTGCGCATGTGCTGAAAAGGTGGTAATAAGATAACATGTGTTTTCTCCTGTCTCTCTCATAGTTACGTTTTGGATCAAATCATTTCTGTCTTTTTCCACTACATATTCCATTGCCTGACACATTGTCTCACAACTGTATCCCCTTTCTTCAGATCTTGTTTCCAGGTCTGCTGGCCCTTTTTCATATCTGACTGTTGTCCCACAATTACGTTTGATAAGTAAACATTGTCCCTTTGGTATACAGTATTTTGGACAATGTGATGTGGGTGGCATCTCAAGGTCAGGTTTCAGGTTTTTTTTTCAGGTTTCAATGTTTTTATTGTTCAGCAATCAAGCCTTTACAACATACTAAGCACATAAAATTATACACAAAAGAGAAAACAAAATATTAAATCTAATATTACATTTAAAATTTTAACACATAAAAATCCATGAACAAATTAATTGTCATAGGCAGAGAGACATTTTTCTTTGTGTTTCAACACCTGATAAAAAAAACTTGAAACCATCTTAGCCTCCTCCAATGTCTGAGGGTGAAGTAGTATGAATAAAATATCATATTTTGCATTCACATATTTAATAAGAAAATCATTTAACAGATTAAGCTGCAGGATTTTATATAAAGGGCACTGTACCATAATATGATAAAGATCTTCTTGAAAACCCTTATTACATCTGCAAAACTCCGAACCTGAATTGGGTGGAGTCGTCTTATTAAAAAAAGCATATTTAGAACAGATGATTCCCAGTCTTGCCCAAGTAATCATTTTTCTTTCTAACAGGGTAAGCCCAAGAGTAAGATATTTCTCTATAAACACATCAATTTTATTTTGAGCTAACCATCTGGCCTGACGTTGAGCTCTGAGGAGCTCCATCTGCTTATCATAGGCAAGCCTAAGTATTTTCTTTTTGACATACTTCCTTAAACACATAAGATATTGATATTGATTTCTCCCAATCTGACCAAAGATGAAGCATATTAACACTGCCCAAAATACGTTGAATATTTTTGACCCAAGGAGACCTAAAATTCTGTTTGTGCCAAGAAAATTTTTCTCTAAGGCATAGTAGAGGCATAATATTAGTCTGTTGATTAATAATTTTGATCCAGTAACTCATGAGACGTATATCAATTATTGTAACAATAGGTACTCTACCCAATTCAGCCCTAGCTACAACATTAGAAGTGGCAAGTGGAACCTGCAATAAAGATTTATAGTAGAGAGAAAGCAGGATCTCCAACCATGAAGGGACATTGTTGTTCCAGACCTCTGCACCGTACAAAAGAATAGGATTAATTTTGGCCTCGCCGGCTATCAATGCCGGTGAGACCAAATATCCTGCATATTTCCTAGCAAAACGTAAGAGAGCTCTAACAATCAGTTTTGCCCTTATCACTTGTCCTCTCCAATGCTCTATCCAATTTCCATTTGAAGCAAACTTCACCCCCAAATATATATAAGAGGATACCACTTCAATAAGTTCGTTATTTAAATAAATCCTTGGTTTAATTTGATGTCCCTGTAAGGGTGCAAAAATCAGCAGCTTAGTTTTTTTCATATTTATTAATAAGTCCAAATGTTTACATTTAGAGCAAAATTGATTTATTTTATTTTGTAAACCTTGAGCAGATAAAGCAAAAATAATCAGATCATCTGCATAGGCCAGACAATGTACTGGGATATTCTTAATTTTTGGAGAATCAAGAATATCTATATCTTTATAAGTCAGAAGGGCATCAATATACAAATTAAAAAGAAGGGGGGCCAAAGGACATCCCTGTTTAACTCCCGAAGTTGTACTGAAATAGTCAGAAATGTTGCCCTTATTATCATATCTAATAGCCGATGTTGTGTGAGAATATAACCTAATAATGGGGGCTAATAAATTTAATGGTACGCATCTATTTAATAATATCTCCCATAACTTGGCTCTATTAACCGAATCAAATGCTGCAGAAAAGTCTACAAACACAGCATACAGCTTCATTTTACGAAATGATCTGTATTTTTCTATCAGATGGGCTAAGATGTAAATATTATCTATCGTAGAACAATCCTTACGAAAACCTGCGTGAAACATCGATAAAGGGGAGTTTGCAGTTATCCAATCTTGTAATTTATGTAATATTATTTTAGCAAAGATTTTTCCACTAATGTCAATAAGACTGATTGGACGATAATTAGATGGCAAATGAAGTTGACCCTTTTTATGGATTGGAACTATTATATTTCTTGTCCAAGATAATGGGATAAATCTCTCTTTTAAACAGATATTGAAAAAATTAGTAAAAAAAACTACCCAATAATTTAAGTGCCCCTTGTAAATTTCTGCCGGGTATCAAATCAGGTCCAGATGCTTTATTATTTGATAAATTCACAATGGCTTCTTCCACCTCTCCAAATGAAAACACTAACGATGTGTATTCCCCCTCAATGTTAAAATTTTCTATCACATCATCATCATCATTGGTAGAATGTCTATTAAATAGTAGACTATAATAAGATATCCAAGTTTCCTTGGGGATATAGATGGGAGGTCTAGAATTCTGATCAGCTGTCCCCTTGGACACCAAAGCCCAAAATCTCAAGATCTTTAATAGTGTTACAATCCATATCTTTCAGAAAAAATATCTGTAGTGGCCATCCCATCTGAAGTCTTGGCTAGTTGAAGATCCAAAAAGTTAACAGATTCTTTCCTTGCAGTATAAGTAAAGTAAAATCTTGGGTTTGTTTTGTGGAAGTATTGGATAAATGCCTCTAGTTCAGAAATGTCCACATGCCACACTGCCACTATATCATTTGTAGAAAGAGCTAAACAAAATAGGACAGAATTTCCAAAAGCTAGTTGGGTCTGGTACTTATCTAGATAAGGAAAATACAGATTTATGAAAATGACCATTCAGACTGTATTTGTCAGGCATGCATTTTGAACATCAGTGCAGTTTAGCTTGGAGTCAAAAGCCTGAGGACTTGGATGGTCTCAGAGCTGAGAGAACTTAAGCTGTTATATACTTTGGTTAAAGTACATGTGGGTCTCTTGGACTACTTTTAGAACTAGAACTGAGTTTTTGTGGAAACCTGATTTTTCACATGCAAAACAGAAATTCTGATTTTAAGTCAGAATTTGGGAACAAGGACGTCACTCTGCAAAGTAAACCCTGAATTTTGAAAAAGGACACTCAGAGACTGATTTTTAATTCCAACAAGTCTTGTGTTTCCAAATAACTTTTCTTCGCCTACACAGAGAGAAGGTTATTCTTAAAAAGGACACTTTTCTGGACTTTGAAACATCAGAATAAGGTACAGTTTAGAACAACAGTATATAGTGTTTTCTGTAAACCATCCAGTGTTATTTTTGGTATTGACTGCAGTTCAAAGATCTTCCAAATTGTAGAATTTACTGTGTTTTTTTATTTATGTAAACTTTTATGATTTGCTTATTAACTCTGCCTGGGGTCTGATTGTGTGAGCTAACATTTTAACAGAATGGTTTTGTAAAAGACTGTACACCTTGATAACAAAGACAGTGACTGATCGGCAATCCTACAAACTACTTAGGCAACAGGCTGCCAGTGGCAGTGTTGGGATTCAAACCTGAACATAGAACAGAGTCAAGAGGACTCAAAACTATAGTTTCCACCTCCCACTGGGAAAAGGGAAGGTTGGAGATTCTTCCTGAACCGTACAACTGCTCACAAGTTCTATAAAAAGGGGGATCCTCCCTGCAAACAGGAGGTCCTACCATGCCCCTGAGGTTGGACTTGTGACAGATTTAATGGGAGTGGTGTAATTTTTAATGGCTTAACAAAACCATCACACAGTCAAGGGTAGAACTTGGAAAGGGGAAAAAGAAATTTGTTTGCAGACAATAGACCCTATCCTGTTTGATTTTTTTTTTGTTGAGACGAGTAGTGTAATATAGAAGAAGGATATCTTCCAAGTACAGCACTATGAATCTAGAACAACTGAGTATGATCTGTGGAGAAAAGGGCATTATCAGTGAGAACAACAATAAAAATCAACTCACAGGGGCCCTTATGGAAGCTGAGACCAAGGATGCGCCACCACAGTTAGAGTCACAGGTGGTGACTTCAAATGCCCAGAGCCTAGAGGAGAAGGAGCCATTCACAGACAAGGAGCTGGAGTGGAGTAGACTGCAGATGTAGGAAAAACAGCTTGAGAATGAGCTAAAAAGGTTTGAGATGCAATTAGAGGAATGACG
The DNA here is from genome assembly GCA_016271365.2 of Neoceratodus forsteri. Taxonomy (NCBI): domain Eukaryota; kingdom Metazoa; phylum Chordata; order Ceratodontiformes; family Ceratodontidae; genus Neoceratodus; species Neoceratodus forsteri. The sequence goes on along the minus strand of CM057455.1, from coordinate 1,150,799,434 downwards.
GTGACAGAGAGAGAGGCTGAAGAAAAACAGCTCCAAAGAGATGAACAGCAATGCCAGAGGGAGTTTGAGCTGGAAAAGCTGAAGCTCCAACAGACAGTAACCCCAACAATACCTGAGCAGGTAAGTGGTGGGGTTGGGTCTGAAACTCCAGGACTGGGGTACAAGTTAAAGTCAAAATTAATGGCTGCATTTAAAGAGGGGGAGGATATGGACATGTTTCTGAATTCATTTGAAAAGGTCTGTATCCAGGCCAATCTGCCCAAAGAGACCTGGAGTTTTCAGCTGTCTCCACTGCTTACTGGCAATGGCAGGGAGGCACTGGGGCAGATGGACAATGTTGACAGTAAAGATTTTGATAAGTTAAAAACTGCTTTATTAAAAAGATATGACCTGAACCCTGATGCATACAGAGCAAAGTTCCAGAAACTCTGACAGGGGCTGGAAATGAGCTTTGAGGAAGTAGCCACTAAACAGCATCAATATTTAAAACATTGGTGGAAGGGGGTGAAAGCAGATTCTGTTGAAGCTATTGAAGGGGTGATATTGCTTGAACAGTTTTATTGGATTTGCTCACCTGAACTAAAGTTTGGCTAGAGGACTGAGATCCAAAGACTGCCAAAGAGGCTGCAGAGCTGGCGGATCACTATGCTAGAAGCAAGGCTGCTCCCAAAGGGAATTCAGGGACAAAGGGGAAAAGTGGACATTTTTGGACAACCAAAAACCACTTGGCCCCTGCAAAAAGAAGGGAACCCCCGGGTGCCCAAAAGGGAGTTTGGGAAGAAGAAAAATGATGAATGCTGGTAATGTAAACAGCCAGGCCATGTTTCTAGGCAGTGTCCTAAGAAGGCCCAGAAGGTAAAAGGGCCTGTGCAAACTGAGACAGTTGCCCACTGTATCTCTGATGCTATCCCTGACAATATGAGGGGCACATTCACCCAGTCACGGTGAATGGGGTACAGACTAGAGGGCTAAGGGATACAGGAGCATATCTTACCCTGGTGAAAGGGGATCTGTTGGGGGTTGAACAAATACTGCCAAATCAGTTTGTCTCTGTGAGGGATTACACAGGGGAAAAGAAGAAATTTACCAATTAGCCAGTGTTACCCTGGATTGGGGAGATGCAGGTGAAGGGGTAAGGAATGTGGTTGTAGCTGACAAACTCATTATGGATGTTATTATGGGGAATGATGTTCCACAGGGGGTGGTTTGTGTTGTGACCTGGTGCCAAAAGGATAGGGGCTCCTAGGATCTTCAGGACCCACAGAAATTCAGACAGGAGAGGTTGGAAGACAGGCCTGCCAACCTGTGGCTCTTGTAAAAGAGGGTGGTAATAGGGGGATGGAACTTCCCCTAGTGGCAGGTAACCCAACTGCTACTGGAGTTTGCACTCAGGAGGAAGGGGTGACACATAGCCCGGGGGAGGGGGGAGGTTGTGATACTGAGTCCCCTACTGCCACAGCTATGGACCTCAGCCTGGGAACTGATGGGGACCTGCCGCATGCTCTGGGTAAGTGGGAAGACTTAGCAGCAGCACAACAGACAGACCATAGCTTAAAGAAGCTGAGGGCCTGTGCAGAGTCTGTTGGGACACAGGGGGGTGACGGAAAACATAGAGTATATTGGGACAATGGACTGTTATACACACAGAACATCAGGACAGAGGGAGGGGTGATAGGCAGGCAGCTTGTTGTTTCCCAGGAGTATCACGGGTGATTGCTCAAGGTAGCTTATGATATTCCCATGTCTGGACATTTGGGCATTGCTCGCACTATGCAGCACTTAGCCCACAATTTCTATTGGCCCAATATTAACAAGCAGGTGAAGGAATACTGAAAATCCTGTCACCCATGTTAGGAAATAGGAAATACCAGAAGCAAAGCCAAGGCTGCCCTGATTCCCTTACCATTTGTGGAGGAGCCATTTTAGAAGGTTGGAATGGATATTGTGGGTCCTTTGAATACCCCAAGTTCCTCAGGGAAAAGGTATATATTGACAGTCGTCGATTATGCTACCAGCTACCCCAAAGCCATCGCGCTATCCTACACAAAAGAGGACAAGGTAGCAGATGCTTTATTTGGGATTTTCTCCCATGTTGGGTTTCCACAGGAGGTTATCTCTGATTGAGGGAGTAACTTCATATCGGACCTAAAGACATCTTTGTGGGAGAAGTGTGGTGTCATACAGAGGGGCACGACGCCTTACCACCCACAAGCCAATGGTTTGGTAGAGAGATTTAATGAAATCCTAAAAGCTATGCTTATGATATTTGCAGAACAGCATGGGTTGGACTGGGAGAAATACCTGCCCCACCTACTGTTTGCCTACAGGGAAGTGCCACAAGAGTCGACCTGGTTTTCACCATTCGAGCTCTTGTATGGATGCAGGGGAAGGGGGCCTCTAGATTTAATACAAGAGGACTGGGAAGATAAGCATGCCACCCAGGGGACTCCCATAGTGGAATATGTGTTAAAATTCAGGGAGACACTGAAGGAGCTTATGGGCTGGCCCAGAGCAACCTGGCAGCTGCCCAGCAAAAACAAAAGACCTGGTACGATTGTGGAGCCAGAGCTTGCTCGTATGGGGTAGGACAGGAGGTAATGGTTCTGATCCCAGTCCGGAAGGACAAGCTGCAGGCTGAGTGTGCAGGGCCATACAAGGTAGTCCAGCAGGTAAACACTGTTAATTACATCATAGTTACCTGACCAAAAACACACTCACAGGATGTATCATGTGAACATGATGAAGCTATATTCTAATAGGGCTGACATGGTACTTGTGGTTTACAGTCCTGGGGAGGAGCTAGGTGGGGAACGCCCCTTCTTGACTTGTTAGCCAAGAGCAATCAGACATCATCTGTGGAGACCATCACACTGTCACCCCAGTTGACACCTGGACAGGCCCAAGAATTTAGGACTGTTTTGTGAGACTTTGCCCCTTTATTTACGGCAAAGACTGGATGGACACCACTAGTGGTGCATGATATAGACACAGGGACCCAAGCACCCATATGTAGGACAGCTTACCGGGTGCCAGAGACAGTCCTCAAGGACATTAGGAGGGAGGTGGGGGAGATGCTGGATCTAGGGGTGATCCAAAAATCCCACAGCCCCTGGGCCTCACCTGTAGTCCTTGTACCAAAACCAGATGGGACTACATGGTTCTGTGTAGATTATCATGGGCTTAATGCCATCATGAAATCTGATGCCCATCCAATGCCACACAGATGAACTGCTTGTCAAACTGGGAGGGGTGACATACTTGACTACAGTAGACCTGACAAAGGCATACCAGCAGGAGGAACTGACTGATGGGGCAAGGGAAAGGTCAGCATTCATCACCCCAGTTGACCTGTTCTAGTTCAAGGTCATGCCCTTTGGGATGAAGAATTCCCCTGCTACCTTTCAGCAGTTAGTAAATCAGGCGTTACAGGATATGGAGGACTTTGTAGTCGTCTACCTGGATGATATTGCTATTTTCAGCAATAGCTGGGAGAAGCACCTGAGGGAGGTGTTTGGCTGAATACAGGCCACAGATCTGCCTATTAAGGCAGAAAAGTGCCAGGTGGCTATGGCAGAGGTCACTTATTTGGGACATGTGGTGGGATGAGGCCAACTTCTCCCAAATCAAGCAAAGATAGAGGCAATTGCATCATGGCCCATGCCTGAAACCCAGAGACAAGTCAGGAGCTTTCTTGGGACAGCAGGGTATTATAGAAAATTTGTTTCCAACTACAGCTCCCTGGCCACCCCTTTATCTGGGTTGTTGACAAAGAATAAGCTTAGGAGGGTAAAATGGGACGCAGACTGTGAGCAGGCCTTCACACAGCTGAAAACCTCGCTGTGTAGAGCTCTAGTGCTGGCTAGCCCAGACTACAACAGGCCATTTGTGGTACAGATGGATGCCTCATATGTGGGAATGGGGCAGTCTTTAGCCAAGTATCCAATCGGGGAGAAAGCACCACATTGTATACTTAACCAAGAAACTGCTTCCACGGGAACAAGCCTATTCGACGGTAGAAAAGGAATGTCTCACCTCAGTTTGGGCATTAATAAAACTGGAACCATACATTTATGGGAAGCATTTTAAAGTTCAAACAGACCACAACCCACTAGTATGGTTGGGCCATATGGGGAAAACAAATGGAAAACTTCTGAGATGGAGTATTGCCTTGCAGGCTTATGACATGGAGATTTTGCATAGGCCCGGGTCTAAAAATGGGAATGCAGATGGCCTATCTGGCATACTGAATCTATAACAGGACTGGGAAGAACTGCCTTTAGTAGGGGCGTGCTCATCCCAGGTTTTGTTTTAGGAGGGAGGGATGTAGCAAGATAGGCCTATATCCTTTATTAATGTTCCTATTGTATGTGCTGTAATGTACTTTAGAGTTAAGACACTGTCTCTTTAAAAGGTCAGAAAGAGCTAAACAAAATAGAACAGAATTACCAAAAGCTAGTTTGGGTCTGGTACTTATCTAGAAAAGGAACAGACAGGTTTATGACCATAAAAGTCATACCTCTTAGATAAAACTGGGCATTTAGTTTCCAATAACAAAAGGAGGTCAGAATGATTGCCTAGGGTCAGGGGCTCAAGCCAAATGCAGAAATCAGATGTTATAGGGGTTAGACATGGAACCACAGTGACACTTGCAGGATGAGGTAAAACTGTTGCACCCCAAACTCTATATCCCAAAAGGGTGGGTGTTGCTTGAAAATGACCATTCAGACTGTATTTATCAGACACAAATTTTGAACATCAGTGCAGTTTAGCTTGGAGTCAAACACCTGAGGACTTGGAGGTCTCATAGCTGAGCAAACTTAATCTGTTATATACTTTGGTTAAAGTATATGTGGGCTAGCCCATCGGCGCAGTGGTTGGATTTCCGCTTGCGACGCCGGCGACCTGGGTTCAGGAACAGACTTGGGTCTAAGGAGGGCCGGCTGAGGAGAAGGAAAAGAGCATCCCAGGGCAGCTTGCCTTCTCTGGGGGGAGGGTGGGGATGCACCTTGGTGCATGCTGGCCCCTGGTGGAGATCGGGGGCACAGCACAGATGCCTGAGATGGAAGCACTAGGGGAGTGGTGGATGTCGGCATGCACCTTGACATCAGTGGTATGCCACTGCCCAGGGAGAAAACCAGGAAACTGCCCTGGTTGACCGGATGATGGTCTCTCTGGTCCCCTGACTGCCACTAGGCCTTCTAACCAGCACCGCTGTCTCAGTGACACCCTCGAGCCAATACAGACATGCTGGCCCACCCCCACCGGCATCTTCCCCCTCGGAAGATAGGGACCCGTCCAGTGAAGGGATACACCAGGTTACCTGGGGTGGGTCACGATATGAGGTGAGAGGTAGCCAGGGATGAGGGACAGTGTGCGAGTTGGAACATTGAGAGACCCGAAGGAGTGGCCAGCCAGGGGTGGCAGGAGGGGGGGAAAGTATATGTGGATCTCTTGGACTACTTTTAGAACAAGACCTGTGTTTTTGTGGAAACCTGATTTTTCACATGCAAAACAGAAATTCTGATTTTAAGTCAGAATTTGGGATCAAGGATGTCACTCTTCAAGATAAACCCTGAGTTTTGAAAAAAGACACTCAGAGACTGATTTTTAATTCCAACAAATGTTGTGTTTCCAAAGAACTTTTGTTCACCTACACAGAGAGATTATTCTCAAAAAGGACACTTTTCTGGACTTTGAAACCTCAGAATAAGATATAGTTTAGAACAATGGTAGATAGTGTTTTCTGTAAACCATCCAGTGTTATTTATATATACCATGTACCATCTTGGTTGCTCTTCTCTGAATCCTCTCTATCCCATCTATGTCCTTGCATAGGTGCTGTCTCCAGAACTGGACCCTGTACTCCAGGTGTGCCCTCACTATGACCTTGTAAAGAAGCATCAGCACCTCCCTCCTTCTCTTTGTTATGCCCCTCCCAATGCATGCCAACATCCCATTTGCCTTCTCCACCAATTTGCTGCATTGGCTACCCACGTTAAGGTTGCTGGATATTATAATCCCCAGATCCCTCTCCTGCTCTGTTTTTTTTATTTCCTCCCCTCCTAGAGTGTAAGCTGCTTGTGGGTTTTTATGCCCCAGGCACATCACAGCACACTTTTTGTCACTGCCAAGTTTCTAACCACCCATCCAGAATATTCATGTCATGCTTCATGGCCTCAATCCCCCCCCCAGGGTGTCCACCCTATTGCAGATTTTGTATCATATGTGAATAGGCACACCCTTCCCTCCAGACCTTCTGCTATATCACTGATGTATATATTAAAAAGGAGGGGCCTGAATACTGACTCCTGGGGCACCCCACTCATTACCCATCTCACCTAGGAATGCACCCTATTTACCACCACTCTCTGACTTCTGCCTGCCAACCAGTTTTCCTTTTTTTTTGAAATTCAAAGTCTTTATTGATTTTAAAAGATAAAACAAACAAAGACCAAGACGATACAGTCATATAAAGAACCAGGATACATAACACAAACCCCCACCACCCACCACCCCCCATTCAAACCTCCCACCCCCTGGATTGTGCCCTAAAAGGTGTAGAAACAGCATCTCCAAGGTTAGGGAATAAGGAAGGAGAGCTAGGGAAGCCAAAAAGCATTAACGCAAGAATAAGGCATATAGTTTGCCCCAATTTTTATCAAATAAGTTGAGTTTATTACAGGAGCTGGCAAGCAGACGTTTAGTCCTAAAACACATTGAAAGATCATTCAGCCATTCACTATATGAAATGACTAGCTGATCCAACCAATGTTTGAGTACCAACTTTTAAGCACCATGAATATTAGAGCCAGATTTGTTTTACATTCTTTGACCATGATATTAGTGTAAATATCTAAAATGCAGATCTCCACTGTAAAGAGGTTCTCTAAACTAACAGGGGGTCCAATCTGGACTGCATTAATCACCATAGAGGGGCAACCTTTTCACAATGCCAGAAAATATGCACCAAGTGCCCTTCGACTTTACCACATCTAGAGCAAATAGGATTAGGGAGGAATCCCATTTTAGCCAACCTGACTGGGGTACAGTACATATTGCATAATACTGTATGTGATATTGAGTGAGTCGGAGCCTATCCTGAGAGATAAAGGTGTAGAGGTCTTTCCAGACTTGAGCCCAGTTAATGGTTATGTGCAGAACCAGAGTGATCCAGACTTTGGAACTGGGTAAAGGGTGTGGGTGATTTATAGATAGAAGGTAAGCATATAACATGGATATACTATGGGGCTGGGCAGCTAAGTCCTGGAGTTGGGCCAAAATGGGTTGAACTTTGGAAGATTGAGGGGTGGTACCAAACAGTTGACCCAGTAGGTGATGCAGTGGTAAGATCTTGAATATATATAACTTGGGCAAACCAAACTTCTCAAGAATATACAGGGAAGAACAGAGGGAGTCAGAGGAATAAAAGTCCACTACTATAGCAGTCCATAATCGTGGGAGCCAGTCTGGGTTAATGGAAGTACCTCCTATCTCGATATTGGGATTACAAACAATGGGCTGGGCAAAGTCCTGACACGGGGAGAGTTTATAGAAGGAACAACATTGAGAGAATACCTTTAGGGAGATCCCTATCCCTGATTGGGAAAGTGATTCAGGCAGGGCTTTCCATGGCAAGTAAAAGATGGTTGAAGAATGAAGATTATATTTTTTGAGAAGTTGAATATCAAGTTGCAACCATATGGGAGCATCAATCTCCACTACATCAGAAGGCCATCTACTAATTCTGGTGAAGTGGCTAGCCCAATAATATAAGAGAAAATTGGGAAGACGAAGACTACCAGCTTCTTTGGGAAGACTCAGCTTCAGGAAAGAGCACCTGGGATGCTTATGTAACCAAATAAAAATAGAAACAAGGGAATGGATATGTTGGAAAAAGGAAAGAGGAAGCCAGAGGTTCAACATATGCAAAGGATAGAAAACCCTAGTGAGGACATTCACCTTTATAATGTTAACATGATCCTATAAGGATAGTGGAAGGGATACCGATCTTCTAAGATCTTGCTGGAGAGAAACCACCAAATTGTTGAGATTTAACATTCTGGTATTTAAGGGATCTGTGGTTAATATTATGCCCAGATACTTGAGGGAGTGGGGAGACCATTTAATGTTAAAGTGACTAAAGTCAGCTCTGTGAGTGAAATGATTCAGGGTTAAATCTCTGTCTTAGTAAGATTACGTTTGTAATTGGAAAGATGGCTATATTGACCTATCACGTCCAACAAATGTGTAAGAGACGTGGTGGGGTGCTCTAAGTGAAGAAGAATGTTATCTGCATATGCAGAAGGAGTAAGAGAGTATCTTGGTCAAAATCTTAACGTCGCAATTAAGAAGGGAAATCGGGCGATAGTTAGCTGGGGATGTATGGGGTTTATCAGGCTTAAGAAGAACTATCACAGCTTCTAGTAACGATGGATCGAGAAGGTCAGCCATGAGCATGTATTGGTATAATGTGAGCAGAAGGGGGGCCAAGTCTTTAACAAAGGTTTTATAGAAATTGGAGGGAAAGTCATCTGGGCCAGGCACCTTACCTGGGGCTAAATCTTGAATTGCATCTTCAACTTCTTTAAGGGTGATCGGTGATGAAAGAAGGAGTCATTGATGTTCATCCAGACATGGTAGATTAAGGGAGCCTAGATAGGATTCCATGTCCTGAGGGAGCGGAGTGGAAGGAGATTTACCGTATAGGTTGTGGTAGAAGTGTTCAAAATGTGGGCAATGTCCTGGGATGCTGTTTTAGTAGAGCCATCTGGAGCTAAGATAGAGGGTATCAGCCTGGAACTCTCCAGTTTACGCAGATGGAGAGCTAAAAGTCTGCCGGCCTTTTCTCCTTGATCTACGTAAGTAGCCTTTGTTTTAAAAAGGGCATATTCAGCCTTTTCCCTCAACAAGTCTGCATATTTATTTCTGAGATCGAGCAGCTCCACCAAGGAGTCAGAGGGAGTGGAAAATGACAGAGAAAACATAGCCATCTGAATCTGAGATAAAAGAGACAAAGCCACCTTTTTCCTCTGTCATTTCCTTCTAGATGCCAGCTTAATAAATTTTCCATGGAGATAGCACTTGAGTGCACACCACTCAAGATCTGCTCTATATACCAAGCCCTTGTTGGCCTCTAGAAAGGAGTGGATGAAAGAATGGACTTTGGAAACTGCATCTTTATCTCTCAGTAATTATGTGTTTAACTTCCATGGTTTATCCTTTTGCCTGTCAGGTTCAGGAGATAAAATCACCCAGGCCACTGAATGATCGGAGGGAACAATGGGTTCAATGCTGGCCTGACATAAGTCTGTTAAAAGGGAAATACTAGTTAAGATGTAATCTAGTCTAGACCTGGATTGGTGGACGGGTCAGTAGAAAGAGAAAAGTCACTGGGATGGATTGAGGATATGCCATGGATCACAGAGCCCAAGTAT